>OZ012735.1:601697729-602105229 GCA_963859935.3 Lathyrus sativus | reverse complement strand
AAGATCTGTTGGAGGGCAGATCAGGAATATCCTTTAGATAGACGGCGACTTGAAATAATGTCGTTACGCAGGGATGAAAGTCTTACACAAAGTTTGTCCTTTGTACCACCAAATTAGGATAGTGGAATGTTAGTGGAATGAAACATTGAAACATACTATGTACTATTTCCCCTCGTAAATGATTGAGCTTATCTTGTTTACATTAGAGGCTTCCAAATAGAGATGATTAAAGCATGAGTAGAAGAGTTGATCACTAGGTCTTCAGATTCTTCAGAACTTGTTCACCAGAACTTTGTCTTCAGAAATTTAAGCACTCAGTCTTCAGAACCTTTGTTCATTAGTAACTTAAGTCTTCAGAGTCTTCAGAACTTCGTTCAGCAGAACTTTTTCTTCAAAGTCTTTAGCACTTATTCTTCATAAACTCAAGTCTTCAGAGTCTTCAGAACTTCGTTCAACAAAACCTTGTTTTCAGAGTCTTCAGCACTTAGTCTTCAGAAGATAATGACTTCAGAAGCTAGAAAGCCTTCAGAAGTAAAGTATCAGAGTCGTGATCAGAGGCAGAAACCAAGAGTGCATTGCAGCAACAACATATTATCTTCTTAGAATATTTCTGAGTAAGAGTAGATCAAAAGCATACTTGCTTCTTATAACGCAGAAGCGACTTTGGTCAGACCAGAGTGACAATGTACATGGTCTCTATCAGAGTCAGAGCTTTATCTTTCAGAGTCAGAACTTGTTTGTTAAATCTTTAGAAAAACAAACATTAGAGTACCAAAATTGTTCTCACACAAATAGTACTTTGTTATTATCAAAACTTAGAGATATCTAGCAAAACCGAATCTTGTTCTAACAATCTCTCCCTTTTCGATAATGACAAAACCATGTATTTTGATGACACAATTTTGTACGAAGATAATCAATAGGAAATGATAGAGATAAGTTTAGAAATAACTTCCCTTTATCAAAGCTCCCCCTGAATCTAAGACCTTATTAAATTCAGATTTGGGATGCCATAGCCTGATTATAAAGTTCTTATTAAATTCAGAATAAGTAATGCTTGATTATATATCAGAGCCTGATTGGACTTATAAGATCTGAGATGGTTCAAGTATGGTTCTTATCATATGCATCAGATAGTGATAATGATTGGTTAAATCAGAGTTTGATTATCAATATATCAATTTGTTTCTGAAAAACATTCTAAGAAAAAGAATTGTATGCAATTAAAGAGTTAGAATGTTAGAGCTATGATTCAGAGACAATGGATTGTTATCAAAATAATTTTCCATTAATTTACTCCCCCTTTTTGTCATAATCAAAAAGGTAAATAATAAAATAAGATAAACACAAAGAGACAATGGAAACTAAGAGGTGGCCTAAGGAGTGTCTAAGGTTGAAGAGGAGGAGGAGGAGGAGGGAGCCTCTGAAGGATTTGAGCAAGTGCATTCTAAATGTTGAAGGTGAGTTTATCTTGCTTGTCCATCCTTGTTCTGAACAACTCTTGATCCTTCTGAATTCTTTCCAAAGTTTTTAGAACAAGACCAGAAGTAGAGTTTTCATCAGCTCTCAGGATATCTTCTTGATTTTTCAATGCAACTTCCTTCTCAGCTTGATCTTGAGCTTCCTTAGCTATCCTTTCAGCTTCTCTGTCAAGAGCTTCCTTAGCCAATCTCTCAGCTATTTCCCTTTCAGCAGCTAGTTTTGCTTCAGCTTCCCTCTTATCTTTTAATCTCTCTTCAGCTTGCTGAATAAAATAATTTTTTGTCTAAATAGAGAGATTTGGAATCTTCTGAAATTCCTCTGACATCCACTGATTGAATTGATCCTAGGGAGCACCCAAAGCAGAGGGGTCTTCTCTAGAATTTGATTCGTCAGAGAGTGTCTTGAATTTAATAATTACATTATCCTTAAAAGCATAAATAACTTCATCTTGGTTAGGAGGGGAAAAGTCAGAAGGTTGATTTTCAGGTAATGGTTGGGTTTCTTCAGCAGAATCACCCATATTGGTGATGTCATTATTTTCAAGATTTGATTTTGGTGAAGAAGGTTCAAGATGTTCAGGAATGGTTTATGGGATTAACTATGGAGAAGTTAATGGTGAGGAGATGGTTGTACAAATATGACAGGGGTTGGTTCAGAAATAGTTGAAATTGGTTGAGTTGAAGTGATTTGAAGTATTTTTGGTGGAAGTTGTGTAAAGGGTGGAATCATTTGATTGTGTGTCTCAGAAATAGAGATGGGTGAGGTGGTGACAATGGTTGAGAAAGTTGGTAGTGATGAAAATAGTGGAGGTGGTGTTGGAAGAGATGAAGATATATTCCTGTTAGTAATAACAGATGTAGTATCAGAAGAATCTGAGGACTTACTCAGCTCGCCAGCAGGAGAAGCATATGCAATTGTCATCTTTATCTTCTTGTTTGATGATCCTTCACAATCATCATTTTTCTTTTTATTGCCTTTTCCATTTATTTTTAAAATCTCTGGAAGAGTATCTGGAAGATCACTCATGTCATTCCATACATCCAGTGCTTCATCTTTGCATTCAACAAGGTAGTGTCTAAGTTCATTGGGGTTATAAATTCTTGAAAATATTAGAAATCCAGAAATCTTTAACCAAGATAGGAAAGGTGGGTCCTTGTAATCTATTAAAGAACCCGTTCCATCCTTGGAAATCAAGTGTTTGAATAAGATCACACCCATTATCCTTTAGATTTTTGAAATCCACCATGGTTTCACAAAGAACGTGAAGATCATCTACTGGTGTATCGAGAGTGATAGTAGGTTTCACTAGAATACTGGACTTATTTCTTTGTTGCTGAGGATCCATTGGAGAAGATGATGGAGTTTCTCAGAGCATAAAGGGTTTTAGGGTTTCTAAGAGAAAGTGTGGGAAGTGAAAGAGTAGCGTAGTGTGTGATAGTTCGAATGTGAGTATTTATAAAAAAAAATTGTGATGATGAATAGTTGGGAGTAATAGGAAATAATTATCTGAAACCTAGTCTCACAAAATCACAACGCTCAAGATGTCTCTTCAACAGTAAGATATGATTTGATTTTAGACAAGTGTCACAAGAAAATCATAGTCGTCTGTTCAAAACAACATATTTGATGTTCCCAAAGTTATAAATACCAAGAGGTATCTGACTAGACAAGTTTCTGACTAAGACATCTTCTAACATATAGAAGTATCGTCAATCAGAAGATCATTAAATAAAAGAGAAATAATCTGCTTAATCTTCAGAATCTTATCTCAGAAGTTCTGGTGACTTAACCCATAAAAAAATTTATCTACTCATTCTGGATAAGGTTTTATAAATATATTTTTCATAATGAATACGAATCTATCCTCAGCAATGAGTTTTATAAAAATATCAGCCCACTAGTGATCTGTATCCATAAATTTTAATTGAAAACACCCTTCTAAACATAGTCACGTAAAAAGTAATGTTTTATTTCAAAATGTTTAGCCCTAGAATGCAAGATAGAATTTTTGGATAAGAAAATAGCAGAAGTATTATCATATAAGATAGGAATGTTACTCTCATGTATCTGAAAATCTTCTAGTTGCTTTTTCATCTAGAGTATCTGAGTGTTGCACAGTGAAGCTGAGATATATTCTACTTCTGTAGTAGATAATTCAATGGTTTATTGTCTTTTACTAGCCCATGAGACGAGGTTGCTACCCAGAAACAGACAGTTTCCAGAAGTACTTTTCCTTTCTAATCTGTCTCCAGCATAATCTACATCACAATAACCAAAAAGCTTGTACTCTGATGTATTCTTATACATCAAGCCAAGGCTAGTTGTTCCTTTTAGATACCTTAGGATTCTCTTAACAGTTGTTAAGTGAGTTTTCCCTGGATCTGATTGGAAACGAGCACAGAGATATACACTGAACATAATATTTGGACGAGAAGCAGTTAGATACAAAAGAGAACCTATCATACCATGATAGAGCTTCTAACAAACCTTTTTACTTACTTCTTATTTCTCCAGAATGCATGTAGGATGCATAGGAGTCTTTGCAGGTTTATTATCTGACATATTAAACTTTTTTAGAAGTTATCTTGCATACTTGCTTTGATGAATATACGTTCCTTCTAGACGTTGATCAATCTAAATTCCCAGAAAAAATCGGAGTTCTCCCATCAAACTCATTTCAAATTTTGTCTGCATTAACTTAGAAAAACCCTTGCACAAGGAAGTATTAGCATAACCAAATATAATATCATCAACATAAATTTGTACGACCAGAATGTCATTTTTAAAGGTTTTGCAAAAGAGTGTTGTATCCACTTTTCCTCTGGTAAAGCCATTTTCCAAAAGAAAGTTACTTAGCCTTTCATACCAAGCTCTGGGAGCCTGTTTCAAACCATATAACTATTTTTTAAGTTTGAAAATAAAACCTGGGTTTTTAGAACTTTCGAAACCAAGAGGTTGGTGCACATACATTTCTTCTAAAATGTACCCATTTAAAAATGCACTTTTTACATCCATCTGATAAAGAATGATGTTATGATTAACAACAAAAGAAACTAATAAGCGAATAGATTTTAACCTGGAAACGGTGCAAAGGTTTTAGTATATTCTATCCCTTCTTGCTGACTATAACCTTGTGCTACCAGTTGTACTTTGTTTCTCACGATCTCAGCTTTCTCATCAAGCTTGTTTCTGAATACCCATTTTGTTCCAATGACATGGAAACCTTTAGGTTTCTGAACAAGATCCCAAACATCGTTCATGGTGAATTGATTCAATTCTTCTTGCATGGCTAGAATCCACCCGTTCTCTTGAAGAGCTTCATCAATTGTTGTTGGCTCTATCAGTGACACTAAACCTATAAGAGTTTCTTCAGAAGGTTTGAATGTTGAACAAGTTCTGACTGGATTAGGTTTGTCTCCCAAAATCAATTCTTCAGAATGAGAAGTCCTTAGTTTGTTTTTCTTCTGATGAGTTAGATTGTTTGTTGTTTCTGGTGAGATTGTATCTGATTTTGTAATTTATGCATCTTTGTCTCCTTCATTAGAATCTTCCTCCTTGGATTCTGATAAGGTAATCTTCAAATCTGCAAACTTTTCAACTAGCTTTGAATTTTCAGGGTCAAGCTTATCATCGAATCTGACATGAATTGATTCCTCAACAATTTGTGTTTCTGTGTTATAGATTCTATAGCCTTTAGAGTGTTCAGAGTATCCTAACAATAAACACTTTTGAGCTTTAGAGTTAAACTTGCCAAGATTCATTTTAGTGTTCAACATAAAACATATACAACCAAAAGGATGAAAATATGAAATGTTGGGTTTTTTATTCTTCCACGGTTTATAAGGAGTTTTACCCAGAATAGGTCTGATAGAGATCCTGTTCTGAATATAACATGTTGAATTTATTGCCTCTGCCCGGAAGTGCTTAGCCATGCAGTTTCTTGGATCATGGTACGAGCCATTTCTTGCAAAGTCCTATTCTTTCTTGCCACTACTCCATTTTGTTGTGGAGTTCTGGGACAAGATAAATTATGGAAAATTCCATGGGAATCAAAAATATTCTCAAAGTATTTATCCTTAATTTCTCCACCATGATCACTTCTGACTCTGAAAATTTTGCAATCCTTTTCAGTTTGCACTTATGAGCAAAAGGTATAAAACATAGAATGTGACTCATCCTTGTGCTTCAAAAAATTTATCCATGTCCAACGACTATAGTCATCAACAATAAATAATCCGTACTTGTTTCCACTAATTGAGGTAGTTTTCACTGGTCCAAACAAATCAATGTGTAGAAGTTCTAACAGTATAGAAGTAGAAACAACATTTTTCGCTTTGAAGGAAGATTTGGAGAACTTTCCTTTCTGACATGCTTCACAAAGAGCATCTGAAGAAAACTTCAGATTTGGTAAGCCCCTGACTAATTCAAGCTTATTTAGCTGAGAAATATTTCTCATGCTAACATTGCTGAAACATCTATGCCATATCCATTGCTCCTTAAGATCAGAAAGTCTAATCTTGTAAATGTTGTTTTTCCTCTTTCTATTAAAAAGGATTGAGTCATCCTTCTGACTAACAGCCTTACAGGACTTTTGATTAAAAATGATATCATAACCATTGTCACTAAGTTGGCTAATAGACAATAAGTTATGCATCAAATCATCGACCAAAAGAACATTAGTAATAGAAGGAAGTTTATCATTACCAACAGTTCCGGAGCCAATGATTTTACCCTTCTGGTTTCCTCAGAAACCGAAGAAGCCTCCAGGCTTAAGTTCCAAACTTTGGAACATATGCCTTCTTCCCATCATGTGTCGCGAGCAACCACTATTCAGGTACCATGATTGATGTTTCGACTGAGCTGCTAAGGATATCTACAACATAGATTATCATATCCTTAGGTACCCACTTTTTGGGTCCTCTTTTGTTAGTTTTCCCAGAGTATTTAATAACCTTGGGCTTATGTGCAACAAGATAATCAAGAGGAATTTGTGCATGATACTTAGGTTTAGAAATAGACTTCTGGGTCGGTGAAGGTGCTTTCACAAGCTCAATGCCAGAAGGCACGAAATGATCATAGAGAGGTTTTGGTTTTATAGGTTGACTTTCGTCATATTCAAATGATTTTGTACACTCCAAACCTTTCTTACCATTTCTGCTAACTCCATATATCATGGAAGCAGTCTAAATTCTATATATGCTTTTAGCCAGAAAGTGCTGGAATGCTCTATCATACTTATTGACATAACAAGTATCAGAGACATTTGAGATTAATTCTTCTTCTAGTTAAGAAACTTTACTTTTTAAGGAACAATTACTATTTTTTAAAGAAAAAACATTTCCATTCAAAGAAGAATTATTCTGTTTAAGCTTATCTCTGGCTTCAAAAGTAATTACATGAGATTTTTAGATCATTGTATTTACTTTGAAGAGTTTGATATCTTTCCAGCATTTCTGAAAGACAAGACTCTAATTTACAAAGAGAGAGTTTAGATAATACCTCCAAGTCTGAGTCTGAGTTTGATTCCGGTTCTGATAGCATTTTGTCTTCTGGTTCTCCAGAGACTTCAACATTAATTGTTGTTGCCACTAGTGCAACATTTGCCTATTCTTCATCAGATTCTTCTTCTTCAGAATTAGAGTCGTCCCAAGTTTCCATGAGTCCCTTCTTGACTTTGGTGAAGTTCTTCTTTGAATTCTTGTCTTTAAGCTTTGGACAAACATTGTTGTAAGGCACTGGCTCATTACACTCATAGCATATGACTTCTTTTCCAGAGCTCTCCTTCTTCTGTCCAGATGATGAGCCAACACGATTTTTGTTTCTTCTTGATCCTCTAAACTTCCCTTGCCTATGTTTCTAGAGTTTGTTGATCCTTGATGAAAAATGCCTAGAAGCATTTAATATCTTAAAGAAAGCACTGATTTTTGCACCTATCATACAACCCCCATACTAGTATAAGCCATTCGAAATCATGTGCGATGCGAGTGATTTTGCCGTCGGTGCTGTTCTAGGACAAAGAACCAAAAAGAAAATGCATGTGATAAACTGCTTCAGGTGTCTTCATTCCCAAATCAGTCGAGGGACATCTATTTATTAGATAAACTGATGTCGAAACAGCCTCCGTCCAAAACACCTTCTTCAATCTAGCACTAACCAACATGCATCTAACCCTTTTAAGGATTGTTCGATTGAATCTATCAGCTAAGCCATTTTGTTGAGGAGTACCTGCTACACACTTATGCCTTGCAATCCCAGACTCAACATAGTAACTGTTGAACACTTCGTTGCAGAACTCAAGGCCATTGTCAGTTCTCGACCTCTTGACCTTTCTGCCAGTTTAAATTTCGACCAGAACCTTCCAACTTTTGAAATTCTCAAAAGTTCCATCCTTCATCTTCTGAATGAGTACCCATAACTTTTTGGAATAGTCATCAATGATGGATAGAAAATACCTTGCACCTGAGTGTGAAGGATTCCTTGTAGGCCCTCAAAGATCAACATGAATATAATCAAGGGATCCATGTGTTCTTTGTTTTCCTTTGTTAAACTTCGGCTTACAGGATTTACCAAATACACAAGATTCACAAAACTCCAACTTTTCGACTTTGTCAACACCTAACAGGTTTTGCTTCCCCAATTCGACCAGACCTCTTTCGCTGACATGGCCCAATCTCATATGCCATAGTTCTTTCTTCGACACAAGTTTCGTGGATGCTACATTTGTCGAACCACTTACAACCTTAGCCTCAAGGGTATACAAGCCTTGTTTCTTCACGCCTCTCAATACTTCCTTCAACCCCTTCATGACTTTTAGGATACCTTGCTCTCCTTTAAAGACATATCCTTTCTTGTCGAATTAGCCAAGAGAAATTAAATTCCTCTTAAGGTCAGGTACATACCAAACCCAGCCAATAGCCTTATTGACTCATCATGGATCTTGAATCTTAATGATTTAATACATGCAATCTTGCAAGCTTTATTGTTTCCCAACAACACTGATCCACCATCCTGATCATATAATTCTTCAAACACATTCTTGTTTGGAGTCATATACCAAGTACATCCAGAATTTATAATCCATTCTTTACAAGAGTTGTTGCTCGACCCCACAAGGACATCAGATGATTCATAATCATCTTGCACAATAGCTGCATTCCCATTGTCCTTACCTTTATGATTATTCAGGCGCTCAGGGCACAACTTTCTTGTGTGACCCTCCTTCTTACAGTGATAACACTTAATCTCATACATATCACCACCATAAGACTTCTGCTGAATTTTACCTTTCTTCTTGTGAAACCTACCATCTCTCTTCGACGATTTATCCTTTACAGATAACCCTTCGCCAACTGATGATGATGGTTTCTGCTCTTTTCTTTTGTTTAAATCCTTCGAATACAAGGATGTTTGAACTTCTTCAAAGGTCATGGACTCTCTTCCATACAAGAGGGTTTCTTTGAAGTGAGCATGTTACTTAGGTAAAGAACACAACAATAACAACGCTTCATCTTCATCATTAATGGTAACATCAATATTTTTAAGATCAAGAATCAGCTGGGTGAATGTATCCAACTGCTCTGTTAACGCTTTATCTTCAGTCATCTTGAATGAATACAAAGACTGCTTCAAGTACAAATGATTCACCAAGGATTTTGTCATATACAATCCTTCGAGTTTCAGCCAAACACCAGCTGCCGTCTTCTCATTCGAAACTTGCTTGAGAAGTTTATCACCAAGACTCAGAAGAATTGCACTGTGAGCTTTCTCAATCATTGCTGTCTTTTTCTTCTTCTTCAATGCAGCATCCATGACATCTCCTCCTTTTAATGCTTCTAGCAAACCATGTTGAACAAGAAGGTCTCGCATGTTCAAATGCCATAACCCGAAATCATTAACTCCGGTGAACTTCTCAACTTCAAACTTTGTTGACGACATCTTCTCCACGCTCACCAGACCAGTTTGTTGTCATCACAAACTATACCTTTCAGCAAATCAAGATTGAAAAATGGAGTTCTTAGGTGAATAATGAAATCAGTTATAACAAAGAGAGAAAGAAGAAAGGATAAAGAAGAAAGAAGAAGAAGGATTAGAGATAAATTGTTTACTATTCACTTTCTTATAAGGGTTTACAAATGAATATCACAATTTCCCTCACTCAACAACTTGAGTGATCTAACCTATATATAGACTAACTAGATAACTTGCAATCCAAGCTAACTAAACAATTGGATCCATAACAAAAGGCCCAATTCGACAAACATTTCGACAATGCATATTAGAACAGACTTCGACTACAATATGTATCCTTCGATCATAACACATGACCCATCTTCGACTTCATGCTTGTCTCCTGTCAAAATACATGAAAGTAATTTCTTGACAAAGCTTGAGTTCGGCCCAAAATATCATAATACTTGATATATTTATTTTTATTAGAAATGCAGATAATGGGTACGGTTACGTGCACTTACATACCTATAGGGTACGAGTATGAGTGTCAATGTTGGTACCCAAGTGAATATAAGCTCGGATACAAAGATTTTTTTCAACTGTAGGTATGGAGACAAATTCTTTAGTACCCTACTCAAACCCTGCTAATTGTCATTCCTAACAATGCGGCATGAAAACGTGCATTGACAATTTAATTAATTAATTATCATTATTGTTATTTATTAACTATTTAATTGATAAAAAATTAAGTAAATTTTTTTAGTGAATATCAACTATCTATTTATTAAAACTAACTACCACCAAACTATCTAAATTGTCTTTTTCTTTACATTAATTTATACTACTAAAAAGTTAAAAAAATAAATGACTAATGTCTTAATTTTTTTTCCCAATATACTCTACCACAAAGTGACACATGACCTCATTCCAATCATTCACTTTTTAAACTTCAACTTTCTCCATCTTCTTTCTCTTCTTTTAAGTCAAATATTAAATTTCTTTCTCATTTCTTTTTCCCACTTTTTCTCACTTTCATTTTTAATTTTTTAACACTTCATTTTCTCTTTTCCTTTTTATTTTTTTCTAAGTATCAACTATCTTTATATTAAAATTAACTACCACCAAACTACTAAAATTGCTCTTTCATTTACATTAATTTCCCCTAATAAAAGAGTAAAAATAAATAAATAACTAATATCTCAATTTTTTTCCAAGTGATACATGTCTTCATTTCAATAATTATAATTATAGTATATTATTATCATATTAAATATTTATTGATCTATAAATGTATACAATATTGACATTTTTTGTTTTTGAGACAAATTTAATGAATTCTATTTATTTATTATTATTCAAAATATTAATTAATCTATTTTAAAATTTTAATAAAATTAAAATTTTATTTTATGAAAATAGATAATACTCAATAGTGAGACTTACAATTAACTTTCTATCTCATAGATCACTATCAGAAAAATACTTATTTTATTTTAATTAATAATTTTAATTATTTAAGATAAAAATAATTATCATTTTCAAATGTCAAATTTTCTCCTTTTCCTCGTGGTCACTATCAGAAAAATACCTATTTTATTTTAATTAACAATTTTCTTTATTTGAGACATAAAGTTATTATTTTTAATTGTTAAAATCTCTATTTTTCTCACGGGCCACTATTATCAAGATACCTATTTTATTATAATTAACAATTGCCTTTATTTGAGACACAAAATTATTATTTTCAAATATCAAAATTGATTTTATATTATCATTGTTTATTTTATAATTAAATAACTGATTTTAAGTTTACATATTAATTTAAATAATATCTATATCATATTAAATAAATTTATCTGCGCGGACACACGAATATTTTGTTAGTTTATTAAAAAAACTATAGTATTATAATTTAGTATAATGATACATAAAAAAAAACTAAAAAGTAAATTTAAAAATTAAGATAAAACAATTGTTATTTTTATTTCGGTTGTTAAACTATAAGCTGTTTAGTCTATGTCCTTTCTCAATAAACCTATATAAAATTATTGAATAGTTTGTTGGTGTTATTAATGAGTAATTAATTTTTATTTTTAATTTTTATTAATTAATTTTTTTTCAAAAATAAATTATAAAAATGCAACCTCATTGTATCAACAAATTTCATTCCTAAAACAAACAAAAAGGTGAGAGGTCAAATACTCTCCATGCTACATTTCTTCTTATCATGAAAAAATATCATATAAAAAAAGGAATTTTGGTGTTAATTTGAAAAGTGAATTTATATTATTAAAGAAATAATATTTAATTTACTCTAATGTGTTTTTCATTTTGAAATTACTTTTTTTTTTAAACCTCAAAAGTGCAGATTATTTTATTATCTACTCATTCCAATATTAAAATACAAATATTCATAGATATAGTTGAAATCAAATTTGATGGACAAACAATCATTATCACAAAAAATATTTTTTTACCTCAGAAATAAAAGTTAACCCTGGTCTCTTATGCGAGGTGTCATGAAAAGTGTGTTATTTTTTTTAGTTGAACTTACATCGAGGAAAAAGATTTATTGGTCATGTGTTTGATCCCTAACAAATATATTTTTTATTATTTATTTTTAGAATTGAATGATGTGCTTCATTTTTCCCTTAGTTATATGAAACACCGAGGTAATAAACAATTCATCTTACTAATACTCAGTTTATTAAAATAATCAAGGGGAAATCCTTGTTATTAAATTTTTTTCCTCTAAATTTTTATTTTAATTTGTATTATTTAAACAACACTTATTTTGTATATTCAAATCCAGTTATGGATGATATCCAAGATTTGAGCCTCCAGTTATGGATAATATCATAAAGATTCATGAGCAAAATAATTGTTCCATTCAAATCTTTCACATAATTTCTCAACAAGTTGATAATCTATCAACAAAAACTGATTCCAAAACTTCTACTCAATTTTCTAAAAGTACTTATAGACCTTATTTCAACATTAGCTAGAAGTATCCCTAGAAGTATAGAAGAGAAACTTAGTTTTGTCAACGAAACATAAAATTGTCAAAGTATCCCTAGTTTTGTCAGCCCTAGATTAGATTCATAGGACATGAAGTTGTCTCCAAATTCAATTGCTCTAGCAATTTGTTTGATGGTCCCCTTTGACAATTTCATGCCTGGGGAATCTAATTATAGTTTGAAATTTTTTTATTTTAGGGGCTGAAATGGGCTAACCCATTTTTCTTTACCACATGTAAAAAGGTATCAAGATGTTTGAAATATTGATCAATATTTTGAGAAAATATTAATACATCATCAATATAGACTAAAGCAAAGCTAGAATGATAGTTGAAAACACTGTTCATGATATTTTGAAATCGAAAGGGAGGATTTTTAATCCCAAAAGATAACACATTCATAATGATCGAATAGTTTGTTTTGTACTTATCTTTCCTAGATTTAGATTTGCCAAAAACTAAAATTTAAATCAAAATTTTAAAATATGTTGGCTTGAAGCTTGTTAATAAGGTCCCTATTGTTCATAATTAGATATTTGATCCATTATACAACTTCATTGACAGTTTTGTAATTGATGACGAGTCTGGGAACTCCACGCTCCTTTTCGACTTGATTGTTAACATAAAAAGTTGCATAACTCCAATGAGATTTAAAGTGTTTTATGAGCCTTTCATCTAAAAGAGTTTTGATTTCTTTTTTACAAGTATTAAGAAGACTATGGTTCATTTGAATAGGTTGAGCTTTGGTTGGAGTGAATTTTTCATTGAAGGTAGGAATGTTAGGGAGAGAAAACATGTAACACCCTTTTTCTACCCCAAAAGTTATTAAGGCAAAATAACACAAGAATCAGAGTGAATAATTAAATCTCATTAAAAATCCACAAAAGGGCGAACATTTCTCAAAGTCATCAATATAGGATCCATACTCCGTAACTACGGGTTTTCCTAAAAATACATCAAAACATCATAAACAGCGGAACTCAAAACATAAATCAAAGTTTTCCTCATAAAGGGAATTTAATAAAAATAACTTCAACAGTATAAAATTACTCAAGGAACCCAACCCGATGTTACATATCAGAGCAAGACCCTCTAAGCTGGCCAAAAGACTAAAATACTCAAAAACATCATAAACGACTCCTCGGCGGCACCACGGCTAAACTGGCTCATCTGCATGTTACCCACGTGGAGGTAACATTCAAACAGGCAGGGTGAGTAAAATAATTCATAATAATCAATGTATAACAATTAATGCATAAACGGCATATTACTCATAATTATATTCAACACATTGATATCCTTCAAATATGCCTCAAAGGCCACAACGTCATAATTTATACACAAAGGCTCATAAATGCAAATGCAACATAGACTCAATGCATGTGGTACCAATCATCACAACTCGATGGACACTGGACCATCAACCCTCCATAGATCCCCATCAATAGGATCGATTCTACTTGAGAACCGGAGCACATCATAATACTTCGCATCCGCATAGTGGGATTGAAGTCAAAGTAATCGAGGTCCTGAACCGAAGTCCGGATGCACATGAATGCATGATGCACACGTCACAAATCATCCTCATAATAACATCATAGGTGCATCATCATTCATCATATTCATCATCATACATCATGTCATCATAACACATCATAATAATCATCATCATTCATCATGTCATCACAGCATATCATAATAATCATCATCATTCATCATACAACATATCATCATAATTCACCATATTAATCATCATACAACATATTATCATAACTCGCCATATTAATTAATCTCACACATCATGTCATCATATAATCACGTATAAATCACATATTAGCTCATAGTCATATTATCCCATATTATCCTATATTAATTCCTAATATCATCTCACATTGCCTCATATTACTTCATCATAATTACACTCGCGGTAATTCTCACACTATCACTTATTACTCACGCAACCTCACTGTCATACTCATAGAAACTCATCACAGGAATCCCAGGATCAAACATCACGACATCGCTGCACACGATCAATTTCGCGAACTCTGCTACGTTTGCTGGCTTGCTCGCTAGGCGAGTCTTCGCTGACTTGCTCACTAGGCGAACAGTGCAATGACAGCAAAACCTGCTACACACCAGAACTAATTTCTACCCAAAAACTCATGCAATTTAGATACCCAATGCCCCCAAAACATCCCCAAGTCCTCCCTAAGATCATATGGCGATAACGGCACAAACCCCATGGTTCATTAGGCCAATCCGACAACATTTGCACTGCCTAAAACACTATTTTCCTGCAATTGCTCTGAGTGCATCAGAGTTACTCACATTCCGATATTCCTATTCTACAGGGGCAAACATATCACACTCCAAGGTTTTGGCCAACAAGGCTTAAGGTTTCCTTCCTCACATTAATATTCAGTGATTATTACCATAAACCAAAATCTCAGAGTTCTATAATCGATTCCCTTAGTTTTTCCAATTTAACTCAGAATCCCTCAAATCCTAAATCCACCATAAACACATCTAAAGGCATACATGGAAAATCATGAATAGAAATACCTCATACCTTAGCCAATTCAAAGCTTTCACGATTTACTCCGGCAATCTTCCGAAGCTTTTGTCTCCACTTCTCCCTCCTCAGAGCTCTGGCCACCGAAATTTCACGGTTAACACAAATGAATTCTAATCCTTCAGAATTCTATTTTGTCCAACTTAGACTTGGGCCACACAATTGGGCTTTTCCCATAACACCCTTACTAACTCTTCATAATGCCCAATTTACCCTTATTTCACTTATATTCATTTTAATCAATAATAATACTAATATTCTCATATAGTATACTATTAATTAAATAAATAGTCCAAAAATGCACATTTTCTCAATAATCCACAAAACCACCGAAAACCACCCAAAATACGAATATTCTCAATTAAATAATTAATTAAAATATTCCGCTTAAATTTGGGGTGTTACAACTCTCCCCCACTTAAAAGATTTTTCTCCCTCGAAAATTACCTCAATGAACAGAGTCGGATACGACTCTCTCAACTGATCTCCCACTCCCAAATCCAACTTTCTCCAGCTGGTCCTTACAAACTACCTTCACCAAAGGAATCTCTTTACCTCGAAGTTGCTTCTCGTTCATCAACCTGAACTAGCAATGCCTCAACAGTCAAATTATCTCTCACTTGTACACTACCCATCTGAATAAATGCACTTCCTCAACTTAGGCACATGCCACATCATGTAAATTCACAAGCGACAGCGGTAAAATAGTCTAACATGCTACTTCTCCTACGCTTCCGCTGCGTTACTCTGATACAAATCAACAGAACACGGTGTGTGCTTCCGAGACTTCAAAGCTCGACCAACACCAGTCACCATCGTAACTCTCAAAACACGTCTTTTCTTGGATCTTCTTGATCTTTTCAGTCGTCTCATACACAATTCTCAGGTCCGAGTACAACACTCTCGCCTGAATCATATCAACACAAAGGAGTCCTACACCTCCTACCATACAAAGCCTTCTACGGTGCCATTCTGATACCAGAATGATAACTGTTATTGTAGGTAACAATCAACGATAATTAACTATCCCACGATCCATCTTGATCCAACACACAAGCTCTCCATAAATCCTCTAAAGACTGGATAGTTCTCTCTGTTTTTCCATCCGTTCATGGATGATAGGCAGAGTTCAACTTCAACATGGTACTCAAAGCGTCTGCAACCCTCCCAAAATCTCGATGAAAACTCAGATTCCCATCTGATACAATATTCGACGATATCTCATACAACTTCACAACTTCATCGATATACATCTCAGCTAGCTTCAACATAGAATGATTAATCCTCATTGATAAGAAAAGAGCCAATATAGTCAATCTATCCAAAATCACCCAATTAAAATCATATCCCTCCAATTCTTCGGAAAACCCAACACAAAATCCATGGAAATACTACTTGATTTCCACTCTAGAATATTCAACAGTTGCGTCATACCCAACGGTCTCTGACGTTTATTCTTCGACTTCCGACAAGTCTAACCAGCATATACAAACTCAACCACTTCTCTCTTCAACTATGGCCATCAAAATAATTTCCTCAAATCCGATTACATCTTCATAGCACCGGGATGGATACTCCATCTACCTCAATACTCTTATTCCACTCAATAATATCTAGAACACAAACTCTATCACAACATCTCATGATACCATTTCCATTAATCCGAAAATCAGCCCTTCGACTTTAATTCATCAAATTCAACCAATCTACCAACTCAAACCAGAGTTCTGACCTTATCGAATCTCATCAAGAATACCACTAGTAAGGTCCAACATATTAAGCTTAACTCCATAAGAAGTCTCTTCACACACCAATATCATATCACAAAATTGCTTAATCAGTTCTAACTCTTTTCACCATCATCATCGGTATATGCAAAGATTTCCAAATCAATGCATAAGCTATCACGTTTGCTTCACCCGAATGGTAATTCAATCCAAAACCATAATCCTTCAGAAGTCCCAATTATTTTCTCTGCCTCATATTCAAATCTTCCAAATCAAGCAAATACCTTAAGCTCTTGAGATCACCAAACATTTCAAATCTCGAACTAACCAATTGAAGCCTCCAACTCCGGCACAAACACAACAACAACCAACTCTAAATTACTCGTCAGATAATCCCTCTTATGTACTTTAAATTTCCTTAAAGCATAACTAAAACTCGCTGATGTTACACTTAACATATCTCTCAATCACATCAACAAAGCATCACAAAACACAACGAATAGTTTTGTCAGATTCAGCAAAAATTAACACACGAGCTGTTGACAACTCTCCCAAAAACTCTTTGAACCTTCTTCACAGTGGCATATCCCTGCTTCTTCTCCCACACTGATAACTCAAGTTCCTGATGCTCAACATGATCCTCTATACTCTTTGAATATATCAAAATATCATCGGTTAACACAACCACTGACTCGCTCAAATAAGTATGGCAAATCCCATGCCAAATGGACACTCAATTTGCGAGTTATGGCAGAAACACGAACCGCACCTTCCGCACTTACCACAACATACAAAAATATTTCATCAATAAATAACTTAATTCCATGTCACCACTTCACCATCACATAGAGCATTGGACTAACTTTCTAACACTTCAAACCGTGCATCATTCCGAGTTACGGTTCTCCCGTTACGACAAAAATACCAAAACAACATTCTTCTGCCCAAGACATCTTCGCTAGGCGAACACAGAAGCGAGCGACCTCTTGGAGTTGTTCGCTAGGCGAAGGACCTAGCGAACGTGACACTCTGAAATTCTATTTTCGACCGTCACATGACTTTCGGGTGTCCGATTTCGACTCCGTAAAAAGCTGCGATCTCGGAATTCAACGTGCAACAACAATTTCACACTTAGAAGGCCATTCAACACATCTTCAACTCTTGAAATATTTAAAGGCCTAATTATACCAATTTTTCATTCCACATCTTACTTTCTTTAATAATCATCTTGAGTCACTGTCCACCTTTAATATACTCGACCTCATACTTTGTTGCCTTAGCACACGCACCAGACACAAGTCTCAACACTACTCAATCAGTTTAATTCCTTGACCATCCAAATAGACATATAATATGGAGCTCTCAATCTCGGACTAGTTTCCATAACTAAGTCGATCACAACTCCACTTCACGTCCTGGCTGTATATACTATCTTGTCAGGATAACTTCTAGACAACCACAATTAATCGGTAAACCGCCAACTTCCCCACTTTCATTAACACTCAAAATTCCCATCAAAATTAAACATCTCAACACTGTCCTGCACCGACTCATCAAAACAATTCTTAAGCACTTAGCTTAACTCAAGACAATTCACTGCTCACGCCATCTAAGCTTGCAAGACACGTCTATCCCATCCAACATGACCCCGTCTACTATCAACAAGAGATTAAGGGTGATCAGTTCCTCAAGTTGTTAATAGCCAGTCGAAAATCATGATAGGGTATAAACCATCTTTACCAAACTATAAGAGCGTTCAACCACACACTGAGCTACAACTCCACACTTGCAGCATCCCGGAGAAGCACAAGCTTCTCCCCCACTTGAATCATTCCCACTTATGTAGACAAAAGTTAGACAACAAACACGTACCGACAGTGTTTTCACACACATGTCGCATACCAGGGAACAAACAACATTAGACAACTTGGCCGGACGGACCAACCAGGCTCTGATACCACTAATGTAACACCCTTTTTCTACCCCAAAAGTTATTAAGGAAAAATAACACAAGAATCAGAGTGAATAACTAAATCTCATTAAAAGGCCACAAAAGGGCGTACATTTCTCAAAGTCATCAATATAGGATCCATACTCTGTAACTACGGGTTTTCCCAAAAATACATCAAAACATCATAAACAGCGGAACTCAAAACATAAATCAAAGTTTTCCTCATAAAGGGAATTTAATCAAAATAACTTCAACAGTATAAAATCAACTCAAGGAACCCAACCCGATGTTACATATCAGAGCAAGACCCTCTAAGCTGACCAAAAGACTAAAACACTCAAAAACTTCATATACGACTCCTCGGCGGCATCCACGACTAAACCGGCTCATCTGCACGTTACCCACGTGGAGGTAACATTCAAACAGGCAGGGTGAGAAAAACAATTCATAATAATCAATGTATAAAAATTAATGCATAAAAGGCATATTACTCATAATTATATTCAACACATTGATATCCTTCAAATATGCCTCAAAGGCCACAACGTCATAATTTATACACAAAGGCTCATAAATGCAAATGCAACATAGACTCAATGCATGTGGTACCAATCATCACAGTTTGATGGACACTGGGCCATCAACCCTCCATAGATCCCCATCAATAAGATCGATTCTACTTGAGAACCGGAGCACATCATATTACTTCACATCCGCACAGTGGGATTGAAGTCAAAGTAATCGAGGTCCTGAACCGAAGTCCGGATGCACATGAATGCCTGATGCACATGTCAAAAATCATCCTCATAATAACATCATAGGTGCAACATCAGTCATCATATTCATCATCATACATCATGTCATCATAACACATCATAATAATCATCATCATTTATCATGTCATCAGAACACATCATAATAATCATCATCATTCATCATACAACATATCATCATGATTCGCCATATTAATTAATCTCACACATCATGTCATCATATAATCATGTATAAATCACATATTAGCTCATAGTCATATTATCCCATATTATCCCATATTAATTCCTAATATCATCTCACATTGCCTCATATTACTTCATCATAATTACACTCGCGGTAATTCTCACACTATCACTTACTACTCACGCAACCTCACTGTCATACTCATAGTAATTCATCACAGGAATCCCAGAATCAAACATCACGACATCGCTGCACACGATCAATTTCGCGAACTCTGCTATGTTCGCTGGCTCGCTCGTTAGGCGAGTTGGTAGCGAGCCTTCACTGGCTTGCTCGCTAGGTGAGTTGGTAGCGAGTCTTCGTTGACTTGCTCGCTAGGCGAACAGTGCGATGACAGCAAAACCTGCTACGCACCAGAACTGATATCTACACAAAAACTTATGCGATTCACATACCCAATGCCCCCAAAACATCCCCAAGTCCTCCCTAAGATCACACGGCGATAACAGCACAAACCCCATGGTTCATTAGGCCAATCCGGCAACATTTGCACTGCCTAAAACACTATTTCCCTGCAATTGCTCTGAGTGCATCAGAGTTACTCACATTCCGATATTCCTATTCTACAGGGGCAAACATATCACATTCCAAGGTTTTGGCCACAAAGGCTTAAGGTTTCCTTCCTCACATTAATATTCAGTGATTCATACCATAAACCACAATCTCAGAGTTCTATAATCGATTCCCTTAGTTTTTCCAATTCAACTCAGAATCCCTCAAATCCTAAATCCACCATAAACACATCTAAAGGCATACATGAAAAATCATGAACAGAAATACTCCCCATACCTTAGCCAATTCAAAGCTTTCACGATTTACTCCGGCAATCTTTCGAAGCTTTTGTCTCCACTTCTCCCTCCTCAGAGCTCTGGCCACCGAAATTTCACCTTTAACACAAATGAATTCTAATCCTTCAGAATTCTATTTTGTCCAACTTAGACTTGGGCCACACAATTGGGCTTTTCCCATAACACCCTTACTAACTCTTCATAATGCCCAATTTACCCTTATTTCACTTATATTCATTTTAATCAATAATAATACTAATATTCTCATATAGTATACTATTAATTAAATAAATAGTCCAAAAATGCACATTTTCTCAATAATCCACAAAACCACCGAAAACCACCCAAAATAAGAATATTCTCAATTAAATAATTAATTAAAATATTCCGCTTAAATTTGGGGTGTTACAAAACACATGTTTCTTTCTTTCACAAAAAGTATTAGAAAGATCAAAACAAACTTCTCGCCATAATTTTTTTATCTAAGTCAATGATTTTTTTTAGAAGATTTTTATCTTTAAGATCATCATCATTTTTGGAATAAAAAATATCTTCTTGTAGAGATTTAATATGATTCTTCTTACTTTGAAATAGCTAATCTGTTGAAAGATGGAATGATTTTGAATTAAAGATAAGTCTTTCTTCCTAGTGGAAGTCATGAATTTAAAAGTGATAAGGCTTCCCATTATATTTGTGGATACTCCATCACTAATTACCATGAAGGGATAAATGGTTCTGAGAAAGAGGGTTCCCGTAATAGCTTCTTGATTGAGACCCTTGACAAGAATGACTGTAGTTTTGAAACAATAACCTTGATTACAAATGTGAGCATTAAGAAGCTTATACTTGATGTTCAGGGGAGTAGCATTTGCAGCGACTAATGTTTTGTTAGTTTCTTCATAGTATTTGGAAGGGACAAGTTATTCTTGAATACAATTATGATATTCTTGATCAGTCACCATTTGTGTTAGAATTATCACCACTTAGACGTTAACAACATGTGAATTACTGTTAGTTGTTTGATAGATTAGGCATGTTTTTAGTAAATTTCTGTTGTGTCCTTATCTGTTATGGTTTGATTGTTTCTTAGTTATTTTACGCGTTTAAGGTAGCTTTTCATGTGTTTACAGGTCTAAAGAGACAAAGCAAAAAGGATCAGAGTGAAATTTGTACCATAATGCATGAACAGAAGAAAAAAAAAGAGAAAACTGCAAGCCAACTGCCTATACGCGTATGAGGGTGCCATACTCATATGGCCATCCGTCACTGCCTTCCATGATACGCGTAACATCAGAGGGTGCATAAAATAAGATCTTTTCCCATACATATATGAGGTAGCCATACGCGTATGAGGCTCTAGCACCAACCACCAACAATCAGGTCAAACTATTACGCGTATGGGGCCAGGCCGACCATACGCTCCACCTTGGGCCATACACATGTGGCGAAGAATAAAAACAGCCCATGTGCGTTTGGGAGAATGCCATACGTGTATGGAAAGGCCCAAATCTGTAAGAAAGCTCGAGATTCACCTATTTATCAAGAGAACGTAAATTTCCAAAGGTTAGATGATTTTTTACGGCAGAAACAGGTGTAGAAGGCTGGAAAACTCATATTTTCATGGTGGATCAAGATTTTCATGAGCTCTAAATGATCGAAGACCTATTTTCATCTATTAATTTGTAATGTCTACAACTGTTTTGATGTTTCTCTTAAATTCTATGAGTAGTTAAACCCCCAAATGTTAGGGGTGTCCCTAATTTGGATTTGTTGATGATTTTTACTTGAAGCTTATGATAAATAAATTCTATTATATTTTATTTACTTTTGATTTGTGTTTAATGCTTTTCCTTTAAGAAAAATTGAGATTTGATTTACGGTTAATATTTAGGCAGGATATCATTTTTAACGCTCAATTGAAAGTATTTTATAATAGATATCACCTAGGACTAGGGATACCCTATGGAAACTAGATTATTCTTACATAAAATGCTTAAATTCATTTATAACTCACTATGAGCATATGAGTTAATTCGAACGCTTAAAGGTTTTCTCACTAAGGACTTAGGAGTAAACACCCTTAAGAATCGATAATCAATATTTTCAAATAAGTTGTTGCAAGGTCATGTTAGAATTGTCAATGGATCCAATCATACACCTTCCCTAGCATGTTTGGTCATATTACTTTAATTTGTTCAACTGTTCTATTTTCTTATTATTTTATTTTCCTTTATAAAAAAACCAAGTTAAAACCCCCAAGTCTTTTGTTTAACTAGACTAAAATGATAACTTTATATCACCACACATTCCTTGAGATCGATACTTTGGGATTTCCCATTATTACTATATTGGCATATTAATACCCATGATAATTTACCCATTAATATTCTACTATCTATGAGACATATGATGTTAATTTTGAAATCATCAATCACAATAGTGATGATATAATACCACTTCTGAAAGCTAATATACTCAATAGATTGAATATAGTGGGACAAATCATTTTGGATTATGACAACTTCCTCAAGAGTCAAAGTAGGATCAGATGTTTTAGGTTCTTCTCCATTAGTGGTATGGGCATGAGTTAGAAGGGATATCTTAGTTTCCAACTCAAGGTCTTTGGTTTGAAGATAGTTAATATCCTTTTGTAAGTGACTAACTTCCTTTTTTTTGTATTGTTAATCTCATTTCAGAGATTGACAGTGGTTACATATTTTGTAATGGAAGATGAAGGAACTTTGTCAAAAAATTTAGACATTCTAGAAGGTTCTTTACTTTGCATTAGGTTCTTTTGTTTAAGACTTTCATTTTAGAGGATTAAGTCTTTAAGTTTTTTTAGGTATTGTTGTCGATCTTTTTCATTTGGAACTTTCTCAATGAGATCAAACAAGAATTCATGTCCAGTTTTGGTTTTGGTAATGGCATTAATGGTTAAAGAATAAAATCCATAACATGTATCTTCTTCATATGTGTCATTGTCGGGTTTATCATCGTATAAATCTTCTTCTGAATAGTCATTAGAAGATTTTTACATCCCTTGATTCTTATCATTAGAGATAAGGAGAACTGTGATTTTATCACATAGATTTTTGTCATCTTTAAATAATTCATCAATCTCAGTTTTGAGAGGATAAGTATCAGCTTTGTGTCCCAGTTTTTGACACTTATAGCAGCGTGGTAACCATTTTTTGGAGGATTGTTTGTAAGGTTTCTTATAAGTTTTTTCTTTGTAAGAGTCCTTAGGGTTGTGTCTCTTCTTCCTAGTAAAAGGTTTGTATCTAGAGCCTTTAGATAATTTTTTGGATCTTTTAAGTTTAGAAGGAGGGGCTTAGATATTTTGTAAGCCAAATGCTTCGCGAAAGGTTCCCACTTATTTTCTGAATTTGGATTTCACAAATCCATACTTGAGTTGGATCTTAAGTTTGGAAAAAAACAGAAATTACTTCCTTTTTTATAAAGCTAAAAGTTTGACCATAAGTAATTTCATTGAAGTTAGCTTCATTAAGGAACATGGCTTCTTGGAGTTTCTGGTGAATTCTTTCAATGACGTTCTTTAAAAGATACCTACTAAATAAAAAACTTCTACTTATACCTGCTATGGGTTAGTTCACCAAAAATAATCTATATGAGTTCTTCTATATTCATGGTATTTTCGAAAATAAGATAAAAAGATTTTATATTAAAGTTTTTAAAGACCATGCATATAGACAAATCAACATACTATACTACTTTTGTTACACAACTTACTTAATACTGAGTAATTCATGCAATAAAGCTCTAATCGATAGAAAAACCAAAGGATAAGATTAAGGACCCCTTCATGTGATGGAGTTGATAGATGCTTTATGGTGTTGACTTCACGTGTCAAGGTTGTCACTTATTGGTGGTTCACTATTCTATCTATGATCTTTGTCCTTTCAGGGTCTCTACTTTTGGATGTTGGTTGTTGTCTCTTCTAGTCTATGCATGTTGTTGGTTTGGTTCTTTAGTTTAAAATCCCTTTGTTGTTTTGTTTTTAATTTAAGGTTGGACAGCACTCTTAGTGATTTAAACAACATTGTGTATTTCTATTATTTGTTATATTATATTTTATATATTTTTATATTAAAAAGTATGAACGTTGTTCCATTCACGAATTACGAGATATTGTCTTCATCATTATAGAAAAAAAGATACTTATCTCAATGTAGTTAATAAGTGAGAAACTCGACCAATTAAATAAGTAGTGTTTGTTCACTACTATAAAAAAATATTTCATGATGGAGTTTTTACCACGGATGTGAGAGAGACCGTAGTTACATCATTAAAAATAAGCATATTAAAATTCTTTATTTTTAAATTAAAAACTATTTTTATATTATCATGGTTAGAATTAACAACCGTGGAGAAAGTTTTTTCTACTCATGAGTTCGAATCTCTGCTCTGCGAATTTGTGATTTATTTCATATTATAGTGACACCTTTCTTTTTATTCATTTATAAATTAAAAATAATCCAATTTTCACCACGGTAGGGTTGTCTAACTGTGGTGAAACGTTAGGATCTTTATTTCTTTTTATTTTAAAATTATTAAAAAAAAATTGGCGCTTTGATAGAATAAAAATAAATAAATATTGTTTAATTACGATTTGGATTGACAAATGTAGTGAAGTTGTTTACTTTATAAGTTTATTTTATCATGTCTCTTCAGTTCTTTCTTACTTTACGAAAATCACATTTATCCCTTACGAAAACCACATTGTGCAATAATGAAGTTTATCATTTCCATTAACAACGAAATTCCTAAAAATATGTCATCTTCAACTTGTTAACCATCATATCATCTCCATCTCATAACCATCATGTCTTCTCCAACTCGTTCTTAACAAGCAAGGTCGAACCCCATTCATATTTTCTCCAACTTATGCAAAATAAGGAAATACGAATAATTAACTCGAAGGAGGAACTCGAACAATACTTGCAGTAAGGAAAGATTAAACTCATTTCTTTGATTTCTTCTTAACATTTCTGGTATGTGAAATATTTTCAATGTTGTTTTTGTTGTTGAAGCCCTTAACACTAGAGATCTAATGATTTTGTTCTTATTCATGTTAAGATTAAATGTTATATTTTTTTTTTGTTGAGATAAGTACGTAATAAGTTTATTTTTGATGTTATTGCTAATTTGAGATTGAGATTGTTTTTATTGTTGTTGTAACTTAGAAATTTTTTGAATTTGTTGTTATGATTGAGATTGAGATTATTTGCGGTTTTGTGTTGTTGAGTTATATGTTATTATCGTTGTTTTTTGTTGTGAGTTAGCAGTGTTCAATTTTTGTATAATATGACTTAGCAAAGTTTTAAATGATACATGTTGTTATGATTGAGACTGAGATTGCTTTAGTGTTGTTAAGTATAATATATGTTATTGTGTTTTTTGTATGACTTAGCAATGTTTTTGAATCAGAGTTTGTCAATAAATTTGAAACTTTGCAGAATGAACTAGTAGAGAAGAATGTAATGATTAAAGAACTACAAGAATTGAACCAAACTTTATCTCATAAAAAGAGAGAAATGGATAATGAGTTGATGGAAGCTTGAAAATCATTTACTACTTAAATTTGTTCTTTAAATATAATTTAATTTATCATATTATTACTTTCTAAATCAATTTAAAGGTTATATGTTCAACAAATGGTTGTTGAAACAAACATTTCAAATAAGATATAATAAATTCAATTGTATATATGGTTAAAATCCACAACTGTGGTGAAATGTAGTGATGTGCCATTTTAAAATACCAAAATATTATCACTGAGTTTAGAATCCATGACCATGCAACTTTTCACTATGATTGAATTTTGTAACTGTGGTGAAATATGTCGCGATATCCTATTTTTTCGTAACGACCACTAACCCGTGGTGGAAAGTGGGACTAGGGATGTCAATTTGCATATGTTAGCGGGAATCTCCGTGGGGATTACTCCCTTCGGGGCTCCAAAGATAGGGAATTTCCCCCCACGGGGGCATGGATGGGGAGAAAAATTCCCCCGACAACACTTTAGGGATTGGGACAGGGAACACGTCCCCCGCACTGCCTATTTATTTTAATATAGTTAATTTAATATATATTTATATTTTACATTAGGTTTTTTTGTCATTTCAATTATGTTTATTTTTAAAAATAAATAAATATTAATGTATAGAATTATTTTTTTCGAATTTTATAGCATTTTATAAAATTTTATAAAAAAGTATTATTATAATTTGTGTCCCATTAGTAATTCTAATAAAAAAATAATAAATGTGAAATACTAGTATTTTTTAATAACAAAATAAATATGTGAAATACTTGTGCTTTTTATTTTATAGAAAATATAGATATTTTAAAAAATAAAATGTTAATGAAAAAACTTCATATAATCCAATATCAAAAGAGTAATTCTCATCAACGGTATCAACAGAAACAAGTCAATAACTCAGAAAAGAATTAACTCTAACATCATATAATCCAGAAAAATAAAATACTAAGACAATAATCCAGAAAAATGCAAAATGAAAAACTTCAAATACCGTAACAATGGCGAAAATGCGCTACAGAGGATGATGTCGAAAACGGACGGTCAAATGGCGGAGAAATGCAATACAGACTGAACGGAGGAGGGCGACGGAAGCGCGGCTGTCGGACAGAGGAGGGCAACGCTCGTGGTGAATAGGGTTCGCGTTCGCCAGAGAGGAGAAAGAACGAAGGAAATACGCACATTGTTCGGTTTGTTTACAAAATTTTGGTGATATTTTAAATTAATTCTAATAACACCTATGACAACGCTTTTTAATGACCTACAACAGCGCTTTGCAAAAGCGCTTTCTTTGCAACAACATATAGCAGCGCTTATAATAAAAGCGCTTTCTTTGCAACAACCTACAACAGCGCTTTAGAAAAGCGCTTTCTTAGGACACCCCTATAGCAGCGCTTTACAAAAGCGCTGTCTTAGGCCATACATTTAGCAGCGCTTTAAATAAAGCGCTTTCTTAGGGTCCCCCTTTAGCAGCGCTTTTAAAAAAGCGTTGGCTTAGGTATGCTGTTTTTTTTCTTGTTTTTTGAATTACTCTTTAGCAACGCTTTTTCTAAAAGTGCTGTCTTTGTATGCGCTGCTAAAAGTCAATTCTGGCATAGTGATGGATAAATGTAGGATCCACGGGGATTCATGGGGAGCGGGGATTCGCGAGGAACGGTGATGGGGATAGAAACTCTCCCATGACGGGGATCGGGAATGAATTTGGTGGCGGGGACAAAGATAGGGAAGTGTTCCCCCCCCCCCCCCCCCCCCCCTCCGCCCCATTGACATCCCTAAGTGGGACACTTACGATCATATCCATAAATCTTTAACTGTAATGAATTCCTGCTTCGACATTTCAACACACGCACACTAGGCTAATTTTGACATATTCTTGTTTCTGTCGAGCACTACCTGCTTCGACACAAGGAATTACATTCTCAACAGTTATGCTACCTATCTTAATTTATTGAAAGTTGTATACCGTAAAACTAAATATCTACCACTTCCCAAAACAATTATCTTTATTTAAAAGCATAATTTTCTACTTGCTCCTCTCCTTCCTTTCACACAAAAAAGGAAACGAACTGAGAAAATAAAAACTAAAATAATGACTTTAAATTTTTTTTTATTATTTAAGTTTAAAGATTAAAATAAGACTTTCAAATTATTTGGGACAACTAATAACTCTTTTCATCTGATCTAATCTCCTTATCAAAATACCTACAAATCTTCCCTTACATGTCAAAATATTTAAATATATTTTTCACAATCTTTTCTATTATAGATGTTACTCAAACACTTTCTGGATTGTCATTTTTCATTTTATCATATTTAATCTTGTTTATGTTAGCTTTGTTATACTTAGTCGTTCTCAAATTTGAAAAAAATGAGAGAATTATGTTAGATAATCGACAACTAACATAAAATTTCGTTGAATCTCTAGATCAATTTCAAAATAAAATATTATAAGATGATACAAATTCAAGTTAGTAGTTCACGTGATGTATAATTTTAATTCAAAAATTTTGAAAATGAAATCATTAAAACTAGTTAGAAATGGCTTAAATAATTCAAAGTTTTTTTTTTATAATCAGTAAGAATATATTAAAGGGATACAAAGGGTATCCCAACCCAACAACTTTATAAAAAGAGGAGACTCCCACTAGTGCCCCAAGACATAAACAAAGCCAAAGCAACTTAATACAATCCACAATTTACATAAAATCAATAGGATTTTTACACCACTCATAATAGTGGCACCTAATTTTGTTCTTGGAAATTAAGCCCAACCACCACCACCACGAAAAATGAATAATTCTTTGAACCACATCATTTGGGGAAGCGATTGCGTCGTTTAAAATCACCTGGTTTCTCGTCCACCATAGGCATCAACATGTTGCAATCTAAATAACGCAAGTAGTAACTTTCGAAGATTTCCTAACCATAATTACAAACTAATTCATCATATGATTTCAACAGTCCGAGTCAAATGGAATGGTTATGTCTAACTAAGACTTAACTCCTTACACACTAATTTCGATTTTGGACAAGTAAGAAAAAGGTGATCTAAATTTTCATCGGCCCGAAAACAAAAAACGCATATCTAATTGTGAGGATTTGAAATTACTCCTCTAGCATCTAGATTGGACCGTGTAGGTAAATGATTCAACATAAACCTCAAACCAAAAACTTTAACTTTTAGAGGAATGCTTGTCTGCCACAAAATTTCAATCTCCAAGCTTATATTTGGTTCTACCTCTATGTTGTCGTCCGCCATAACGAGTTTGTCCTAGTAGGATTTTACAGTAAATACTTTTGTCGCACTTTTTCATTCGATTTTGTGGCAAAAAACTATTAAACATAACCCCTTTCATCCACTTTAGCCAAGTATCACCAAAGTTCATTGACCTCATTACCTTTTCCAAAACTTCCCAATCAACGTAATCGTAAGCTTGAGCAAAATCGATTTTAAAAAGCAAACAACTCTTCTTTAATTTCTTTTAGCAAAATTGATTAATTCATTTGCCACAACAACATCGTCTATGATTTACCTCCCCAGAATGAATGCGGTATGAGAAACCAAAATTAGATTATCAATGACTAAGCTCAATCTTGCGGCCAGAACCTTAGATATCAAGGTGTAGATGCAGCCTATTAAACTTAGTTAACCCTTTGGTCTAAAATCCCAACATCAAATTTCAAATACTAGTTTCCTATTTTCATGACACAATAGACAATGACAACCCCATTGTCCTTCAGCTAGGAGGGACCATCACCAAATATGTATAAGCATCGATCACTATCATATGAGTAGCACTTATCACTAGTTTAGTTGATATTTACAATTTGCAAAACACAAAAAAATGCTTGCGTGATACTATAATTCATGCAATGTGACACTTGTTGCCAACTACATATTCACACTCTCACTCACATAACACAACAAGTTCAACATATTCGCACAATAAAATATTATCAAACTCATATTATATGAACAAAATACTTACTACTTTTTATAAACGATTAGTATCTTAATTGAATAATATATATATGTGTATATATATAAAAAATTAGACGCTTATAATCAAGTTGGTCACATTCTAAGGCTCTCAAACCGAGTCAAGAATCATCCGGAGCACCAACAAGCAATGCTTCACAATCATAAGAAGAAAAAAAAATTCTCACCTAAAATCTTAAAACAAATATCTCATCTTTTTCATATATTTATATTTTATTCATTCATAATAGATTGATGTAAAACATAATAATTTATTTTTGAAGTTTGAATTTGTATTGGAATATTTGAAAAAGGATTACTAGAGACAATAAAGGAGGTACTTGATGTAACGGTATGTTCATAACGCCTTTCTAGTCGCTCGTATTTTAGACTAAGCGTCTATTTATTAGATGTGACGCTCCTTCCTCAAGTATGTCGTCCACTTCTAGGATAATTGGATATCAAATATTTGATCCCACGTTTTCTAAGAAGTCGTTGCTACTTCTTAGCTATTTGGATCTAGATCCAAAAACTCTTATAAATACCTCAATCCAAAAGTTGAGAGAAACAATCTCATATTGACACAAATAATAGATACACAAAGCTTCTCACTTCCCAACGCGAACTAGTTCTAAATTCTACAACAAAATCTAAAGCCTTTGACAATCCTTACTCACTAGGGATTGTCACGTAATATGCTTTTAGCAAGCACAATTGACATCCACCGTGAGACTCGTTAAAACTGACATAGGCCACAGTTATCGTTACTCATAGTTTGCTTTCACCATCATCTCACAAGGATGTTCAAGCAAAGCTCTGAGACTAATGTCAACACCATCGTCATGGTTTTGTCGGCGAGAGAAATTCTAGTTCCTTCTAGAGAAAGTATGCTAGAAAGGTTTTTACAGCAAAGATTATACATACTAACATTGCCAAAATCCAAGAGAGAGAACGAGAATCCAGAATCACCTTCTCGAGTGAAGACATTGTTGTTGTTCTTCCCCACAATAACGATCCCATGGTCGTCACAGTGCAATATGATAATTGGGATGTGAAGCGAGTGTTGATCGATCTTGGTAGCTTAATAGATGTCTTATTCTAGAGTGTTTTCCAAGGGCTCCAACTTGACCCTCAACACCACTAGAGAGCATTCCAAGCTTCTCTGATTGGTCTATTAGGTGAATAAGTACAAGTATATGGAAAAAATGATTAAAGTATACCGCTGATGACTCCTTATCTCCCTACATTGCTATCTTGGGGAGGTTGTCCTCAACTTACTAGGAGAGGTGTCGTATGTTGTTCATTTAAGCCAAAAACACCCATTACTTAACGGGTGAGGTAGTTCAGTTCGGGGAGGACTATGAGATTGGCCAAGAATGCTATCAAAACATCCTGAAAATGAGAAGGGGGTGCGTCATCCAGAGTGCTGCACCCCGTCAAGAAGCATGTGACACATATGTAGCAAGCTGAGACCCTATATTAGGGGTAAAAAAATGAAAGCCTCACTCCGAGAGAAGACCTGAAAGAAGTCCAGATTGGGCCCTCAGACCACCAAGTCACCAAGTTGGGAACCTCTTTATCTGAATCTAAAGAGGAGGAGTTGGTTGCCTTTCCCTAGACGAATATCGATTTATTCTCCCGAGCGCCCTCGGATATTCTAGGCATAGATACAAGAGTGGTGTGTCATCGGCTCGTCGTTGATCCCACGGTGAAACTAGTATCTAAAAGGAAACACAAGGTTATAAAGGAAAAAAGAGTGGCTATTGATGAATAAGTGCAGAAGATGACAAAAGTTGATTTTATAATAAAGGAAAATACCCATCTTGGTTGGCTAGCTCAGTCTTGGTAAGGAAGGGAACAACTAGCGCATGCGCGTCGACTTCATTGACCTTAATGTTGCATGTCCCAAAGATCCATATCTTTTACCATAAATTTCTTTATTCATAAATTTGCATGCTACAAAAAGATGAGTTTCATGGATGCTTACTCTGGAAAAAAATAGATTAAGATGGATCATGTGGACGTTTCGAAGATAATGTTCATGTCCAATCACGACAACTATTATTACAACGTCGTGCCTTTTTTGGCTTAAGAACACAAGTGCCACCTATCAAAAACTCGTGGATGCGCTATTCTCAAAACACATAAGGCGCAATTTAGAAGTATACATTCATGAAATGATAATGATGACCTCTAATGGGGAGAGTCACACGACCGACTTAAAAGATATCTTCACTACTATAAATAATACATTTTATAACAATGTTTTCACCTCACTCAATAAAAAACCGAGGTCCAAAACTTGGGCGCGCCACTATTTTTATAAAAAAAAATATCATTTATTCTCTCTATTGCTACACACAATCGATGAGTGAAATAACTAAGGGGAATATTTTGAATCCCAACAACTCCAGTTTATGTTTTATTTCTTTTATAATTATGTCATTATTTTTTTATTTAAATATTAAGTCATCTATTCCTTCAGTTAAACAACCAACTAAGGGGAAATATTATTCAGTTTTTCCTATAAAAGCATTTGTTCATTTAGTTTTGCACTAACCTGTCCCATTTGTTTTCGCTCAAACTCATAAACATCATTCTCTGAGATGAATTACAAGATAGAAAAATATTTAATGTTTCTTAATTATTTAGGAAATCTTTCATTGTTATGTGTTGATGTTGTTACATTCCTTTATTGAAGAAACTAATTTTACAACATTGAGAAAAACATTTATCTGCCGTCTAAATGTTGATATCCAAGGAAAAAGGCGTCACAGTTTTGTTCATAATCAAATATTTATCTATCCTTTTTATTAAGTATCAATGCTCAAGGCACTACCAACACATTAATCCACAAGAAACTTTAGTGATCTGCCTAAAACCCTCACAACAACCAATCATAATGTGAACTCCATTACTATATATCTTGGATGCTACATTGTGAATCACAAACATTAGGATTAAAAAAAGTGAAACTTAAGGGAGCATGTAAACAATCTTTATGATGAATTGCAAGAGTAGAAAAAACTATTTGTTCCATGTCGGTCAAAGTCCCAAAACCTATCGATCTGTGTAGGCCAAGATTTGGGTCCGTCTAGCCCGCGTCGACCAAAGATTTGAGTTCCACTACTCCTCTTCGGTTAAAGGCCCAGTGGTACAATGCCCATTACCTAGCCTACTTTGTCAGGCCTAAGGTATAAATATCTTCGTAAAGGATTCTAAGGTACATACACAATCTTTAATTTCCACTTTTATTATCACCTATCTTGAACTCTAACTGACTTGGGTGTTAGAGTGTAAACTACGCATGTACCTCCCCCGCCCCCTTAGGTGCATTCTATCAGAGATATCAACACTGATGATCAGCATTGTATCAACACGGTTACCTCTGGATCAAGAAGCATTGTGACCCCAACCTTTGATCCAAGGTGTTGCATATGCAAAGAGCATCGGAAGCTCTGTTCCGCCGTATTTTCTAAATCATTGTAACACCCCGGTTTTAATTTTAATATTATTAGTATTACTTTAATATTTTAATATTATTTAATAATTATTTGAGTTTTGATGTGCTTTTATTTAATTAACTAAATATTGTAATTGAATTATTTAATTATGGGTGGTGGATTTTTTATTGAGAATAAGCTAATATTAAGAAATAATGTGAGAATTATTAGTTTGGGGGAAAATAAATTTTTAATTAAAATTAAGGAAGAAAGGTGGGAGTAGTAAGAGGTGGCGGTGTTGTGAGATTTATTAAAATGAGAATTATTTTATTTTAAATAGAGAAGTTAGAAGGAAAAATAGTGAGATCGTGAAATTGGAGAAAAATTAAGAAAGAAGCAAAATAAGATTTAGAAGAGCGTAGGAAAAACATAAGGAATCTCAAAAGCGGAACTTTCATCGCTTTTCAATTTTTGGGGTGGGGTGGGGGGGATTATTCATATATGAGTGGTTAAAAAGAAGGACCGTGAGGGTTCCTTACCCTCATGTCTTATCCTTTTTCCTGTAATTTGTTATTGATGTTTTGTTTGTGGACAAAGGGGTTTGATAAAAACCCTCTGAGGTGATTGATTGATAATGTTTTTACTCTTGAGTAATATGATATGAATTCTTAGTTAATATGTACTCTAATTTTGATAACTTTGATGATGTCTTATTGATGCCTTGTTGATGATTATGTCATGTTTGTGAATGGTGGTTATCTGTGAGTTATATATCTTTTCAATAGAGCAAAAATCATAAAAATCAGAAAATCAAAAAGTAGGAAAAAGATAAAAATTGGAAAAGAATCAAAAAATGGAGGCAACATTGTTAGGTACCATGATGCGACGGCAGGACCACGATCGTGCATGGGTGGGGTCGCGACATAGCGGCAGGGCCACGATCAGTGGTGGTGCGTGCGGCGGAAGCAGAGGCAGTGCGATGCATATGCAGCAAAGCCGCAACAACATGAGAGCAGTTGAGCATGGATGGCAACGATATCCACGGTATGAGTAGGCGTCGCTCGGTTGGTGTGGGTAGGTGGATCAACGATTTTGAGTTTTGGTCCAGTGCTTTGAATTTAAGGTAGTTTAGTGACTTTGGTGATTGTTTGTTGCCTTTTGATGAGCTTAGAGTCATTTTGATGACTTTAGAGATGAAGGTAAATAATATGTTGTGTTGAGTTGTCTGATGGGTTATGAGTTGACCTTGTTCAATGTGAAAGTTGTAGAATACTATTGTTACTTTGTTGGTGGGCTTATATGAGTAATAATATGTTTACTCTAGTGATGAACGTTGTATAACACCTATGTTAATATGTTTACTCTATTGATGAGTAATGTTGAGCATGTATAATAATTTTCTTACCCTGTCAGTGAGCTTATATGAGTAATAATATATTTACTTTGTTGATGAGTATAGTTGAGCGCATATCTTGATATTTTTCTCATTGATGAGTATTTTTGAGCACATATGTTGATAGAAGAGTGTTAGTTAGAAGAAGAGCAACAATCAGAATTGCAATAAATCTTATGTGACTCCAAATGACAAAGGAAAATAGAGGTATCAACAGAAGACTACGGGTGGGAAAGAAGCAAGTTAAGGAGGCACTCCTACTCCTCTAAAGTGTTTTAAATATGGTGAGACAGGTCAATATGTTGCAGAGTGCAAAAGCGTGAAGTGTTTCATGTGTGGTAAACTAGATCATCGTGTTATTGATTATAAGAGTGTGGTTGTGACTTGCTTTAATTATGGAGAATCATATCATATCAGTGTAGCACCCCCAAAATTTGCCCTATCGTTTTCTAAGTTTGATTGGCTTTTGCTTCGCGTTCATTTAGATCATCATTAAATCATAATTCATAATCATACTTTGCATTGGTCGTCTAAGACATGGGATTAGGATTTTTCTCTAAATCAGATCATCAAGTATCAAACTTATTCTCTTCAAGAGTTGTCAGGCATCAAGACCTCAAGGTTTCATCATTCCTTTGATTCATTTTTATGGCAAGCTTATATTTAATTGGTGTAGGATTAGGGATCAAGGTTATCAGGTTATCAAATATCAGCTCTTGATGATCATCAGTTTTTTTCATTATGGATTTATTTTCCTACAGATTTATGCGAAAAGATTCAAAGTGATTCAGGATCCTCTTGATCAGAGATTCAGAGGATGGCTCATTCAGATGGTTGTTGCTTCTGTTACAAGTTGTTCAGTGGCTATTATATGCATTTAATCAGATGTTATGAAAATTTCGGGATTGGTGTAATGTGGTTATCTATTTAACACTTTTTGCGTTTAAGGGACGATGGTTTTTTGTTCTTAAACCCATGTGATTCCACACTCAAGGCCCATGTTATGATTTCCATCACACCCTATCATGTTTCTAATCTATCCCTTTTTTTTTAACCGTGTTTATTCTTGGATGAATGGATGATGAGCTTAGCCCAAATGACTCCATGCCTCACACCCATGCTTCTAGATCTGCACCCCTGTTTTTGTTTAATTTTGTTAAACTTTGATTAAATTAGATTTAGGTTTTGATTTAGGCATTTTAGATTTTGATTAAATTTTGTTAATTCTAGTTTTTGTTAAATATGAATTCTAATTGTTGTTTTAATCTTGACTTTTGATTAATTTATAGTCCTAGCATTGATATTTTTCTTTTAATTAGATTTTCGTTAAAAGTTAATTCTAATTTCTCTTAAATTTTGGTCTTAGTAGTGACATTAATTTTGATTTGATTCTTGGTATTGTTTGGACTAATGATGTTTAATTTGTTCATAGGTTTTGGATTGATGTTGATGACGTTTTTCATGACTTTTGGATAGCTTTTCATGGAATTACTTTGTTGAGTTTTTCTTCAACTATATTTTAGGTTTTCTTTTGACTAATTTTGATGAGTTCCATTAAAATCTTGGTGATCAACTTTGTTTATTTCTCTTGATTGTGCTTTGATATTTGTGATACTTGTGTTTGCTTGATCTTGTTGACGTTTTAAAAAATTTGTATATGAATTCTCGTTGGTTGATGTTACTAAATTCCTCTTGTGTATAAGTTGATTTGACGATGCTGACGTATACACTTCTGTTCTGAAGATAGGAGCCATTAGGCGCTATTCTTGTTTGCTTGCTGGAATTTATGACTATGTTGTGCTGAAGCGCTTTTGTTGCCGCTGTTTGTTTGGTTTAGTTTATACTTGTATAACTTTGATATATTCTTTTCCATGTTGTTGATGATTTGAAGCATATTTAGGGTTTGACATTTTTTATTATAACTTGTTGTTGATTTAGGAGCCTCCACTCCTAGTTGTATGTCTGGCTTGTGTGCTAATTCAATTGATACTTTGTGGTGAGCGAGGAGTCACTCAGTCTTTCCTTTTGGCTGAGATCACGACATCCTTCTTTTGATCATGGACGAGGAGTCACTCAGGTTTGTTTTTTAGCCGATATCACGAATCGTTTCTTTTGTGATTTATTAGTACGGTGTTTACTTATGCTTGTTCACATGATTCCTAGTCCCACTTAATTTCTGATTAAGGTGGGAGTAGGAGAGACATTAAGATTTCAATCGTTTGTATGATAACATTAGGTAAACTTCCATCTTTGGCCTCAACTTTATGGCCATTTTGTATAATAACATTAGGTTTTCAGTTCCCTTTAGTATTTTTCTTTCGGTCTTCTCTTTTAATCTCAAACAATTCAAAATACTTAATAAAGACGATGAACATTGTGCGCCACGAGCCTTAAGCATATGGGAAATGATGAGTGAGGGGTTTCTCCTGACTTGTCAAGAGTGTTTAGTGTACGCCTCGTGGGCGATATGCGACGCATTCGTTTCTACATTATAGTCTTTAGTGCAATGTGAATCTCAAACAAATTCAATTCACTTCATTAAAACTCTTTAAAAAATTCAAACTTTTTATCTTTCGAAATTGTTCTTTCAAAATCATTTTCAAAAAAGAGTACGTTACTTTTTCGTTCTATCGCAAATAGGCATCGACCCTAACTGTTGGAATAGGAACTTAACGTCGCTTATAAAAACACTTAACCAACCTGCGGTTTAGTTTTCCCGAACTAAGTTTTCTCTGATTTCTCATACTAGATGAGGATACATAGGCACAAGGCGGCGATGTCTTAGCCAGCAACCTTCCCCTCGTCACCTGTAGTTTTCCGAACTACGTTGACTCTGACTTTCCCATTGCACGAGGGAATATGTCGGCATAGGACGGCGATGTCCTATCGAGTCTCCTTTTTCTTTTTCCTTTTCCTATTTCCGTTTAGCAGTAGCTTTTAGATACCTCACCCTTTAATTAGACAACAAGCGTGGATCCCATTTAGTACAACGGACGTGAGGGGGTGTTTATACCTTCCCCTTGCATAATCGACTCCTGAACCCAAAATTTGGTTGCGATGACCTTGTATTCTCCTTTCTTTTAGGTTTTATTCGATCGTTTCCTTTCCCTCCCTTTGAGATAAATAATGTTTCGTGGCAAATCTTTTGTTTGTTTCCCAAGGTTGTTTTTTTCACAGTTGCGACAATCAGTACAAAGTTTCAGAATTCGAAGAAAGCTCAACCCCTAAAAAGATTGGGCTCAAGCCACCCCACAGGGTTGAGCCCTCCTGATCCTCTGAATATCAAGCCACCCAGTCAACACATCCGAGGTCGAGTGTCTGATATACAATTGTGCTGGACCACAAGATTTAAATATATATTTGTAAACTAATTATATAATAGTAAAATTATATATATATATATATATATATATCAAGAGTTCTACTTTCTGCCTTGTCCCATTTTTTAGGGTACCAAAATGCAAATCTACGTCGCAACAAATTGGGGATCAACCAATGTGATTGATGTCCTTCTTAAAGAATAAGAGGTGCTATCAGAGACGTTTTTTCCATCTAAATACATCTTTAAAACCCCCTAATTCCTTACATACACAAAGCCAGAGGTGTTGTCGGATACGCTTTGAGTGCCCGACTACAACAATCAATTCCCCACATCACCTTGTGTGTCCTTAGAGGTCAGGGGTTTTGTGGGATATGCTTCGAGCGCCGGACTACAACAATCAATTCCCAACAACACCTCATGCGGCTTCAGAATCCAGAGGAGTTATTCAAGATGCTTTCCACGTCCGACTACAACAACCAAATCCCCCAGGGGTGCTATCGTAAACGCTTTGCATGTCTGAGTTACAGCATTCAACTACCTAATGTCAAAGAAATACATGCTTTTCACATGTAGCTGGCATTGTGAAGCCTCGAGACTTCCACCTCAATCCGAGCCATAACCTCGGGGGTAGGGATGAGATCATATACCTTTGATTGGGTAAGATCATTTATGACACAGAGCGGAGTTCAAAGCATGGTCGCATCTAGCCAGCTTCATGCCCTTCGTCTGTAAGTATAATTAGAATCACCACCACGACTAACCGGAGTTATACCTTATCCATAAGAACATGATTAAGGAAAAATTATGTCTAACTGGTTCAACGTGAAATACTTACAGGTACTACTGGGAGCATAAATGACATGAGCTGAACTTATGTTCCACCATTTCCAGTCCAACATAAGGACACTTTAAACTGCAAAAATGCTTCCTCTGTGAAAGATAATTCCAAGCAAAATCATGCGTTATTACCTTAGAATTCTATCTTTGCACTATATACATCTCAATACAACTCGGATTCGAGCGAAATAGCCTTACCCGACTCCATACAAAATTAAGGTTATTTACACTTTAAACAACTATTATTTATCACTTTTTACAACAAATAATAATGTAAAGTGCAGGATTCTGAAAGCAATTCTTAGCGATCCTTATTACAAATCCTCCTTAGATCCTATCTTGACAATTACTACGACTGAGAAAGAGACAGCAGTATACCGAAAAGTATAAACATACAAAGGTAAAAACTGAAATGCATATATAAAGATATTGTTTACAAGCCGAGGCACAAAAGCCTGGCCAAATATTACAAGAGAAAACAAGAAGAAAAAGAACAAAACAACACTCAACCATTGGCACCCGACTCCTTCTCAGACGAGTCAGCTAAAGAGTTTCGTTGGTCAACAGTAATAGTAAGGTCAGGGTTGGACGTCTGAGCCTACTCTAACATCTTGTCCCAAACCATGCCCAGAGCCTCCAATACATGTTCAAGAGATTGTTAAGACTTCTACCGAGCAGTAACAACCTCTCCTTCAAGACTCCTCAAAGCCCTAGCTCTGTCCTCCTTCCCCTACTGAAGATATTTTTGATCTGCTTCGAATGTCTAACATACTTTTGCCACATCCACATAAAATTTCTTGTTGTATTTTTTCCTATTAGCAAGAGAAGCCTTCAGCTCCCGTATCCGAGCAGCCAAAACGGACCATCGACCATACCAATCCTCCTTTTCTTGTAAAGAGCTAAGGGCGTCAACATTTTCCTGAATCAAACCCAACACATTCTCAGTGTCATAATTTTGTCGCTCAAAGACCTCACACCTCTCCTTCAGCTCATCTCGTTCCTTCAAAATCGCGCCAGAGCCTAGAACATCATATTGGACCGTATCTACAATAGAAATAAGGGACCTAGCCCAAAATAAAATATGGGAAACATCTGCAAAAGGCCCAACGTGTCAGTTGCAGATAAACCCCAGACGAAATCCAGGTCCTCATCGACCGCGACAGTAGCAAACTCCTCCAGGGTACTAGGTACTTAGGGAGGAAGAATAACATAAAGCTTAAAGAAAGGATTCAGAGTATCTCGTTCACTGGCCTCTACTGAACAAGCCCATTTATGAGAACCTTCTCCGACAGGAGTGGATGGACTGTCACTTCGAACCCTATTGGCGGGGGTAGGAAAAGGTGAAGCTCTCCAAGTAGATAAATAAACAACATCTGACTGACCCTATCCAGGGTTCAGAACTGAAATCGTCTCTAAAACAGTCATAATAGTAGGAACCCAAATATTCGGGACAAAAACAGAAGCAAAAACAAGTTCCCCCAATGTCGAGATAGACAACCCAACATTTAGACCCTGGTCATTTGCAAGCTCCAAAGCTTTCCATAATTGACTAAAATAATTCATGTTATCAGCAATAAGTACAAATTTCTTGGTTAAAAAGGGGGGGGGGGTACTCGGATCCTCATCCTCGTGAAAGATCGTTTGTCTCTCAGAATGTATATGCCTCTCCTTCTACTGAAAGGAGAACACTTCATCGGAACCAAACCCTTCTTCATATCTGAGCTCTTGGTACAAGGCATGCAAATTTTCCTTCATTTTTACTTCCTTGAAAGACAGAGAAGTTGACCCGAAATTATAAAAAAGGATTGGCCGATAAAAATGAGCCTTGAACTAATATTTCCGAAATTTGCTTCTGCAAGATTGGGAACTTTTCACCAGATCTAAAGATGAGCAGAAGGGCATATGTACCTCGGGAGTGACGGGTCTCACCAACATGAAGATCCACAGAAAATCACCCCATTCATAAGTGAAAGGGATGAGATAAGATACTAAGGGACAGAGAAAGATCAATCCTTGATCCCAGGCATCATCTGTCGAAGTACGAGCCTCGTAGAAGATTTCAAAGAGAATCCTCAATAAAGGCTTTTAAGACTCATACCCGACACAAAGACTGGACACCAATATGAAGGCCCAGGCTCCAAGATGAAGTTGGAGTGTACAACTTTTAGATGGTTGAGCACAATTACCTCAAAATTTGAGAAGGGTATACGCATCCATAACCTGGTGAATAGACACTCGTATAAGGGAACCGAATAACCCTCGAAAGAGCTACACAACTTCTAATCCAATCCTACTGGTAAAATCGCCTTATCTAACATATCACCCATTATGATGTTGGATTGAGTTACGACTTCGATGGTGTTCGAGACAGAAGGAGTCCTAACTATTTTAGTGGCCACAAAATGATACCTATTTGCATTGGCCAGCTCTATTAACCAAATACCCTTACATGCTAACATATCAGCTATATAATGTTCCCTCCTTTGACAAAAAACCTCTATTTCTGCCTCGGTCATGACAGAAGGAGGCACCGGTTTCTCGACAAGGTTTTCACCCCCATTGGACTGCACAGGGGACAAAGATCCTAAAGTGTTCATGGATGGGGTGTTATCTGGTAGAGATTCTCCAGACAAACCTTATTCTTTGAACCGTTACTCATTACGATAATTCCTGATTTAGAACCCCCACTGATATAAGGTAAGGAATGAGACTCAAACTTCACTCTCCTTCAAACACCTCCTATCGAGTCACTCTCGATGATAATAGGGTTACCATTCATCATAATAAAAATGCAATAAAAGTTTGAGAAAATTTTGAGGAGAAGAGAAGGTAGCTTGAAATAGAAGGGCAAAGGCTCTAAAAAATGAGAAAGGAAGCTGAAAAAATCTAAGCTTTAGCACTTCATATTTATGAACGTGCGGGGCGATTACTTTAGGCAGTAAGTGCTCTCAAACAATAGGGAAAAACTCAATGAGACAAGTGAAACTCAATCTTTGGAAGAATTAAAAAAAAATTCCCACACCCTCTCTCTATATTTATATATGTCAAGGCAATCGAATGGAGTGGATCGTAAGCACTAAATAAAGACAGGCCGATAGTTAGATTTTATCTGGGGAAAAAAACCGCACTTGAGTATACTCAAGTGCATAGAAAGATACATGACATCAACCCATACATTTTCAAGTCACGTGTCACATAAACACGGTGAAGTGCTTCAATGATGGGACTGCATTCAATGTTCACATTCGCATCATGCTCAGGAAAAACCAAAATGGCGTATGCCATCCGACACTTGGATAAACTCCTTTGAGATCGACCACTACTACTAAAAGACTCTCCAGACATCAAACATTCCTGACGAGTCTTGGGGGTAACTATTTTATTCTAGACAAAGGCCCATAACCTACCAGTCTATGCCAACCGAGATCCAGGACCCTCTGACCCGTACCAATCAAAGATTCAAGTTCCACTACTCCAGGCCCAAGGTAAAAATATCTTCTTACAGGGATCTAAGGTACGACCAAAATCTCTAATATCTTCTTTCATTAGAACCTATCTTGAACCATAACTGACTTGGGCGTTAGAGTTCTAACCATGCAGGTACCCGCCCCTTAGGTCCATCTTATCGGAGATAGAAACACTAATTATCAGCGTCATATCAGCATCAATACCTTTGGTTCAAGAAGCACTATGATTGTAACCTTTGATCCATTGCACCACATCTTTAAAGAACACTAAAAGCTCCATTCCACCGGAGTTTCCGCAATCATCTCCATTTGTGGTTCCGCAATGGAACAATATTGGTTCAAGATTGGTGATCCTTATATAATTTCTTGTCTTATTACATTATAAATTATTTTTCTTATCTGACCTTTGTCAATTTTATACCAAACAAAAATAAATGAGAAGTTATTGAGAATATACCACAAATTTCAACATTTACCTTTCACCAAAATTTACAAGAATGATGGTGAAAAAAGCTTTAGAATTTTCCAACAAAATTGTACTTGTAGTTTTAAACAAAAATAAAATAAAATTATTTAAAAAAATTATTTTAATGATATATATATATATATATATATATATATATATATATATATATATATATATATATATATATATATATATATATATATATATATATATATATATATATATATATATATATATATATATATATATATATATATATAACTTTTACCTCGGGTATTTTTAAAATCGAAAGGTAAAGTAATGTGTTTTCAAGAATATATGAAATGTTGTTGTTGGAGATCAAACCCATGACCACTAAAGCTTTCTCCTCAGTTGTCAATTCAACCGAGGGAAAAAGTAAGCACTTTCCATGATACACTTATTTACCTTGCCCAAAAAACCGAGGTAAAAAGTCTTTTCTGACCATGGGGAAATCACTTCCTTATTTTAGTGCCTAGAGTCAGTCAAGGACTACAACATGAACCTAAATCCCCCCAAGTGTTCATTTTGTGTTCCAGAAAGAAATTCTCTTAGTGTTAAGTTAACCAAGAGAGGTGTAAAATGGAACCTAGACAAGTGTCATGCCACCATTATTATGGGGAGTTCTTCGAATGTTATAGAGGTTCAACAACTACCATGATGCATAGCCGCCTTATCTCATTTTCTTTCTTGTGCGTTTGATAAGGCCTTTTCACTTTTTTGCCACTCTGAAGAAAAAGGAAAAGTTTGAATGGACGAGTGAATGGGAGGAGGCATTCTCAAACTTAAAGGCCTTTCTAGCGTCACCACTCATCTTGTCACGCCTGATAGCAGGTTTGTCTTTATACCTTTATTTGTCCATTACTGACTAAGCAATGAGATTAGAACTTGTCCAGGAAACAGAGAAAATTGAGCGACTAGTGTATTTCGTGAGTAAAGTGTTTAAGGGCATTGATGCTCTATATCAAGAGATTGAGAGTCTTTCTCTTGAAGTCGTGGTGACCATAAAGAAGCTTGTGCCCTACTTTTAGGGGCATTAGGTAATGGTAAATACAAACTATCCCATTTAGCAAGTCTTGAAGAAGCCATATTTAGCAGAACAAATGGTGTCCTAGGCAATTGAATTATCTGAGTATGAAATCCAATATATACCCAAAATAAGAATCAATCACAAGTACTAGTTGGTTTCTGGAAGAATTCAGTTTACCACTAGCCAAGGAGGTTCCCCTTGTATTGACTCTATCAGTAGATAATGCCTCTAACTTTAAAGGAAGTGGTGTCAGGATTGTGTGTGTGTATTAATGGTAGTTGTGTGCGTGCGTGCACGCGCGTGTGTGTGTGTGTGCATGCGCGCACGCGTGCGCTCGTGTTCGTGTGTATGTGTGTGTATGTGTGCGTGCACGTGTGTGTGTGTGTGTCTGTGTGTGTGTGTATGTTTGTGTGTGTGCGTAAGAGAGTGTGCGCACGCGTGTGTGTGTGTGTGTGTGTCTGTGTGTGTGTGTGTGTTTGTGTGTGTGCGTAAGAGAGTGTGCGCACGCGTGTGTGTGTGTGTGTGCATGCGCATGTGTATGTGTTTGCGCGCGCGCGCAACAGTGTGTGCACGCGCATGCATGTGTCTTTGTGTGTGCGCGCGCGTGTGTGTGTGCCTGTGTGTGCGTGCACGTGTGTGTATGCGTGTGTCTGCATGTGTGCGCGTGCATGCCTGCATTTGCGTGTGTGTGTGTTTGCGCGCGCACGCGTGTGTGTGTTTGTGTATCTGCGCAGGTGTGTGTGTGTGTGTGTGCGTGTGAGCCTGCGTGTGTGCGTGTTTATGTGTGTGTGTGTGTGTGTGCGTGTGTGTGTGCATGTGTGAGTGCGTGCGTGCGTGTGTGCGTATGTATGTGTGTGTGTTTGCGCGTGTTTGTGTGCAGGTGCGTGTGTGTGTGTGTGTTTGCGCGTTTGTGTATGTGTGTGTGTGCGCATGTGGGTTTTCGTATTTGTGAGTGCGTGTGTGCGCGCACGCGTGTGTGTGTGTGTGTGTTTGTGTGCGTGCGTATGTGTGTGTGTGTATTAATCGAGCACTCATTGAAGTTTGAGTTAAAGGCTAGCAACAATCAAGCCTAATATGAAGCTCTCATTGTGGCATTGGCCATCACTCTTGAGGTAGGCGTGTCAAATTTGAAAGTCAATAGCGACTCTCAATTGATGGCAAACCAAGTCATCACGGAATATCAGGCGAATGATCCCTAACTCATCAAATATCTATAAAAAAAAAGGTATGTAACTTGTTAGAATGCTTCAAAGATTTTGACATAATATATTTTCCCAAAGAGTAGAGTTTCAAGGCAGACCTTCTGTCCAAGCTTTTTGACTCAAAGAAAACAAGATGCAACCACACTGTAATTTAGGAGATGCTCACCTCCTATATTAGCGAGGTGCGCGAGACCAATATTGTTGATGTCACCCAAACCACTAGTTCGATAACACCCATAATAAACTATCAAATATGTGTGGCAAAATAGGTCGTCAGCCCCGTCTTAAGCTCGCCAAAAAAGGGGGTGGAGCGAGCAAGTCTGCCACAAATTTTTTTGCCACCCTTACTATCTACAATCATATGAACTACCACAAGATGAGTTAAATGCAAATAAGATCTCCAAGCGCGCATCAAAATACACTTTAATTTTAGATAGGCTCTACAAAATGGGAAATGCTTATCCCATGTTAAGGTGTTTAAGAGAATATGAAATCATCACAGTCCTTGCTGAAGTACATCATGTGGCTTACAGTAGTCACATTGGTGGATGAGCCCGAACCAACGAGCTGCTATAGGCAAACTACTATTGGCCCACCTTAATGAAGGACACTATGGCATTTGTTAGGAAATGCAAAAAATAAATCAGAGGCACGCTAATCTACACCACACACTAGTTGAACTCTTTAATTCCTTCATGATGCCCTAGCCATTCTACCAATTGAGTGTAGGCATTCTAGGCCCTTTCCCCCTAGAACCTAGCCAACTAGAGTTTATAATTGTTAGAGTGAACTACTTCATAAAGTGGATAGAAGATGAATTCATCCCTAAGATCACAATATAAATGGTCCACCACGTTTACTGACAGAGACTCGTGTGTAGGTTTGGTTTACTAAGTGTTATCATTTCAGACAATGGGAATCAATTCACCAGCATTACTGTAGTTGATTTCTGTTATGACCTAGGAGTGGAAACAAATTTTGTTTTCCATCCACATTCAAATGGGCAAGCTCAATCAGCAAAAAAGGTCATATTAAAGAGGATAAAAAGAAGGTAGATGATGCCAAAGGACTCCACACTGAACAACTTCATAAAGTGTTATGGTAATATCATATTACCTTGCATTCAACCACAAAGGAGACTCCCTTCACAATGGTATATGGGGCGTACACGATAGTGTCAGTCAAAATTGACAACCCCTCTTGGTGACGTTCATAGTCCAACACAGAAGAAAACAAGGTGGGTAGAAGATATGTCATTGTCCTAATCAACGAAATAGATATGTTACCTACATCCAAGAGTTTTCCGCCAAGGAAAAGGCAGCCATAAGGTACAACTCTAAAGTAGTATAAAGGAAAATGCAAGAAGGCAATATGGTGTTGAGATAAGCCATTGTGCCCGTTCAATAGGGGAAAGTACAAACCAATTAAAAAGGGGCATATCGCATATGCCAGAAGCTTCCCCATAAAGCCTACGAGCTCGAAGATTTAGATGGACGACTCATTCTCAAAACTTGTAACTTAGTTAACTTAAGATATTATTATAGTTAATTATTGGTTTAAAAAGACGAGTTTCCTACTAGTGTATGGATCTCTTTTGAAAAACCTTTAGTTATTATTTACAACAAGTTCATTCGGTTCACAATCGACTTAAATGTTAAACTTCCACAAATAGATACTTATCGCCTTAAAAAAGGAAATATAAATGGTGGGCTTTCACAGGAAAATCCTTTTCACCTTAAAAAGGCAATGTAAATGATGGACTTCTGCAAGAAAATCACTGTCGCCTTTAGAAGGAAATAAGAACATTGGATTCCCTTGAAAGACATCATTCCTTCCCTTTAGGGAAATATAAGTACTATGAGATGTCTCATTTATAGACCAATCAACTAAAGTCTTGGCAGAGGGACTCAACTAAATTTTTACATGAGGGACTCAACTAAAGTGTTTCCAAAGGGACTCAACTTAAATCTCAGCAGAGAAACTCGACTTAAGTCTTGCTTGAGGGGCTCCATTAAAGTCTTTCCAGAGGGACTCAAATTAAGTCTCGTATAAGGGACTAAACTAAATTATCTCTAAAGGGAATCAACTTGAGTCTTGCTAGAGGTACTCGACTTGTGTCTCGCTAGATGAACTCGACTTAAGTTTCGCTTGAGTTTCTCTACTTAAGAATCCACCTGGACGATTCTGACAAAGAAAAGAAAAACTAAATGACTTTTCCCTTTCCTAGCCCTCATGTTTGAGGAACTTTGTATTTGTATACTGGTAAAATACCCACAAGGGGCGACAATGAAGGCATGTGATACAATGCCTTGCCCATAACACCATTGAAATTCTAGTATCAGATATAAGATGTTGAAGGAGATGTTACGACACTAATATCTGCACTATTATCAACTTAAGAAAAAGTTAATAAACACAGTAGGAAAACAGTAAATAACACAAGAAATTGTTAACCTAGTTCGGTGCAACTCACCTACATCTGGGTGCTACCAAGCCAGGAAGGAAATTCACTACAACATAATTAGTTTGAAGATTCTCAGCAAACAACCTCTGGCTTACAATCTTCTCACCTAATCTCTACCCGTATAATTTCTATCTAAGACTCTCCTAGATATGAGACCCCTCTCACTTCCCTTCAATCACACAGCAGTAATAAGACTTATAACAATGAACAATAGAAAACACACTTCCAAAGACACATAATTCACCCTTACTTAAAAGCTCATGAGTGATTCACAATTAAAACTCAATAAACTCAATCCAGTTTAAGCATCTAGGAGATGAATGAATGGCTCACAAAATAACAAAAACACAGACAACTAAAACCCTAATCCTTAAGCAATGCACACGTCTCAACCCTAGCTTCTCTGAACTCCAAATAGAGTTAGAGAGTCTTTATATAGAAACACTTCGCATGGGCTTGGGCATTAGGAAAAACCAACTCAGACTTGATCAAATCAAATCAAACAAAACTTCAAATCTTTTCAAGATATTCTGTAGGAATATAGAACCAAAGATTCCAAACTAACTCCACGATTTATGCAACAGAAACTCTTTTGTTTAAAGAAAATCTCCACCTTGCTTTGTGGAAGAAATATCTCTCACCAGGATATCACAAAAGATTGCTAAAAAATAGTAACAAACAAATCACAACATTCTGAATAGAATGTTATTCAGTTCTGTAATAACATGTTAGAACATCAGACTTGACATCATATACTCTAACTCTACACAACCTGAATAAACACCATGCAAAGATGTTTGACCCATATGTCAAAACATCTTACATAACATATAGTTGTAGCAACATGTTTTTAGCAAAAATTGCAGCCAATACAGAATTTACAATCTCTCCCTTTGGAAAATTTTGGCTAAAACCTTCTTTGAGTAAGTTACCAAGGAAACACACCATACTAGAGTCATACGCAGCAGAAAAAAAATCTAGATTAGAACAGCATTCAAAAAAGATATGTCACTACTATCACAGATTCTTATTACCCCCCCCCCCCCCTTAATCTCACACATCAACTCAATTCAGTTTTCATTAATTATTACTCCCCCTTAATCTTACAAACCAGCTTAGCTTAGTTCAGTTCAGTTTTATCTTCAAGATTACTCCCCCATTTTAGCCATAATATGACAAACACTAAGCTTTCATCAAGTCAAAAGAAGATAGAAAAAATTCAGGACAAGAGTCAGTACAAGCCAAGCACATCAAGTGCCAAAATATTAAGGGCATACCCCAAAAACAAAGAAAAGAAACATAATCAAAAGTCTTCAACAAACAAAAACTCAGAACCACAGAATTAAAAGGCTTCAAACAAAATCATCAGAACCATATAACCAGATATCTTCAGGACCATCAGAACCATCAGAATCAGTACTCCCATCTTCATCATCACCATATTTCTCCCTATTATCATCACCAACAATGTTACCTTCATCTTCTTCTAGAGTCTTGATCAGCCTTTCAAATATCAATTTCCTTTCACTACTTGCATGAATCACTAAATCAAGCTCTTTGCAGGCCTCTTTTAACTCATTTATCACACCACCCTTGGTTGTAGGCTTGCTCTCAGCAGAAGCAGATGTCAGAAAAATGTCTGGAACATGTGTTCCTTCAAATAATTTGTAATGGAGAGACAAGGAAAATTCCCTTTTACAACCATCATTAGTATTATACTGAATCCCAGGATGTTGAGAAAGGATAATACCATAGAGAAGAGAGGGAAATGTAATTTGCATTTTGACAGCACATGTTCCTGTATGTTTCAAGGTTTAATCAAAGATGTATGTACCATAGTCAAACACTTTTTTGGTACCCACAACATAAATAAACTTCCCTAAACCAGTTGAAATGGTTGAAGTATAATTAGTTGGCATCCAATTAGTTGCACGAATTATGTGTAGAATATCATATTTCGCACTTAGATTCCCCACTGAGAGCTTGCCCTTTCTAGGCCATTCCACCACCTGGTTAGCAGTAATCTTCTTGTACACTTGGTTATCAGTCACCTCCAGCTCAGCCTGTTCTTCTTCACTTCTCCCTAAATATCTGTTAATGATAGCAGGGGAGAATTCAACATATCTGCCCCTAAAAAACACCTTCCTAAAATCCTGACTCTTTCTATCAGCACAATCCAGGGAGATATTCACAATAAACTCATTTACCAAAACTTTATAGAACTTAGCAAAACTAGACACTGTTTCAACTCGACCAATAGCATGAATAAGATCCATAACCTCTTTCAAGAGCAATCCTCCTTTGATAAACATATTTCCACCTCTTTGCATTTTTAACAGAGTGAAAAGAGATGTTGTCAAGAGGAGCATCAGGCACACAATCAGAAGGATTTTTAATCACAGATTTTCTCACATGAGTGATGTCTTAGACATCATCTTCAACATCATAATCTGACTCACTATCAAACACAACTTTTCTCTTTTTGGAGATGGTGACAACTTTACTCCAGAATTTCTTAGAACCAACACCAGCAGTCTTCTTGACACTCTTGGAAGAGGTCTTTTCAACATCAACATTCTTTCCTTTTCTATTCTTGAGTCTTTTGGCAATGCCAAGGTTAAGACTTTTGATTACTTCATCATTAGATGGCAAATCATCAACTTTCACAGGATCACCAGCAAAATCATCCTTCCTTTCACTTGAATCTTTATTTTTCTCAATAGGCTCAGGGACATGAATGTGGCACAACATTAGTTCCATCTTCTTCAAGAACAGAGTCATCAAACTTGTGAAGACTTCCATATGGACTCATTTCCTTAGATACATTAGTTTCAAAGGGATTAGTTATCTTTTTTTCATCATCATTTAATTTAGAATCAGAAGAGCTTGAGTCATGGACACTACTCACACCAGATTGAGTAGGCATAGGGGAATCAGTAGGATGAACTTGGGAAATAGGTGTTGTAATACCAGGCATAACAAGACTTTTACCTTCATTCAAAACTCTAGCAACAATCCTTCTAATGGTTCTATCAACAGAAAAAATTTCTTCCTCCGCTTTCTTAGAGGTGGAGTCAATAGAGGGTTTAGAAGAATTACTTACAGAAGCGTTCTTTGATCCTTTTGCATGTGAAGTTATGGGCTTCTGCAACTCAGGCGCAACGCAAGGAACCATGGACAGTGGAGTAGCATCAACAATATCTTCAAAAGAGATGTTTATAGATTTAGCTCTAGCTTTTGAAGGAGACACCTTAGCCTTACCAAAAGAATCTTTTGAAGGGATGGGCGTAGGTTGTTGAGACATCTTGGGATCTTTGAGAAATTGATGACAATGAGTAAAATGGGTTCTTTCTCTAAGATGGGCAAAGGAAGAATTAGTGAGCAGAGTGATGATACAAAGATAGCGTGTGGGAAATATGGTTAGGTCACTCTGAAATGATTTCCTTTGATAGATGTGCCCTATTTGTTGCAAAAATAAGGAAACATGATTAATATTCCCACACAAAATTAATTGCTACAAATATTCTGACAAGCAAATCCCTAGTTTACCCCTCAATAACTCAAATTGATTAGCATACAAGGCCTTAGTGAAAATTTCAGCTAGTTGCATCTCAGTAGCTACATGTTCTAGAGCAACAAACTTGTCCTCAACAAGTTCTCTTATAAAATGATGACGGATATCAATATGTTTAGTTATGTTATGCTGAATATGATTTTTGAAGATATTTATAACACTTAGATTGTCACAATATAATGTCATGACATCTTGTTTGACATTTTATTTAGTCAACATTTGCTTCATCCAAACCAGTTGTGAACAACTGCTTCCTGCTGCTATATATCCAACCTCAGCAGTAGACAGATAGACACAATTCTGCTTCTTACTGAACCATGATATAAGATTATTTCCCAAGAAGAAACATCCTTTTGATGTGCTCTTCCTATCATCAGCACTTCCTGCCTAATCATCATCATAATAACCAATTAACATAGAGCCAGATCCATGGGAGTATAGCATACCATAGTCACATGTCCCATTCACATACTTCAATATTCTTTTCACTTGATTGATGTGACTTACTTTGGGTTCAGCTTGATATCTAGCACACATACCTACAACAAAACCAATGTCATGTCTGCTTGTTGTAAGATAGAATAAGCTACCTATCATACTTATGTAGATACTTTGATCCATGTTCACACCCTTTTCATCTTTAGAAAGCTTTAAGTGAGTGGGAGCAGAAGTTCTCTTGTGGATGGCATTCTCCATCACAAACTTCTTTACTATATTTTTGGCATACTTACTCTGAGATATGAATATAGAGTCTTTCATCTGTTTGACTTGTAGACCAAGAAATAATGTTAATTCACCAATAAGGCTCATCTTAAATTCTGACTGCATTTGCTTGACAAAATGTTTAACCATCTCATCAGACATCCCACCAAGCACAATGTCATCAACATAGATTTTGGCAATCATGGGCTTTCCTCCTTCTTCTTTGAAAAATAGAGTCTTATCTAATCCACCTTTTATGTATCCATTTTCAATAAGGAACTCTGTCAACCTTTCATACCATGACCTTAGAGCTTGCTTCAACCCATAAAGAGCTTTCTTCAACTTGTACACATGGTTAGGAAATGTTGGATCAATAAATTCCTTAGGTTGTTCCACATAAACCATCTCATTTAGGTAACCATTTAAGAAGACACTTTTTACATCCATCTGAAACAATTTAAACTTCAGAATGCAAGCCACTCCTAAGAGTAATCTAATGGCCTCAAGGCGAGCCACAGGAGCAAAAGTCTCATCAAAGTCTACCCCCTTAATTTGAGTATACCCTTGAGCAACAAGTCTTGCTTTATTTTTTATAACAACCCTATTTTCATCAGACTTATTCTTGTACATCCATCTAGTTCCAATCACATTGATCCCTCGGGCCTAGGGACCAGATCTCGTACTTCATTTCTCTTAAGTTGACCTAGCTCATATAGCATAGAATTAATCCAGAATTCATCAGTTAAAGCCTCCTTAGCATTTTTGGCCTTAACTTTTAAAACAAAACAAGAATTTGATATGACTTACCTTGATCTGGTAGTTACTCCTTTATTAAGATCTATTATGATAAGCTCTTTAGGATGGTCTTTCTGAATTCTGATAGATGGTCCCTTATTGGTTTAACCAGTTCCAAATTCAGCATCAGTAGGTTCAGAACCTGAACTTATATCTCTAGCTTCTTATAGGACATCATTCATAGATGTTCTAACATCCTCTGGATCATCAACTTCCTTATTCATACTTGTGTCATCAATCACAACATTTATGGATTCCATCATAACTATAGTTCTGGAGATAAACACCATATAAGCTCTGATGGTGGTAGAGTACCCCAAAAATATTCCCTCATCACTTTTAGGGTCCATCTTTCTCCTTTGTTCATGATCTGCCAATATATAGAACTTACTTCCAAATACATGAAAGTATTTGATAGTAGGTTTTCTTCCTTTCCATATTTCATACAAGGTAGCTAAGGTTCCTTTCCTCAAGGTCACTCTGTTATAAATATAACAGGCAGTATTCATAGTTTCAACCCAAAAATGGTAGGGTAGTTGTTCGGCATGAATCATAACTCTAGCAAATTCCTGGAGAGTTCTATTCTTACATTCCAGAACTCTATTTTGCTGAGGAGTGATGGGAGATGAGAACTCATGACCAATTCCTTCAGGTGAACAAAATTCAGCAAATTTTTTGTTTTCAAATTCCTTTGCATGGTCATTTCTGATTCTAATAATATTACTTTCCTTTTCTCTTTGAAGTTTCTGAAAAAGATCTTTGAACACTTCAAACACTTCTAATTTTTCTCTAATGAAATTCATTCGAGTGTATCTTGAATAATCATTCATAACCACATAGGCATACTTCTTTCCACCAAGACTTTCCACCTGCATAAGTCCCATTAAGTCCATATGAAGGAGTTTCAACACTTTTGAAGTAGTTAGATGTTGGATCTTCTGATGTGACATCTTAGTCTGCGTCTCAATTTAGCACTCACCATAGACTTTTCCTTCTTTGATCTTGAGCTTTGGGATCCCTCTAGCAGCTTCCATAGAGATGATCCTCTCCATGCGTTTTAAATGCAGATGATCAAGTTTTTTTTGCCACAACTTAGCTTCATCTTATTTGGTTAGTAAGCACGTGGAGGAATCACTTGAGTCTTGAGGAACCCATAAGTAACAATTTTCCTTAGATCTAACTCTCTTCATAAGCACTTCACTCTTCTCATTGATCACTAGGCATTCAGATTTAATGAAGTTGACATTGAGGCCTTGATCACATAGTTGATTGATGCTAATTAGATTGGTTGTCAATTCTTTAACAAGCAGAACATCATCAAGATTTGGAAGCCCAGAGCTATCCAGCTTTCTAACTCCCATGATTTCTCCTTTAGCCCCATCACCAAATGTTACATAATTGGTGGAGTAAGATTTGATGTCCACTAATAAGTTCTTGATCCGTGTCATATGCCTTGAGCAACCACTGTCAAAGTACCAGTCTTTTTTGGATGAGACTCTGAGAGAGGTGTGAGCTATAAGACTGGCAATAGCAACCTTGGGAACCCACTGTTTTTTATAGTAGTAGTGACTTGATTAGGTCTAGGATGAAGTGTAGGCTTAGGATACCATACAACTTGAAGCAGGAGGGCTTTATGTGACCAAAGAAACCACATTAATAGCATCTACAGTGATAGAATTTCCCTATAGAGTGACTGAATTGACTTTTGCCATGATGTTGAGACATTTGATTCAACATCTTTCGTTTAGGTCTAGGAGGAATAAAATCTGTAATAGGTTCCTTTCTTTTATTAAGTACAGCTGGATCATTAAATCCAATTCCACTCTTATCTCCATCCATTTTTCCAACCTGAAGAATCTCATCTAGTGTATTAGACCCAATGTTCAACATTCTAACTGACTTGGTCATTCTATCAAGTTTGGAGTTCAGCAGGATCACTCCACTTTCCAGTTTAGAGATAGTTTCCATATTTTCTTCCCTTTTTGCCTCTAGTTGAACTATAGTTCTCTTTTGTTTTTCTCCCAGTTGACAAACTTCTTCACTTCTGATACACAACTCTCTATAGGAGGCAGCTAACTCATCATAAGACACTTCTTCATCACAAAAATCTTCATCAAAGTCACATCTTTGAGTTAGAGCAGTTACATGTTTGGTAGACTTTTCTTCAAGCTCACTTCCAGAATCCACATCAGACCAAGACACAAATAGGTCATTCTTTTGTTTCTTGAGACATATAGGGCTGTCAACTCTAATGTGACTAAATCCTTCACATCCATGACACTAAACCCCTTTACCTTGAGTGGATTTTTCTTCAGCTCATGTTTTTATTTCAGAATCATTAGACTTGCGGATGTCAGATGAGTTGTTCTTGACATTTGGTCTTGACTTCCTGTCCATCCTTTTCATTATCTTTTTAAATTGCCTCCCAAGTAACACTATAGCATTTGATATTCCTTCATCAGTATCCAGATTAAATTCATACTCTCCACCTTCAGCATTGGACACAAAAGTTATGCTTTTGGTTTTCTTTTTAGATCTGTCACTAATGCTTAATTCAAATATTTGGAGGGATCCAACAAGTTCATCCACTCTCATCTTGCTGATGTCCTGAGCCTCTTATATGGCAGTAACCTTCATGTCAAATCTTTTGGGAAGAGACCTGAGGATCTTTCTCATCAGGTTTTCCTCTTACTTCCTTTCTTCTAATGCATTGGATGAATTGGTTATCTCAACATGGAAGTCATGAATAATTTCATAATCTTTCACTCTCAAGTTTTCAAATTTAGTAGTGAGCAGGTGAAATCTTGACATCTTAACCTTAGAGGTGCCTTCATGAGTAGTTATCAATATCTCCCAAGCAACTTTAGCAACGACACAAGTGTTAATAAGTCTAAAAATGTTCTTATCAACTCCATTGAATAGAGCATTCAAGGCTTTATAATTTCCAAGAGCCAATTCATCTTCTTCTTTAGACCACTCTTTTTCAGGATCACCTCAGAAGTCTTCTTTCCATCTTTGTCCAGAACACCAGGATGTTCCCATTCTCTTATGACAACTTTCCAAGACTTGTTATCCATAGACTTCAGGAAGGACACCATGCGTGCTTTCCAATAACCATAATTTGTTCCATCTAGGATGGGTGGTCTGTTGACAAATCCTCCCTCCTTGTCCATAGTACCAGTAAGTATTTTCCTTAGATCTCACACAGAAGCAGAGCAGGATGCCTTCTCTGATACTAATTGAAATTCTAGTATCAGATATAAGATGTCGAAGGAAATGTTATGACACTAATATTTGCATTGTTATGAACTTAAGAACCGTGTAATAAACACAGTAGGAAAAAAGTAAATAACACAAGCAATTGTTAACTCAGTTTGGTGCAACTCACCTACATCTGAGGGCTACCAAGCCAGGAAAAAAATTCACTAAAATAGAATTAGTTTGAAGATTCTCAGCAAACAACCTCTGGTTTACAATCTTTTCACCAAATCTCTACCCGTGCAATTTCTATCTAAGACTCTCCTAGATATGAGACCCCTTATCACTTCCCTTCCATCACACAACAATGTTAAGACTTGTAACAATGAACAATAGAAGACACACTTTCAAAGAAATAGAATTCACCCTTGCTTAAAAGCTCATGAGTGATTCACAATTACAACTCAATAAACTCAGTCCAGTTCAAGCATCTAAGAGATGAGTGAATGACTCACAAAATAACAAAAGCACAGTCAACTAAAACCATAATCCTTAAGCAATACACACGTCTCAACCCTAGCTTCTCTGAACTCCAAATAGGGTTAGAGAGTCTTTATATAGAAACACTTCGCATGGGCTTGGGCATAAGGAAAAACCAACTCATACTTGACCAAATCAAATCAAATAAAACTTCAAACCTTTTCAAGATATTCTGCATGAAAATAGAATCAAAGATTCCAAAATAACTCCACGAATTATGTAACAAAAACTCTTTTGTTTAAAAAAAATCTCCACCTTGATTTGTGCCAACAATATCTCTCACAAGAATAGCACAAAAGATTGCTAATAAATAGTAACAAACAAATCAAAACATTCTGAATATAATGTTGTTCAGTTCTGTAATAACATGTTAGAACATCAGACTTGACATTTTGTACTCTAACTCTGCACAACCTGAATAAACACCCTGCAGAGATGTTTGACCCACATGTCAAGACATCTTGCACAACATATAGCTGCAGCAACATCTTTTAGCAAAAACGCAGCTAACACAGAACTTACAACTTTCTTGATTGCCCGTATTTTAGATCAGTCACCCATTTACTAGATGCAACACCCTTTCGTCAAATATGTCACCCATTCCTAGGATAATTCGTCCGAAGCATGAAAACTTGAGAAGTGACGTGTCTCTAGTCCATAATAGTGTGGAAGAAGTTGATGGTAAATTATACACGCTCTTTTGAATAATAAGAGATCAACTATCTACTCACACGTTCTATGAGAAGTGGTTACTACTTTGTAATTGTCTGGATCTAGGCCCAAAAACTCCTATAAATACCTCAACTTAGAAGTTGAAGGAAACAATCTCATCTTGACATAAATACTAAATACATGGAACTTCTCGCTTCTCACGTGAAATAATTCTAAATTTAACAAAAAAAAAACTCTAAAATCTTTGGCAATCTTTAATCACCGAATTGTCACATATTATACTTTTAGTAAAATAAAATTTAAGTGTGCAAAATTGGATTAAAAATTTATCTTAAAAACTCTGATACGGTTGAAATATAGTGAATTATTTTGTTGTCTAGATAAAATTTTAGTTTATTTTCTTTATTGTTTTTTAATAAAAAAATAGTTTTTTTTACCTATAATAAACGTCAAGAAAAATATTTTTATCATAAAAAATTATGAATTTGAAAAAAGTCATAATTAATTAAGTCCATGCAGTTTTCATTTAAACACATAAGTTTGTCTTAAAAGTATTTCTAATAGTACAACTAAATATTGATAAATGAAAAAATAAAATGATTCAAACTTAGCACATTTTTCTTTATTTAAGAAAGCAAGTGTAGAAAAGTTCCACTTGCATCCATTGGCACGTTTCCAAATCAATTTGACAACTTCAAACATGAGATGCACGTTGTTCCTTCTAAATTAATTTAAATTAACCGACATGATTTAAAATTAATTTGAGATTAGTTAATGTATGCATTGATAAAAGAAAATTAGTATTCTGTCTCATTTTTATAACGTGGGGCGGCAAACTTTCCAAACGTAACATGCACATAAACTACATGACCTTTAGTTAAAAACAAAGGAAGTAGTTCAATATATAAACATAAATGAATGACAAAATGAAAAGGGAGATTAAACCAAGATATCAGAAATGTATCTAAAAATAGACAAATAACATATTAGTTATAAAGTTATTCAAATGAACATGTTCTATTGCAAAATTAGAATTGATTAGAAAACGGAAGCTGTTGAGTGCAACACTGGATATGAGTTTCGGTTGCAGTGGAAAGAATTAAAGGGGTTTATTTATAAGGTTATCATTCCAACACTCAAGTTAGTATATAAATGAGAAGAGCGAATGAAATTTGAAATTGAAATTACGTATATGAAGTTTGCGAGTGTGTATGTTATATAGTGAAGTGGTTATAACAGTCTATTATTCTCTAGGGGTGTACCCCAAAATTTGTCCAACCTTTTCTTTACTTGATTTATGTTTCATTTCATTGTTCTATCATATTGCATTGCATAGCATTTTGCATTTACAGGGGATCAAGAGATGTGTGTCTAGCAAGGGGAGATTGTCAAGGGTTCTAAGCCTAATCAAGAATTTGTATTCAAGTCAACAGGGGGGTTATCATCATCAGAGACAAGTCAAAGCCCTTTGGATAGGCAGATAAATGTGTGTGGTTCACCTCCTGTCTAGGAGGTCATTTGAAGGTCATCTGAAGATCACAAGCCCATGGTTATGGAGGGATATGATCATTTAAGCTCATTGGAGGCCTTGTAGGTCATTGTGGAGTTCATTCAAGTGTTTACACCAAGTGTGAAGAGCTACAGTTGAAGGTGTTGCATCTAGGGTTTTCATCTGGTCAACCCTCAGTCAATTGTGAAATTGAAGGAGATTAAGACTCAGTTCCAAGTCTTTGTGGTCATGGAATGTTGTGTTGAGATTCCTAATATATCATTTCAATATCAAATCAAGAAGAATCAAGAGTATGAGAAGTTACTAAAATAGGGTTCTCAGTGTAAAATCCCCTGTTTAGTGCCTAACTTCAAGACCACCTATCTCAAGATACAAGTCTCATCTCATCTTGACCCCAACATGAAACTTTTAGAGCATGTTTCTAGATTTCTTTTGAGTACTAGAAGTCATTCATCTAATTTCTAGAACTCAAGTTATGATGCTGGCAAGTTACAGGTCCTCAGATGAATGTGATTTTGGTCAACAAAAGTCAACCAACTTCCAAGGCACTTTTGACCTAGAAGAATGTTTCTCCTCACCTTGACAAAAACATGAAAGTTATTCCTCATGATCTTAGCTTTCCAAAGAGTACTAGAAGTCTTTCATCTTATTTGTAGAACTCAAGTTATGATGCTGGCAAGGCATGGGTATTTTGGGAAAGTAGGATTACAAGTCATTTTCATTATAGGTCCATTTCACCACTTTGCACACTTCAAATGGAAATCTTTCCAACTTAAAACTTGCTCCAAATTCGATCATTTGCTCAACCAAACATCAAGGCATCATTGGTTTGGCTTGGATTGAAGAATCCCTAAAGAAATTTCCATGAAAAAGGCCTTAAAAGGGGAAAATCAAATTAAATTCATTTGGGATCATTTTGTACCAACCTTATGCATTTTTTGAGTGCCAAATACATTTCAAGCACAATGCCAATTTTGGATTTGAGATTTGAGCTCAATTTGGTGGCCATTTTCATGCTTACTTCAAGTTTAAGTAACACATACAAGCCATGCCATAGGATTAAATTGAGGAGCTATTTTCATCCCTTGGATCAATTTACCTCAGGTGTAAGCTAACTGAGCCATTTTTACAGCTTGGCAAGGCCATTTTCGTGCACTTTTGGAGGTGGCCATGAGGAGAAAATGTGGATTTCAATTGGCCTTAAGGGATATAGAATTGGGCCTTCTAGGTATCAAAATCCATCATACTTATTCTCAGCATTGTTCACAAGCTCTCAGAGTTGACATAGAGTGAAAATTGGTCAAGAATATAGTGAGAAAAAATGAGAGCAAAGTCAAAATCGTTTTTTACATTTCATTGAGTTTCAATCCAAACCAAGCATTTAAAAAGTTTCCTTGAGGTTTATAGAAAGATTCTGGGTGGTTTTCATTTAGCTTTACCAAAGAACCAAGCTCGGTGGAAGCTTTTCATTAGGTTTCTTTTCAATCCTTTTTTCTCTCTGTTTAAGCATTGTTTACACGCCATTTTTATATATTTGTGATCCTTGCATATCATAGATGATTTCTGGATTGGACTGATGGCTGTTTGTGAGCTTTTGTGTTTTGAGCTCATTTCTTTTCCTTTTCGTTTTGGCTTATTTAGGCATGATCAATGAAAATGGTTTGTGGACTTGAGATCTACGTGACCCGGAGATCATTTTTGGATTTTATTTTGCTTGATTTGGTTAAGTTTCGAAGCATCTGCGTTTTTGGCCGTGAACTGATTTGAAGTTTCGCCGGAGAAGACGACCGAAACAGTGGTTTCGGCCGTCTGGTTTTTCCCTCCAAGTTTGAACACTGCCTGAGCCACGTGTGTATGTTTGTAGCCTTTGGACTTAATTACTTTTCATTGCACGGCCACGATTAAGACGTATGGTATGCCTTGTTTGATCACACACACACGATCATGTTTAAAGTGTTGCGCTTCATTTAATGTCCTTGCCTGGCCACGCGTTGGATTGTGATCCTTCTGATGGGATTACTTTTTGATCCAACTGCTCAGGGCGTGTTTCACCTTGGACCTCTGTTTGACCCACCATACGCAAGCACTCACCTTTTTATTTTTGCTAATGGACCTGGGCTCGTTTTGCTCTTGGCACCCCCCTTTATGGGCCCAGCTTAATTTTCAACGTGTTTGGGTTGCTTTTTGCACCCTCTGTTTTATTTATTTTTAGTTTTATTTTCATTCTTTTTTATTTTGTTTCTGTTTCAATTTTAATCATTCTAAAATACTCCCAAAGGTCATAAAATTCCCCAAAAATATGTTTTAGACAATTTGAAGTGTCTTTTATTTTATAAAATTCTTATTTTTATTTTTTGGATTATTTTTCAATTAAAAATGGAGTTTAACATTGGAAGTGTTTTGTTTGGATTACATTTTGACATTGCTTTGTTTCTTAATTTGTTTTTGCATTTCCCTTTTGATCCAATGATTGAAAATCAATCCTCATATCCATGATGAGTTGATTGATTTTTGAGGACCATTTTACCCCTGTTTTGTTGAGTTTTGGTTTGGTTTTGATAGCATTTCATTTGACCCTCGACAATCCTCCTTCACAATGGAACACCCTTGTGAATCAATTTCTATCGTGATGTTGTGAAGTGACTTTGATTGTAATCTCTTGGCCTCTGGTTGCCAACATGTTTATGTGCCTTTTGCATTTTATTTGGTTATTTTTGAATCATTTTCCTAATTTTAGAGTAACTTGCAAGTCAAGTTACCCCAAAGGGAGGTTCATACAAACACATTGACCTAGTTTGCTTTGGATATGACATTTATGGATCCTTTGAGCCTTCAATGCCTTTTGATTCATGTTTATAACATGTTAAGTATGATGTTTTCTCATTTTTAGGTCATTATATTGTGTTTTGCTTGTCATTTGATTGTCTACTTTTGAGTTCTCAATTAGGGTTTCTATGTGAAACATGCTTGCTTTCTTTTGGGAATTTGCTTGCATTTCTTTGTGTTTTATTTGCTTTTTCTTTTGAGCACTTTTATTTCATTTCCCTTGTTGTCCATTGACTTTGGAATCTCAATTAAGGTGGCTTGATCTCTCCTTTGGAGGTACTTGAAGCATGCCTAAAATGATGAATCCATAAGGACTTCTTTGTGCTTTCTTTTGCACCTTTCTTGTGATGCTCATGGTTGAGTGCACGTTATGAGTTCCTTGTGTTAGAACACAGATTGGTTCTTAATAATTACTCTTTGTTTTGATGATAACTGTTAGGAAATTTATATTTAAGAATTATATACTCTAAAATTTGTTTGAGAGTTTTACTGCAGATTGAAATTATATTGACTCTCTAGAAGCAAATCTGCCTTGAATACAAGAAGTTACTCTGACTCTGAAGCGCCAGATGCACCTTACAGAAGAATCTGTTTGCTCCTCACAGAAGATCCTGAGCGTAGTCTCCAGAAGGATCTGAAGCAAGAAGCTCCAGAACATTCTGAGTCAGAAGCATCTGAAGATAATCAGAAGCATCTGAAGCTGAAGCATCAGAAGTATAGAAGAATATTGATTGAAGAGTTTCTCAAAGCATTAGTCTACATAAGTTTCTGAAAGTACCTACGCTGCCAAGTACTGAAGTTCTGTGTCAAAATGCTTTGATGATCAACACGCTAGAAGCACACACGCTGCAGAAGACTCTGATACAGCTTAGTTCTGAATCTCATTAGAAGACTCTGATCCATTCAGACTCTGAAGAACTTGCTGAAACTGAAGAAGTATTTTCAAGAATATATCCGTTGGAACTATTCAATGTCTCTTTCCTTATTTGTGCTAGACACACTTACACAGACAAAAAGGATTTTTCTGTGCCATCTATTTCAAGGAAAGGTCAGTTGATGTGAAGACAAAAAGGCTCAGACCTTTTGGGACTCTCTTTTCAACGTTCAGCTTGCATGATTCAGCTGCCTATAAAAGGAGATCTTCACATCATTCTTCAGTGCTACACACTTGCTGAAAAGAAATAATAATATTCTAAAAGCTCTCATTCTTATTCTTCATAGAATCTCATTGTACTTAAACTTAAGAGAAAAATCACTGTTGTGATTAAAGCTTTATAGAAGCATCAAAAACTCTTGTATTTAATTTACATTGATTGTAAAGGATATTCCTTAAGAGGATTCAGTGAGAATCAGTAGCTCTTGAGAAGACTAAGAACTGTTGTTCTTAGGTGATACTATTGTAATCAGTTTGATTTAATAGTGGATTAAGTCCTTGTTGAGAAAGGCAAATCACTCTAGAAGGGTGAACTGGAGTAGTTGTTAAACGAACCAGGATAAAAATAATTGTGTGATTATTTTAAGTCTTAATTTTCCATACTTATTCAATCCCCCCCTTTCTAAGTATTATCTCACCTTCAGTTGGCATCAGAGCTCCGGTTCTGAGTGTGCTAATCACTTAACAGTGTCAGTAAAGATCCAGAGAGATATACTTTGGTAAATATATTTATTTGTTATCATGGCTGATAATTCAATGTCAAATATTAACAATAAATATGAAGAGAGGGATAGGATCATCACCAAACCTCCAATGTTTGATGGAGAAAAATTTGATTACTGGAAAGACAGAATTGAGAGTTTTTTCCTAGGATATGATGCTGATCTATGGGATCTTGTCATAGATGGATATGTACATCCCACAGATGGGGATGGCAAAAAGATTGACAGAAAATCTATGACAGATTCTCAGAAGAAAGACTTCAGAAATCACCATAAAGCCAGAACTATATTACTGAATGCTATTTCACATATAGAGTATGAGAAAATCACAAACAGGGAGACAGCTTTTGATATGTTTGAATCCCTTAAAATGACTCATGAGGGAAATTCTCAAGTTAAGGAGACAAAAGCTCTGGCTCTGATCCAGAAGTATGAGGCTTTCAAAATGGAAGACTCTGAATCTGTTGAAGCCATGTTCTCCAGATTCCAGATACTCACTGCTGGGCTGAAAGTTCTGGACAAGGGATATTCCACGTCAGATCATGTAAAGAAAATCATCAGAAGTCTGCCTATCAGATGGAGACCAATGGTGACTTCCCTGAAGATGGCCAAAGATCTGAACAAGATCTCTCTAGAAGAACTCATCAGCTCACTGAGGAGCCATGAGATTGAGCTTGAGGAAGATGAACCTCAGAAGAAAGATAAAGGTAAATCTGTAGCATTAAAATCTAACAAAACTGCTAAAGCTTTGCAGGTCATTCAAGAAAGCTCTGAAGAGTCTTCTTCTGAAGAAGAAGATGAGTTATCCATGTTGTCCAGAAGGATTAACAAACTCTGGAAGCACAAGGGAAAGAAGTTCAACAACTTCAGAAGATCTGACAACAGAAAGGAATCTTCTAGTCACAGAAGATCTGCCAAGAAAGAAGTGGTGTGCTATGAGTGCAAAGAACCTGGGCACTACAAAAATGACTGCCCCAAACTTCTGAAAGAAAAACCTAAGAAGAAGTTCAACAAAAAGAAGAAGGTTCTGATGGCAACATGGGATGACTCAGATGAGTGTGAATCATCTTCTGAATCAGAAGAAGAATGTGCAAACGTTGCACTGATGGCCAGGACAGAAGATCAAGAGGAAGGTAACTCAGGATATGAATCAGAATCTGAATCTGATGATGATGCAGAAGAGGTAATGGCTAAACTTACCAAAGAAGAACTCATTAAAGTTGTAACAGAAGTTCTTAAAAGTTATAACAACATCAAACTCAAATACAAAAAGCTGAAAAGCAATCTTGAATCTGAGATTGATCTTCTGAAAACAGAACTTGTTGAGCAGAAAGAAATAAATTTAAAAATCAAAAATGACTTTGAAAGAACTCAACAAGAATCTGAATCTGAGACTAAGTCATGTGAAAATATTTTAGAAAAATATGACTCTAGTTTTCAGAAATTTCTCACTAAGAGCATAGACAGAAGCAAGATGGCTTCCATGATCTATGGTGTTAGTGGAAACAACAGAAGAGGCATTGGATATGAGTCTTCATCTGGAAGCAATCCAAAACCTGTTGACAAACTTTTCATCAGGAAGACACCTCTGTATTCTCAATTCAAATTTGGTCACTTGAATGATATTAAACACACAAGCTCTGAGAAGAGTACTTATGTGTTTAAACCTAAGGCAAGTTAGAATAAACATTATGTTGCAAAACAGAAGTTTAGACAAACCTACAAACCAACTAACCCCAAAGGACCCAAGAAGATCTGGGTACCTAAAAACAAAATAATTCCTGTTGCAGATGTTCTTAGCAGCAAGGTCAGGACACCAATCATGGTACCTGGACTCTGGATGCTCACGACACATGACAGGAGAAAAGTCTATGTTCCAAAGCCTGGAACTTAGATCTGGAGGGGATGTGAAGTTTGGAGGGAACCAGAAGGGTAAGATCATTGGATCTGGCACAATTGGAAATGGTAAACTTCCCTCCATTACTAATGTTTTACTTGTTGAAGGGTTAAAACATAACTTATTGTCCATAAGTCAATTAAGTGACAATGATTATGATATAACTTTTAATCAAAAATGTTGTAAAGCTATTAGTCAGAAGGATGGCTCTATCCTATTTAGTGGTAAGAGGAAAAACAACATTTATAAAATAAATCTTTCAGAACTTAAAGTTCAAAATGTTAAATGCCTCTTGTCTGTGAATGAAGAGCAATGGGTCTGGCACAGAAGATTGGGCCATATTAATATGAGATGTATATCTCAGATTAATAAACTTAATCTTGTCAGAGGACTCCCTAATCTGAAGTTCACTTCAGATGCTCTTTGTGAAGCATGTCAGAAAGGGAAGTTTTCAAAAACATCTTTCAAATCAAAAAATGTTGTTTCTACCTCTAAACCATTAGAACTACTTCATACTGATCTGTTTGGACCAGTGAAAACTGCATCCATCAGAGGCAAGAAGTATGGATTGGTCATTGTTGATGACTTTAGCAGATGGACATGGGTAAAGTTCTTAAAACACAAGGATGAGTCACATTCTGTGTTCTTTGACTTCTGCAAGCAAGTCCAGAATGAAAAGAATTTCAAAATTATAAAAGTCAGAAGTGATCATGGTGGTGAATTTGAAAATAAATATTTTGAAAAATATTTTTCTGAAAATGGCATTGCTCATGATTTTTCCTGTCCTAGAACTCCACAACAGAATGGGGTTGTAGAAAGGAAAAACAGAACTTTGCAAGAAATGGCCAGAACCATGATCAATGAGACAAATCTGACAAAACATTTTTGGGCAGAAGCAATCAATACAGCATGCTACATTCAGAACAGAGTTTCTGTTAGACCTCTTCTGAAGAAGACTCCTTATGAATTGTGGAAGAACAAAAAGCCCAACATTTCTTATTTTCATCCTTTTGGATGTATCTGTTATATGTTAAACACTAAGGAAAATCTGGGCAAGTTTGATTCCAAAGCACAGAAGTGTTTCATGCTTGGATATTCTGAACGCTCCAAAGGCTACAGAGTATACAACACTGAGACACAGATTGTGGAAGAATCCATTCATGTCAGATTTGATGATAAGCTTGGCTCTGAAAAGCCAAAGCAGGTTGATAACTCTGCAGATAGGGAAGTAGTCTTTATTGACTCTGAAGTTCCAGAAGCAGACAAACTTCAAGTGAAGGAACCAGAAACAACTCCAGATGCTACTCCCTTAACTTCTCAGATGAATAATCTAAAAATTTCTGAAGAGTCAACTATCAGAGGATCATTATCCAGAATTAAAGCTTATCATTCAGAGGATGTCATTATTGGAAAGAAAGATGATCCCATCAGAACAAGATCTTTTCTAAGATCATCTGAGGCGTCTCTATTTGGACTAGTGTCAGAAATTGAACCATCTTCTGTAGAAGAAGCTCTGCAAGACAATGATTGGATTATTGCCATGCAAGAAGAGCTTAACCAATTCAGCAGAAATGATGTATGGTATCTAGTTCAAAGACCTCAAGGATTTAATATTATTGGTACAAAATGGGTCTTCAGAAATAAACTAAATGAGAAAGGAGAAGTTGAGAGGAATAAGGCAAGGCTGGTTGCTCAAGGATACAGTCAGCAAGAAGGTATTGATTACACTGAGACATATGCTCCAGTAGCAAGGTTAGAATCTATAAGCCTTCTTATTTCTTTTGCTGCACAGAATAACATCACTCTGTATCAGATGGATGTTAAAAGTGCCTTTCTTAATGGTATTATAGAAGAAGAAGTTTATGTCCACCAACCTCCTGGTTTTGAAAATGAAAAATTTCCAGATCATGTTTTCAAATTAAAGAAATCTCTATATGGATTAAAACAAGCTCCCAGAGCTTGGTATGAGAGATTGAGTAATTTTCTTCTGGAGAAGAATTTCATCAGAGGCAAAGTGGATACAACTCTATTCTGTAAAACCATAAAGAAAGATCTTCTAATTTGCCAAATTTATGTAGATGATATTATTTTTGGATCAACAAATATTATGCTTGGAAAGGAGTTTGCTACATGTATGCAGGCAGAATTTGAAATGAGCATGATGGGAGAACTCAGATTCTTTTTAGGAATCCAAGTTAATCAAACTCCAGAATGCACCTACATACATCAGACAAAGTATGTTAAAGAACTTCTGAAGAAATTCAACATGTCTGACAGCAAGCTGGCAAAGACTCCAATGCATCCTACTAGCTCACTTGGGAAAGAAGAGGTAAGTAAGAAAGTAGACCAGAAGCTCTACAGAGGTATGATTGGCTCTCTTCTCTATCTTACTGCTTCTAGACCTGACATATTGTTCAGTGTTTGTCTGTGTGCTAGATTCCAATCAGATCCTAGAGAATCACACTTGACAGCTGTCAAGAGGATTCTAAGGTATCTGAAAGGTACTTCTAATGTGGGTTTGTGTTACAGAAAATCTGATGATTTCAAATTAGTTGGATTCTGTGATGCTGACTATGCTGGAGACAGAGTGGAAAGAAAAAGTACTTCTGGAAGTTGTCAATTTCTAGGAAGAAATCTAATCTCCTGGTACAGCAAGAAGCAACCCACAATTGCACTTTCAACCACAGAGGCTGAATACATTGTTGCTGCTGGATGTAGTACGCAGATGCTCTGGATGAAAAGTCAACTAGAAGATTATCAAATTTTTGAGAGTAACATTTCTATCTTTTGTGATAATACTTCTGCTATATGTTTGTCCAAGAATCCCATTTTACATTCTAAGGCAAAACATATAGAAATTAAGCATCATTTCATCAGAGACTATGTTCAGAAGGGAATCATAAATTTAGCCTTTGTTGATACAGATCATCAATGGGCAGATATTTTTACAAAACCCCTTGTTGAAGATAGATTCAATTTTATTCTGAAAAATATTGGTATGGATTTTTGTCCAGAATGATATTTATCAGAAGCAAATTGTACCAGATGCAAAAATGCTTAATTCTTCTGAAGTATTTCTTCTGTTCATTTATTCTATTCTGATTAATATTTCTTATGTGAAAATCTGAACTAATCATCTTTAGAAGATCTGAACGTTGGCTAACGTTTCATTTCTTGAGAGAATTCAGAACAGCATGCAAGCAAACACGTGTCCCACAAAATCTGATGAGGTGGCGTGTGCACAACTGAAAAGACGTTTGAGGTGAAATTTGAATAGTAAATATCTTGGTTTTCCCCCCAAAATTGTCAGAAGCATTTATTATTTGAAATGATTTTATTCTCTTCATTTAATGTTGCTCAAATGTGCGTTCTTTCTGTCTTTTGGTGTGCCTATGTGATTAGTATAAATACTTATTGTGTATTCACTTTCACACTTTTCACTCTCAGAATTTACATGCGTTTTCATCTATTGTTCTCTCTGCATAAAAACTCAAAACCTAAGTGTTCTAAAAAGCAATCTCCAATGGCGTCTTCTTCATCAACAACTGCACAGTTTCAATCCACAATGGCTGCTGTGACTTCAGATAACCTAGGTGCTGCTCCATATACTCCTCCAAAGAGAACTCTTCTCACACCTGTTGATAAATTAGAAGTATTGTGTGAATCCATGGTTGAATTTGATTCTTTGGCTGACAATGGGTTTGATTTTCGCTCCATTGTTAGAGCTCAAGGTTGGGTGAAATACTTTGATAGATTGTTTGGACCAGTTTACCCTCTACTTGTGAAGGAATTCTGGATTCATGCATCTGTGTATCCAAAGTTTATTTTATCATCTGTGCTGGGAAAGGAGATCATCATCACAGAGGATCTGATTAGAAGACTGATTGGTTATGAAGAAACAGATGGTGTTTCACATTTGCCAGCTGGGCGTGTGGATATGGATGAAGTTTATGAGGAAGTTATGACTGCTGGACAAGCCTCTAACAGATTCAAAGATCTGAAGCCTGATTACAAGATCTGGGCCAAGATCTTCATGGGATGCATACATCACAGAAAGTCAACAAATTCCCCAGATTATGTCAACAATGAACAGATCTATTTTATGTACTGCCTTAGTCAGAGCAATAAGGTAGATATTCCTTACATTTTGTTCATGCATCTGTGGAATCACATAAATGCATCTAGAGAATCTGTAAAAGAAAAAGGCCAGAAGATCAGGACTTGGATACCTTTTGGAAGGTTACTCTCAGATCTTCTCACTGAAAATGGTTTAGTGGCTGCTCTGTATGATGCTGGTGTTACAGAGGAACTAGAGTTCATTATGGGAAAGCCTCTGAACGCTAAAAGCCTTCTGAGACTCAAGATTGTAGATGAACTTACTACTGCTCCAAAGAGGTTAAATATGTCTGATTTGAATAAGAGGATTCCAGTATCTGACTTTCCTCTATTCTTTGCTGAAGAACCTAGACACATTGTTCTGATGTATATAGAGGAATGCAAAAAGGAAGGAGTGCCTGTTCCAGCCAATGTGTTTCAACTTGTCAAGCAACCACTGCCAGATGCAGGAGAAGAAGAAGAAGTTCCACTTCAGAGGAAAAGATCTCAGCCTGTAGCAGAATCTGAACCTGTCCAGAAGAAGGCTAAGATTGCTGAGAAACCCAAGGATCTTTTAAAGAGAAAGGATTCTGGAGAAGCTGCCTCTGCATCTGCTAAGAGGATTAAACTAAAAGGTACAAAGACTTCTGCTATTTCTAAAAATGTTGTTATTAATGATTCATCTATTAAGTCTGTTCCCAAACCACCTGTCACTCAAACAACATCTGTTGCTGCCCCTAGTTCTGTCTCACCTCAAAAACAACCCACTGCCTCTGTATCAAAACCACCTCAACCCAAAATACACATCAAACACTTCACTCCACGTCCATCACCATCAGTTCCACAACCAACAGAACCACAACAAACAGAACCACAACCATCAGAACTACAACAAAATTCTGATAAACAAAACTCTGCTCAACCACAAACAGAAAATCAACCAAAAACTTCTGATCATCCAGAAAAACAAACCACAGAAGATCAACCAGAAAAAGACTCTGTCATACCTCCATCAAACATTCCATCTTCTGAACCTGTAGCACCTGTCACTTCTGAACCCTCTAAAGTAACTTCTGCTCCTGTTTCATCTGAACCACCTTCTCAACAATCTGATATCCCTTCAGAACCATCTCATATCCCTGAGACAGAAGTTCTTGACATCACTCCATTAAAAACAGTGTTTCAAGTTTCTTCTACCTCTTGTACACCTACTACATCCTCCAACTCATCAGAATCAGAAATTCATCCTGATTTTCTGATTAATCCATCTGACAAATATCCTGTACATGAACCTGAACCTGAACCTGAATCAACCTTACTTGCTAAAACTTCCATTTCAGACCCTTTGCCTCCACCTGCACCATCATCTGAGATGATTGTTCCCACTTCCAATCCATCATCATCTGGAATATCTTGTGCCCAAGTGTCTTCTCTTTATCATAATTTATCTTATGGTTTCAAACTGAAAGATTTTTATGATAGAGTTGAGCCTTCTGAACCTTTGAAACCTCTGAAACCAAAACTCAGACAGGCCCTTCCATCTGTGATCATTTCATATATTAAATCTATGAACAATGAAGGATCCTTAGCCACCATATCTGCTACATCTGGTAAAGCTGTTGTTTCAGCTCTGCATCCTGCATCTGATAACACAGTTGCATCTGATAAACCATCAAACTCTGCTTTCATACCATACTCCAATGCATCTTTTGATGTTGTTTACCCACGCACAAGACCTCAACCAAATCTGCTTAATGCTTTAAACAGATCCTTACCTCAAAAACCAGAAATTCCATTCATTCCATATGTTCCCCCTCCTCTGATCTCCATCTCAAAATCACTGATACCACCAACTCCCAAACCTAAACAGATGACTCTGGAAACCTTGCTTAAACCACCACCCAGACTTAATATTGATCATTTATTTCAAACGTTTTTGCAAGAAATACAGATGTCTTTAGGTACTGTTCAGAAGAGATGCTCTGAAACTATGGATACAAATGAGACCGACATCATCTGGAAAGGGTTTATCAAGAGATTCAACACTGTAGCTTCTAATCTGAAGAACATCTGTTCTGATGATGCAAAGCTCAGAGCTGAAAGAACTCAATTCTGGATTGTAAACAAGACTGAACCTCTGCTTTGTTTGGATGCTCCTCCTCCTCCTCCACCAGAACCAACTGTCAATGCATTGACTATGACTCTGGTAGAACCCTCTTCAGGATCTCCAGACCCTATGGCAATTGACTCTGTTCAGTATGCAGAACCTCCATTTCCTTCATCAGAGATAAAGACATAAAATCCAGATTTTGGAGACAAGATTGCTGCTCTGGAAGCTGGTCAATCTGAAATAAGATCTTGGATGGTGAAGCAAGACAAGAAATCTGAGGACATGTCAGAGTGGATGTCTAAACAAGATGAGAAGACTGAGACAATGACTAAGTGGATGTCAAAGCAAGAGCAATCACAATCTGAGATCACAGACCTATTGAAGATGCTTTTGTCAAAACACTCTTAGATTTTTTTCTCATATTTGTGCATCTGTTGTTTTGCATCTAAATTTTTATTGTTATATCTTCTGATATTTTCCAATGTACTTTTGCTCTGTTATGATTAAATGAATCAGCTTGTTATTCTCCATTGAATTATCTGCTCTTGTTCCTTTTATTTGTCTTTATTAAAAGTTTTTACTTTTTGCTTATGACAAAAAAGGGGGAGAAAATAAAGATCTGAACTATTTAATATAATTTCACTAGAATGAATCTTCAGACATATCTACTCTTTCTAATATCTAAATTGACTATTTCAGAACATTTGATAAGAACACTCTATAAAAGAATCTCTGAGTTTCTCAGATCATTTATCTTTTATCAAACTCTGAATCTCATATGTGCAAGATAGTCTGATCCTTAATTATTACAAAACAAACAAGATCTGACTCTGAAGATTACTCAAGATAAAAAGGGAAGTTTCTATTCCTTTTTCATATTCAACTCAGGGGGAGATTCATCATCTCAGGGGGAGTTATAATTCTTTATGTTCAATTAAATAAAATTTCTGATACTTTTTGTCATCATCAAAAAGGGGGAGATTGTTAGAACACAGATTGGTTCTTAATAATTACTCTTTGTTTTGATGATAACTGTTAGGAAATTTATATTTAAGAATTATATACTCTAAAATTTGTTTGAGAGTTTTACTGCAGATTGAAATTATATTGACTCTCTAGAAGCAAATCTGCCTTGAATACAAGAAGTTACTCTGACTCTGAAGCGCCAGATGCACCTTACAGAAGAATCTGTTTGCTCCTCACAGAAGATCCTGAGCGTAGTCTCCAGAAGGATCTGAAGCAAGAAGCTCCAGAACATTCTGAGTCAGAAGCATCTGAAGATAATCAGAAGCATCTGAAGCTGAAGCATCTGAAGTATAGAAGAATATTGATTGAAGAGTTTCTCAAAGCATTAGTCTACAGAAGTTTCTGAAAGTACCTACGCTGCCAAGTACTGAAGTTTTGTGTCAAAATGATCTGATGATCAACACGCTAGAAGCACACACGCTGCAGAAGACTCTGATACAACTTAGTTCTGAATCTCATTAGAAGACTCTGATCCATTCAGACTCTGAAGAACTTGCTGAAACTGAAGAAGTATTTTCAAGAATATATCCGTTGGAACTATTCAACGTCTCTTTCCTTATTTGTGCTAGACACACTTACATAGACAAAAAGGATTTTTCTGTGCCATCTATTTCAAGGAAAGGTCAGTTAATGTGAAGACAAAAAGGCTCAGACCTTTTGGGACTCTCTTTTCAACGTTCAGCTTGCATGATTCAGCTGCCTATAAAAGGAGATCTTCACTTCATTCTTCAGTGCTACACACTTGCTGAAAAGAAATAATAATATTCTAAAAGCTCTCATTCTTATTCTTCATAGAATCTCATTATACTTAAACTTAAGAGAAAAATCACTGTTGTGATTAAAGCTTTATAGAAGCATCAAAAACTCTTGTATTTAATTTACATTGATTGTAAAGGATATTCCTTAAGAGGATTCAGTGAGAATCAGTAGCTCTTGAGAAGACTAAAAACTGTTGTTCTTAGGTGATACTATTGTAATCAGTTTGATTTAATAGTGGATTAAGTCCTTGTTGAGAAAGGCAAATCACTCTGGAAGGGTGGACTGGAGTAGTTGTTAAACGAACCAGGATAAAAATAATTGTGTGATTATTTTCAAGTCTTAATTTTCCATACTTATTCAATCCCCCCCTTTCTAAGTATTATCTCACCTTCACCTTGCTGTCCTGATATAGCCTCCCATCCTCACTTTGTTTTAGGACTTATTTTCCTTTCATTTGTGTTTGGGTTTTGGCATTGTGGTTGATGTTTGAATGGCTTAGGCCATTTCATCCCATTTTAGTGCACTTATGTGTTTCTTTTGATGCATTTCTTTTTCCTTTCATCTCTTGCATTTGTCATATTATTGCTTGAGTTTGAGATGAGCTTGTGGAGGCTACTGCCCCACACCAATTTCCTCCCTCACTTGCATTCCATGTTTGCATTCTTGCATGTTTATGTTGTTTCTTTTTCCTCTTTTGTCTCATTTCCCTTAGGATCTCTAATCTCTCTTGTTCAAGGGAGGTCATGATAGAAATTAGGATCTTAACCATGTATGATAACATTAGGTAGCATTCCCTTATCTCAATCTTAGGATCACCATTGCATGACAACTTTAGGTTTGAGTTTAGTCCCCCTTTAGTGTCCTTTCTCTTCTCATCTCAAAACAAGCATAAAACACCTAATAAAGGTTAATGATTATTGTGCGTTACAAGCCTTAAGCACTTGGGAAAGGGTTGTCGAGGGGTTTCTCTTCAATGGCTTGGATGTTTAGTGTAGCACCCTTTGGGTGATATGCGACGCATTCACTCTTAAGTCATAGTCTCTAGTGCGATACAAATTGCAAACAATTCAAAAAACACTTCTTCTCTAAAAAACACAAAAACACATCATTCAAACTTATTTTTTCCCTTTGGGGCCTTTAATCTTGAAAAATCATTTTCATAAAGAGAGTTTTGTTAACTCTTAGTTCTACCGCAAACGGTAACACCTAAGTCTCCAATGGTCGAGCTGCATACACCAACTGCTAGAACTACTTGTTAACCCTACTCGGGCCTAAAAACTTTTGAACCGGCCTGTGATCCTTTTAGCCCGATCTATGTTTGCTCTGATCTTTCATACTAGATGAAAGTATGTAGGCACAAGACGCGATGTCTTGGCGAGCAACCTTCCCCCCTTTCACCCGTAGTTAGCCGAACTACGTTGACTCTAACTTCTCACTTTAGATGAGATACGTAGGCACAAAGCGTTGTTGCTTTGCCGAGTCATTTCTTTTTCTTTTGTCTTTTAGCCAGTAGTTAGATAGTTTCAATCACCCTTTTAGATAGACAACAAGCGTGGATCCCGTCGAGTACAACATACGTGGGGGGTGCTAACACCTTCCCCTTGCGTAACTGACTCCCGAACCCAAGATTTGGTTGCGATGACCGATCTTATCCCTCTTTTCATTAGGTTTTCTCTGAGTGTTTCCTTTCCCACTCTTGGGATAAATAGCGAATGATGGCGACTCTTCTGTCATTGCCGGCCCCTCTAAGAAGCAATGCGACAGCTGGAGACTCTACTGGGGTCAGAAATATCCCCTATGCGAGTCAATCCTAGCGCTTGTTTGTTTATTTTTGGGTGTGTACATATGTGCTTTATCTTTATTTGCTTTCCGCATTTTACTTTCCGCATGATTTGTTACTGCTGTGTTGTGGGGAGGGATTGTCCCAGTGAGAGATAAGCCAGACCCAGGCTTAAGTATAGACTTAGCATTAGAAGTGGAGATTAGTGGTGTGCCTGTATGCTTTGCATGCACCAGCTAGCCATGAAATTCTCACTCAGACGAGATTCTCTTTAACGATTTTCTTTCAGGCCCTTTGGGCTCGAAGGAATTTTGGATCTGAGGATTGTCGACTCTGGGGACCGATCATTTGGGATTCAGCTAAGTGAGGCATCTTCGGGAGGTGATGATGCCAAACCAGAAATGGTGAACGTATAATCATTTCTTGAAAGTTTGTGACGCTGATGAACGCCTAGGATGCCAAACCTTGTCAGTGGATAGGTCCCTACCTGTGAGAGGAATGGGGTTGTGCAGGAAACTCTAGCTTTCAGACTACCCAGTTCTTTACAGTTTGGATTTTGATATCAACGGGTCCTAATATCAGTGTTTGGTTATGACTAAAGCAAAGCGCCGGTCTTCTCAAACTACAGCACATCAGTTTTGATCTCCTGCTTGCATGTGCATTTTGCATTTTCATTTGCATTTCATTAACATGTATCTGTGTTGCAGGTGCATATTTCCTCCCCGATTCTAGTGATCTGGTTCCTTTTCTGACATGGAGTCTTTGAAGAAGACCGTTTCCTACAAGCTCCCTTCTCTTGATATCAGTTCCTTGTTGATTTTGGTTGTTTTAGCATATCAGAAAGTGAAAGGAGAGTTCAAGGAATCTTATGGGAAGCTGCTCAGTTTGGTGTGCAAATCTTCAGTGTTTGCATTGAATGGCTTATATGCTCTGCTGCAGTTTTATGACCCTCAGCTGAGATGTTTTGTTTTTCGTGACTATGTCCTAGCGCCGACCTTGGAAGAGTATGTTGCGTTACTATGAGTTCAGGTATTGGATCAAATGCCTTTTTACCATGATGATGCTGAGCCTGATCTAGCTAGGCTTGCTGCAATTCTTCATCTTGATGCCTCAGAGTTCTCAGGAAAATTGACCAAGCTGAATGGAGTGTATGGGTTTCCTCTACCTTTTCTGGTTGACAAGGCTTTACAGTTCGCAAAGGACGGTTGTTGGATTGTATTCAACGCCATTCTCGCTCTATGCATATATGGTATCATTTTGTTTCCCAACTTGCCAAACTTTGTGGATACAGATGCCTTCTATATCTTCGCTTCAAGGAATCCAGTGCCAACACTGTTAGGAGATGTTTACCATTCTATCCATTACAAGAATGAGAAGCGGATGGGTAAAAATGTGTCTTGCTGTGTACCCATGTTGTATAGGTGGTTCTTTAGTCACCTTCCGAAAGCAGGTCCTTTGGTTGCTACCGCTGGCACCTCAGAATGGTCTGCTAGGCTAATGGGTTTATCAGCAGAAAACATTGTATGGTTTGATTAGGATATATTTGGCGCTGAAATCATATATAGTTGCAGTGGTTTTCCGAATGTCCCGTTGGTCAGAAGGAAGGGCTGTATTAACTATAATCCCTCTTTGTTGATTAGACAATTTGGATATGCTTTGAAGAGTCCCCCTAAGGAATAAGAGATACAGGAATCTCTGTATCTCACAGGCTTGCTGGAAGCTGATACTTTGGTTAGAATAGAGTATGCATGGAGTAACATTCACATGAGAGGTAAGACATTGCTAGGAAAGAGTAATAGTCGAGCTTATGATCCTTACTTGGCTTGGGTCTATGAGAGGGCTACGAAGTTCTTAATGCCATTTCCTTCAGTGGAGCCATTGTATCCTCTTGCGATCGAAGAGCCAACTACTGTTGACATCAAAAAGTATAATAAGTTGTGGGCTAAGAAAGAAGAGTTGAAGAAAGCGAACGAAGAAGTGGAGAAAGAGATGGCTCAACTCTGAAGAGAGAAGAACGAAGCAACTTATGCTTTCAAAAGGCAGACTGAACTTGTCAACAAACTGGGTACGGACCTGACAAAGCAAACCAATGATCGTGAACGCACAGGCCGGGATTTGAACACTGTCAGCAGTGTTCTTGCTACTAAGAAGGAAGAGTTGGATAAAGCTTACTTGAGGATTTCCAAGTTTAAGAACCAATGGAATGCCATGCTCACCAATAACAAACAACGCGAAGACAGGTTGAAGCTACAGATAAGTAAGTTGAAGACTCAGCTCAAAGCGAAGGACGAGAAGATTTCGGCAGAAGAATCACTCAGACATAATAGTGAGCACAGATTGAGCAAAGCTATTGCAAACCTGAAGGATTGTAGGTTGAGAGCGGACACCAAAAGGTGCATACTTGAGGCGTGCTTTGGGGAAGGAGCCTGGGAAGACCATGTTGATAGCCTACAGCGCATCATTAGCTGGCAAGAGCTACTCATACAGGGTCTACTCGCTAGACCAGATCATCCCGAGACGCGGAAACTGATAGAGGATTTCCGGTCTCGGCACTCAGCTTGACTGTCTTTCTTTGTATCTTGTTGTTTTGCTTATGTATTGACCATCACCAGGCTTGTTGATTGAGGTCATTTCTATTTTTACTCAGTTGATGTATGCACACTGTCTGCTGGCTTGTTATTATATGAGGAGTTATTATTTTGTTTGCTTGTCTGTGGGGTTTTTCCATGGTCGTTTCTTCCTCTAGAAACTAGAATCGAGGGGGAAATCTCCCTATTTCATATATACATGTCTGCATTTAGCATTTTTTTCGCATTGCAGGTGCATCAGAACTGTTTTCTTATCTTCTATTTTCATTAGTGTGCTTCAGGATTGCTGATAAAATGAATCACCGGTACGCGACTAGAGGAAGTCAGAAGAAGATCATGGAATAGATGCAGGAGCAGATGCAGGAAATGAGAGATAGAATGGCTTAGTTTATGGAGGTAATGCAGGTTGTAGCTAGTGGACAAGACCAACTCTGAACTCTGGTGCAGCCCTTGATCGCGTGAGTTGATAGTGATGGTGTACTACATGGAGTAACTGCTACCAACCCACCTCATGTTGAGACTCAGCACGCTAATAACACTATCCCCAATACTGGCGGGAATGGAAATGGCAATGGTGCTGGAAATGGGAATGCAACTGGGAACGGTAATGGAAATGTTGAAACCAATGGTAATGTTGGCGGAGGCAATGGTAACACTGAATTTGGTAACATTGGAGTTGGTAATGCTGGAATTACTAGTCAGGGCAATGTGTATGGGCTTGAAGCTAACAGTGATATTCATGGCAACCTGAATTAGCAATTGATTGAGGACAGACAGGATGAGATCTTCTTGGTGAGAGATTTTGGTGGTGAAATGCCTTCTGAAACTAATAGAAGATTCAAATGGTTGGAAGACAGGATAAAGAGCTTTGAAAGTCAGAACTCTATGGGCCTTGATATGGCCAACCTTGGACTTATTCCTGACCTAAGGGTGCCACAGAAATTCAAAGTCCCTGACTTTGATAAGTACAAGGCTACTACATGTCCTAGAGTTCACTTGCGCTCGTATTATAGGAAAATGTCTGCCTACTCAGACGATGAAAAGCTGTTAATGCACTTTTTTCAGGACAGTTTGTCTGGTCCTTCCCTTGAGTGGTACATGGGGTTGGAGCCTACCAATGTCCGTAGCTGAAAGGATTTGGCTGAGGCGTTCATGAAACATTATCAATACAATAGTGATCTTGCTCCAAACAGGGTTCAGTTGCAAAATCTTACCGAGAGGAATAATGAATGCTTCAAAGAGTACGCCCAAAGGTGGCGCGAATTGGCCGTAAATGTTCCACCTTTGATGGTGGAGCGTGAGCTGATCGACATGTTCGTGGCTACTTTATATGGCATGTATTATGAGAAGCTTATCAACTTTATGTCTGGCAGCTTTTTCGACATGATATTCACAGGGGAACGCATAGAGAATGGTATCAAAATTGGGAAGATTCAAGCAGGCGAAGGATCCTCAGCTGGAGGAGGAGGAAAGAATGTCTTTGGCAACAAAAGGCACGAGGGAGAAACCAACTCAGTATCTAGTTTTCAAGGAAGATGGAGAAGTCAGCCTCATAATCAATATCATTAACAACAGGTTGCTAGCGTTATGATCCCTGTACCACAATAACAACAACAACAACAACAACAACGGCAGCAGCAACCCCCTAACAAAATCGGCATGGTTATCGAAGATATCCGGTTCGGCCAGCAAATAGAGTATTTGATCCGCCACCGATGCCATATTCCCAAGTGCTCCAAACTTTGTTGAAATTGAAGTTGATCCAAAAGAGGACTATGACTCCTCTGATAAGCCCACCACCGCCCGACATTGATGTGAATGCACGATGTGAGTTCCACTCCGGGGCACCCTGCCATACTATTGACAACTGCAAGGCTTTCAAACATAAGTTGCAAGATCTGATTGATAGTAAAGCAATAGATTTTTCACATGATGCACCAAATGTTGTGCAAAACCCTATGCCAAATCACGGGCCGGTTAGGGTTGGTGTTGTTCTGGTAGAGGAAGGGTTAGATTTGATAACCGACGTGAATGAGCTGAAGACACCATTAAGTTTCTTGAAGGAGAAACTACTGAAAGGGGGAGTGTTTCCAGGCTGTAGTGAAGGCTGTGTCAACTGTTTTAGCCATCCTGAGGGATGTGATGATCTGAAAAAGTGTATTCAAAGCATGATGGATGAAGGAATGTTACAATTTGATCGGACCGCTGAAAGGAAACCCGTGGAAGTAGTGGAGGAGGAGCAGGATGAAATCGCGACGATTTCAATCCTGTATAAAAATATTACTATTTCAGCACCTCCAAGGCCACCTACAATCATCATCACTAAAGCAGGTCCTGTGCCATACGAAAGTACTAAGGCTATCCCGTGGAATTACGGAGCCGAGGTGTTTTGTAACGGGCAGAAGGTAGAATTGAAAAGCTTGCTTATTGATTCAGTTGATAATCTTGGTGGAGCTGGAGGAATTACCAGAAGCGGTAGAATCTTTTCATTGTCCGAAGTGGTGGTTGAGAAATATAATAAAGGAAAAGGCAAGATAGTGGTAGAAGAAATTCCTCGGGTGGGCGAGAAGGAATCTCTGGCAAAGGATATGGAAGAGTTCATGAATTTAATTAGAAAAAGCGACTACAAGTAGGGGTGGTCATGGATGGTTAATGTTCAAAACCAATCTATAACCATAAATAATCCATATATTACAACCGGTTATTAAAACCAAATCTCATAACCGGTTTTTATCTTTTAAAATGGTTATAAACCGGTTATTAACCGGTTATATCCATAACCAATTTTATAATTAGTTTTGATTTAATTTTATTTTAAAATTGATGTTTTCAAAATTATAATATTACTATGTGTAAACTTAATTCCCTTTAAAATTTTCACAATATACTAGTAACAAAATATATAGGTGTGTATTTTCATCAAAATATATAGAAATCAACATATTAGTGATCAACAAGAGTAACTAAAAAATAAAAATACTGTTACGAAGTGGAAATTTAATTCCCTTTAAAAGTTAACTTTACTAATATTTCAAATACATAGTAACTAAAAATTACTATGTTGATTTTAAAAAATTAACTTTATTAAAAATTATTTTTTTAAAATTATTTGGAAAAAAATTTTATTTACTGCAAAAATTAAAACAATATTTTTTTTAAAAAAAAAATTTCAAAGTTTTTTTTAATTAAAAAAATTGACTAATTTAATTTTTATTTTGATTTTTTAAATCATGAATAAAATAATTAGGGTGCTATATATAATAAGTGATATGAAGGAGATATTATATAGTTTAGATATCTTGAATAAAACGTTTTGCAAATCGATTGTGGAAATTTTAAACAAACTCTTTCTTAATCATCTTGAAGAGAACAATATAGACTTTTAGTATAATACAGTCATACTAGAATAAGTATTTAGATATTTTAACAGGTAGCGCAGATGTGAATCTATTATTGTGCAACAATTATATTAATAATTAATAAATTGTATAATATGTAAGTCTATGTTAATATATAATAATAATAAAAGATGATTGATTTAACATTAAATTGACCATTCACTATTAAAACCACTCACTTTAGATCACTCATTCTTATACTTCAAATAAAATTAAATGGTAAATTTAAAATGACGTGACATAAAATATAATAAAATAGAAATCGTATAGATTAATATTATTTATATATTATTTATCAAATAGTAAAATAATTAATTTTTAAAGCTGAAATTGAAATGAAAAATAAATTAGTTTCTGTCAACGATGTTTCAAAAATAAATAGTAAAATAATTATGACGGAAAAATTTTTATTTACTGAAAAAAAATTAAAACAATATTTTTTTTCAAAATAAAAATATTTTTTTTTGAAAAAAATTTTCAAAATTTTTTTTTAATTAAAAAATTAACTAATTTGGTTTTTATTTTGGATATGGATGTCCAAATTATGGATTTGGCTAAAACCATATTAAAAATATATCCAAAATGTGGATTTGGTTAAAACCATACTAATAATTAACCGGTTTTTAATAACCGGATTTGGATATGGATGTGGATTATTTAAATAACCGGTTTATTTGAGCACCCCTAACTACAAGATAGTCGACCATCTGTAAAAAAACTCCTTCCAAGATTTCTATACTATCACTGCTGTTGTGTTCAGAAGCGTATCAAAATGCGTCATTGAAGGTTTTACGCACTGCTTACGTACCACAAGAAATATCGGTTAACCAACTCGAAGGAGTTGTGGCGCATGTAAATGCAGGAAACGGTCCGGGGTTTACGGATTTGGACTTGACGTCAAAGGGCAGAAACCACAATTTGGCATTGCAATTTTAATTGAATGTCGGGAACAGTGATGTCACACGTCCTTGTTGATACAGGGTCGTCCTTGAATGTACTTCCAAAGAAAGCATTAATGAAGATAGATCATCAGGGTCTTTATTGTACACCAAGTGATTTGGTTGTACGAGCCTTTGATGGAACCCGAAGATCTGTTTTTTGGGGAAATAAATTTTCCTATCCAAGTGGGACCGGAGGTATTTGATGCGGTATTTTACATCATGGACATTCAGCCTGCTTACAGCTGTCTGCTCAGTTGTCCATGGATACATTCTGCTAGGGCTGTTACGTCCACTCTGCATCAAAAGCTGAAATATATGGTCGGAGGCGGTGTTGTGACGGTATGTGGGGAGGAAGATATCATGATTAGCCACTTTTCATCTTTCAAATACATCGAGGTAGACGGAGAAATTCATGAGACTTTGTGTCAGGCCTTCAAAACTGTGCAAGTAAAGGAAAAATCTCCAGTTGTGAACAAGGAACCAGAAGTGGCTATGTCATCTTTCAAGGAGGCTCAAGCGGCAGTACAGGTTGGGGCATCGCAAAGATAGGGAAAGGTGCTAGACATACCTCAGAACCAGGACAAGTTTGGGTTGGGGTACCACCCATCATCTTCGTCACCTTCACAGAGTGCGCCGCGCTATAAGGGGCCCGTCAGGTTCACCAGTGGGGTGTCATTTTTGAGCAAATCAATGTTGTTTCTGATGATGAAGCCGGGGACAGTGATTGTGACATGGACGCTTGGATCCAGCCGAGCGCTCCCGGACAGAAGCTATGCAACTGGTCCATTGAGGAATTTGTTCAAGTGACACACGAACAGTAATACTTTGTTTTCTCAGTTATTGTGTAACCCTATGTTCTGCCCGGAGCATAACGGTATTCTATTCAGGGCATGCTTGCTTATGTTTGAACAATCTTTTTATCATTAATCGAAAAGGCGTTTTTTCTCATTCGAATTTTGTGATCCTTGTTTTTCTTCTTTTTGTTTTCTAACATTAAAATGGCAATGTGGTTTGTGTTTGTTTTGTTTGCATATCATTTAAGCATAAAATCATCATCATTGCAGGTTACACATTTCAGATACCACCGACTCAGACTCATATATGACTCGGTGTGACTTTGAAAATCCGATCTTTCAAGCAGAAGAAGAGATCGATGAAGACGAAGACCTACCCGAAGAGTTTGCTAGATTGTTGAGACAAGAGGAGAAGGTCATCCTGGCTCATTAGGAGGAAGTTGAAGTCATCAACCTAGGAACTGAAGAGGATAAGAAGGAAGTCAGAATAAGGGCGTCGCTACAAAATGATGTCAAGCAAAGACTAGTTGAGTTACTCCAAGAGTATAAGGATGTCTTTGCTTGGCCATATGAAGATATGCCTGGACTCGACACGAATATTGTAGTTCATCGCCTGCCTCTTCGAGAAGAGTGTCCTCCTGTTAAACAGAAATTGAGAAGAACCAAGCCTTATATGGCAGTGAAGATCAAGGAAGAAGTCCAAAAGCAATTGGACGCCAGATTTCTTGCCGTGACAAACTACCCTCCGTGGGTCGCCAACATTGTGCCTGTGCCTAAGAAGGACGGCAAAGTCAGGATGTGTGTTGGCTATAGGGACCTGAATAGAGCAAGCCCAAAAGATGATTTCCCACTCCCCCATATTGACGTGCTTGTTGATAACATCGCACAATACTCAGTGTTTTCCTTCATGGATGGTTTTTCCGGATATAATCAGATTAAAATGGCACCGGAGGACATGGAGAAAACGAATTTCATCACGCCATGGGGGACGTTTTGCTATAAAGTAATGCCTTTCGGGTTGAAGAACGCAGGGGCAACTTATCAACGAGCATTGGTGACACTCTTTCACGACATGATGCATCACGAGATTGAAGTGTATGTCGATGATATGATTGTGAAATCCCAGACAGAGGAGGAACATTTGTTGAATCTTCTAAAGTTGTTCGAGAGGCTTAGGAAATTCAAGCTAAGGCTGAATCCAAACAAGTGTACTTTTGGAGTTCGGTCTGGAAAGTTATTGGGGTTCATTGTCAGTGAAAAAGGAATCAAGGTTGATCCTGCAAAAATCAAGGCAATTCAAGAAATGCCAGAACCAAAGACCGAGAAGCAAGTTCGTGGTTTCTTAGGTAGATTGAACTACATTGCTCGGTTCATATCTCACCTCACAGCCACTTGTGAGCCATTATTTAAGTTATTAAAGAAAGATCAGGCGGTCGTTTAGAATGAGAATTGTCAGAAAGCATTTGAGAAAATAAAAGAGTATTTGCAGGAACATCTGATACTGATACCTCCAGTTGCTCGAAGACCATTGATTATGTACTTAACGGTTCTTGAGAACAATATGGGTTATGTCCTCGGTCAACACGACAAGGCTGGAAGAAAAGAGCATGCGATTTACTATCTGAGTAAAAAGTTTATAGATTGTGAGTCCCGTTACTCAATGCTTGAGAAAACATGTTGCGCACTTGCTTGGGCTGCCAAACGTTTAAGACAGTATATGCTTAACCATATAACCATGCTGATTTCGAAGATGGATCTGATCAAATATGTCTTTGAAAAGTAAGCACTTTCAGGAAGAATTGCCAGATGGCAAATGGTACTGACAGAATATGACATTCAGTATGTTTCTCAAAAGGCCATCAAAGGAAGTGTTCTGTCAGAGTACCTCGCCGAACAGCCTATCGAAGACTATCAGCCAATGAAGTTTGAATTTCCTGACAAAGACATTATGTTCCTCAAGATGAAGGATTGTGATGAACCATTACCAGATGAAGGTCCTGAACTTGGCTCCCAATGGCAGTTGATATTTGACGGTGCCGTCAACTCATACGGAAGTGGAATTGGGGCAATCATTACAACACCCCATGGGTCTCACATCCCATTCACAGGCAGATTGACATTTCTGGTCACCAACAATGAGGCTGAGTATGAAGCGTGTATCGTGGGTCTCGAAGAAGCTATTGATTTGAGGATCAAGAATCTCGATGTATATGGCGATTCCGCGCTAGTTTTGAATCAAATCAAGGGAGAATGGGAAACTCGTCAACCTAATTTGATTCCTTACATGAATTGTGCAAGGAGGTTGTTACCTTTCTTCAATAAAGTGAAGTTTCACCATGTGCCGCGAGCGGAGAATCAGATGGCAGACGCTCTGGCAACGCTGTCTTCGATGTACAAGTTTAATTTTTGGAATGATGCTCCCAGAATAGTTATCTCTCGCCTTGATAGACCCGCTTTCATATTCGCCATTGAGGAGGCCTCCGATGGCAAGCCGTGGTATTTTGACATCCAGAAATTCCTTAAGAACCAGGAGTATTCGACTGGGGCATCCAGTCGAGATAAGAAGACTCTAAGAAGATTGTCTGGCAATTTTTATCTGAATCAGGATGGTGTGCTTTATAGAAGAAACCATGATTTGGCGTTGTTGAGATGCGTGGATGAAAAAGAAGAAAATCTGCTTATGGAGGATGTGCACGAGGGTACTTTCGGTACGCATGCCGGCGGACATGCCATGTCTCGAAAGCTGTTGCGAGCTGGGTATTATTGGTTTACGATGGAGTCAGATTGTTTCAAATTCACGAAGAAATGTCATAAATGTCAGATCTATGCTGACAAGATTCATGTGCCGCCGCGCCCTTTGAATGTCATGTCATCTCCATGGCCCTTTTCCATGTGGGGCATTGATATGATTGGAAAGATTAAGCCTACTGCATCCAATGGACATCGTTTCATTTTAGTATCCATAGACTATTTTACCAAATGGGTCGAAGCAGCTTCTTATGCCAATGTCACCAAGCAAGTTGTGGCCCGGTTCATCAAAAGGGACATCATCTGCCGATATGGAATACCTGAAAGGATCATTACTGATAATGTATCTAACCTGAATAACAAGATGATGAAAGAGCTATGCCAGAACTTCAAGATTGAGCATCACAATTCGTCTCCCTATCGTCCGAAGATGAATGGCGCGGACGAGGCGGCCAACAAAAATATCAACAAGATAGTGCAGAAGATGGTTGTAACTTATAAAGATTGGCATGAGATGTTGCCCTATGCTTTACATGGATATCGCACTTCGGTGCATACTTCAATTGGGGCAACTCCCTTCTCGTTGGTATATGGTATGGAAGTTGTCCTGCCACTAGAAGTCGAGATACCTTCCTTGAGAGTTCTGGCTGACGTCAAACTAGATGAAGCAGAATGGGTGAAGAATAGGTTGAATCATCTCAGCTTGATGGATGAGAAAAGGTTAACGTCCATCACATACGGTCGTCTATACCAAAGCAGAATGAAGAAAGCCTTCGATAAGAAGATACGTCCTCGAAGCTTTCAGGCAGGTGATTTAGTGTTGAAGTGGATTCTTCCACCACAGAACGATCACAGGGGCAAATGGACTCCCAATTACAAAGGTCTGTATGTTGTAAGGAAAGTTTTCTCCGGAGGAGCCTTACTACTTTCGACTATGAACGGTGAGGATTTCACGTCCCCTGTGAACGCAGACGCAGTCAAAAAATACTTTGCTTAAAGAGACCCGCTGGAAAGAAAAAGAAAGTCCAGACAAAAATGGGGCATCCCGGCGAACCATAAAAGGATAGGTTCGGGCAAAAATTAGGGATAAAAAGAAAAGATGTAAACCCGCAAAGTTGAAAACCTGAAAAGGCGACTTTGGCAAAAATGGGCATCCCGGTGAATCGAAAACCCGCGAGGGCGATTCAGGCAAAAGTTAGGGATTTGAAAAGCAAACAACTGCGATCTGCGTATGAGTCTTCAGAACATAGTGGATTATGGGAGGACCCGCGGGAAACCGTTCAAGTCAATCTCTTCCGAAGACGAAGCATCGGAAAAGCATCAAAGTCATGCGAGTCATAGATAAGTCGTCCCATGGTGGTTGTCTGTACCACATTGCCGACATTTTGTATATCTTTGTGTATTTCTTATTTGTCTTTGGTGCAACATTCTCATTTCAGGAGTTGCATCCTTTGTAAATTTTCCTATTTTTGGGCCGTTTATCAATAAAACATGCTATTCAAAAAATCTTTGTGTGTTTTGTTTTTAGCTTTTACTTTTGTTTGTGAAAAAACGCCCGATGTTTTTGATGAATTTGCACATACATAAACTTGCAGGCCTTGGCCAATAATTGTTAAAACTTTGACTTAATAGAACAACATCACGGATGATGACCAAGATAGCTTTTGTTGTGTAGTATCTTGTCTGTTGTTTTTGCAGGTTTGTTACCCTTGGGGCATCTCTCTAAGAAGGTATGGATGAAGTTGTTTTCCCCAGCCAGAGTTTGTTCCCCAGCAATTAAAAGTGGTTTCTTCATCCCAGCATGGCGGTGTGCGCGTAGGTGCACGATTATCCCCAGCAGTTGGTCGATACAAGTTTCTAATCCCCACGGAATACAGGCGCTTGCTTAATCTCCCGCAAATCAAGATGACAGACTGAGGTCTCTAGTCGAGTTGATTTCCCCACAGAATCATAGGTTCCCCTGAAGCCGCCCAGGGCCTATCTCCCCAGTTTAAGTCCAATTGTTATTGGCATGCGAAGTTCATCTCCGGCAGAGTAGTTTTCTTTTCCCAGCAGGGGGATCTTTTGTTTCCAACATTTATTTTGTTGGTTCGGTTCCGTTGCATTTGCATGCGTGCATAGCATCTACCCAAACGTGTAGCATTTCCATTTCGTATGGAGCATTACGCCATTTTCAAACATTTGCATTCTGAAACATAAGCCAGGTTATTACCTTTCTGATTTCAGGTGGTGGGTATCCCCTACAAATGATCTTCAGGCTTCAGCTTTTACGTCGAGCATTCAGACTCCGACTCCTCCATTGAACACCCAGGTTCCGACATTTTCTATTTCTGACATTTTGCTTTACCCGTGAAGTGCCCAGACTCCGTTTGGTTATATTAATCCTGATAAGTTTTGTATCTCTTGCTCTGTTGAATATCCAAATTCCGATGAAGGCCCAACTTGTGACATATTCCCTTTTGTCTGTTAGATACTCCAGTCTCTGTTTGGTTTGTTTCGTTGAGTGTTCAGGCTCCGGTTGGTTTATTTTGTTGAGTGTTCAAGCTCTGGTTGGTTCGCTTCATCGAGTGTTTAGGCTTCGGTTGGTTTGCTTTGTTGAGTGTTTAGGCTCCGGTTGGTTTGTTCCGTTGAGTGTTCAGGCTCCGGTTAGTTTGTTTTTTTGAGTGTTCAGGCTCCGGTTGGTTCGCTTCATTGAGTGTTTAGGCTCCGGTTGGTTTGCTTCGTTGAGTGTTTAGACTCCGGTTGGTTTGCTTCGTTGAGTGTTCAGGCTCCGGTTGGTTCGTTTTGTTGAGTGTTTAGACTTCGTTTAGTTTGCTTCGTTGAGTGTTTAGCCTCCGGTTGGTTTGCTTCGTTGAGTGTTTAGGCTCCGGTTGGTTTGCTTCGTTGAGTGTTTAGGCTCTGGTTGGTTTCTTTTGTTGAGTGTTTAGGCTCCGTTTGGTTTGCTTCGTTGAGTGTTTAGGCTCCATTTGGTTTGCTTCGTTGAGTGTTCAGGCTCTGGTTGGTTTGCTTTGTTGAGTGTTCAGGCTCTAGTTGGTTTGCTTCGTTGAGTGTTTAAGCTCCGTTTGGGTTGCTTCGTTGAGTGTTTAGGCTCCTTTTGGTTTGCTTCGTTGAGTGTTCGTACTCCGGCCAGTTTTCTTTTGGTGATGTGTTCCTCATCTCGTTGAGTATCTAGGCTCCAGCAGATTTCATTGATTCATTTTGTTCGTTGAATGTCCAGATTCCGGCAATTTGAAATATTCCCCTTTTTATAGTTTTCCCCAAGCAGAGTTACTCGTTAAGTTTCTCTTTCCTCCAGCGGGGCATGTTTGTAATCAGAGCAGTTATCTCCGGAGATTCTTGTTTGCAGTTTTATTTTCTGCGGTTGGCAAATTTCCGGGTTCTTTGGTATTCAACCGTCTTTTACCTTAATGGTGTGAAAGTCATTCACTATTCACTCATTCAGGTCTAAGTCGTTTCAGTAGGGGCAGCTGTTGTACCCCAAAATTTGCCCAACCTTTTCTTTACTTGTTTTTATGTTTCATTTCATTGTTCTAGCATATTGCATTGCATAGGATTTTGCATTTACAGGGGATCAAGAGATGTGTGTCTAGCAAGGGGAGATTGCCAAGGGTTCTAAGCCTAATCAAGAGTTTGTATTCAAGTCAACAGGGGGTTATCATCATCAGAGACAAGTCAAAGCCCTTTGGATAGGCAGATAAATGTGTGTGGTTCACCTCCTGTCTAGGAGGCCATTTGAAGGTCATCTGAAGATCACAAGCCCATGGTTATGGAGGGATATGATCATTTAAGCTCATTGGAGGCCTTGTAGGTCATTGTGGAGTTCATTCAAGTGTTTACACCAAGTGTGAAGAGCTACAGTTGAAGGTGTTGCATCTAGGGTTTTCATCTGGTCAACCCTCAGTCAATTATGAAATTGAAGGAGATTAAGACTCAGTTCCAAGTCTTTGTGGTCATGGAATGTTGTGTTGAGATTCCTAATATATCATTTCAAGATCAAATCAAGAAGAATCAAGAGTGTGAGAAGTTACTAAATTAAGGTTCTCAATGTAAAATCTCCTGTTTAGTGCCTAACTTCAAGACCACATATCTCAAGATACAAGTCTCATCTCATCTTGACCCCAACATGAAACTTTTAGAGCATGTTTCTAAATTTCTTTTGAGTACTGGAAGTCATTCATCTGATTTCTAGAACTCAAGTTATGATGCTGACAAGTTACAGGTCCTCAGATGAATGTGATTTTGGTCAACAAAAGTCAACCAACTTCCAAGGCACTTTTGACCTAGAAGGATGTTTCTCCTCACCTTGACAAAAACATGAAAGTTATTCCTCATGATCTTAGCTTTCCAAAGAGTACTAGAAGTCCTTCATCTTATTTGTAGAACTCAAGTTATGATGCTGGCAAGGCATGGGTATTTTGGGAAAGTAGGATTACAGGTCATTTTCATTATAGATCCATTTCACCACTTTGCACACTTCAAATGGAAATCTTTCCAACTTAAAACTTGCTCCAAATATGATCATTTGCTCAACCAAATATCAAGGCATCATTGGTTTGGCTTGGATTGAAGAATCCCCTAAAGAAATTTCCATGAAAAAGGCCTTAAAAGGGGAAAATCAAATTAAATTCATTTGGGATCATTTTGTACCAACCTTATGCATTTTTTGAGTGCCAAATACATTTCAAGCACAATGCCAATTTTGGATTTGAGATTTGAGCTCAATTTGGTGGCCATTTTCATGCTTACTTCAAGTTTAAGTAACACATACAAGCCATGCCATAGGATTAAATTGAGGAGCCATTTTCAGCCCTTGGATCAATTTACCTCAGGTGTAAGCTAACTGAGCCATTTTTACAGCTTGGCAAGGCCATTTTCGTGCACTTTTGGAGGTGGCCATGAGGAGAAAATGTGGATTTCAATTGGGCTTAAGGGATATAGAATTGGGCCTTCTAGGTATCAAAATCCATCATACTTATTCTCAGCATTGTTCACAAGCTCTCAGAGTTGACATAGAGTGAAAATTGGTCAAGAACATAGTGAGAAAAGGTGAGAGCAAAGTCAAAGTCGTTTTTACATTTCATTGAGTTTCAATCCAAACCAAGCATTTAAAAAGTTTCCTTGAGGTTTATAGAAATATTCTAGGTGGTTTTTGTAACACCCCACTTCCCAAATTAAATAAAATATAAACATTATAAATAAACATCAGAGTTTTCACAAAAACAATGGGATATCACATCACCAATAGTTGTCAAAAATACTTTATTCATTATTTTCAAAATAATACAGCGGAAATTATTATTCCAACATTCTCGGGCATCCGCCAGATTTACATAAAATCTTTATTATTATAATTCACCAAAATGTGATACGTCACAGGATTTTCAACAAGTTTAACATAAACAAATAAAAACACCCAAGTCCCGTGCTACGTATCAGAGCATCCTAGACTCGACTGGCACACCATAATCCAAGCTAGCTAAGTACCTGGATTATCTGTACTTCCGAAGAAGCACAAACCACAACAACAACAACAAAGGGGTGAGAAAACATGATCAAAAATATATTGGCAATATAATACATGTAAACAAGATAGTAAAACACCAACACACCAATATTCACCCCACAATACCAATCACGAACCTACTGTTCAAATTACAATATAACATATTATAATGCAAATATGCAACTCAACACCATGCATGCGGTACCGACTCATTGGTTCATTCAATCGAAACTTAGACAGATCACTTACGCTTCTACTGAGATATGATCTATCCCCGACAGATCACTTACGCTCCTACTGAGATATGATCTATCCCCACCATTCTCCACAAAGGAGTACGGATGAATCACATACACTCCTCCTGAGCAATGATTCATCCCACCAAACACCATGATATGTACGACACCAATGCACGACAAACAATCTCAAGCACACTAAGTGAACACGATCCTCCTGATCACATCACCACACATTATATATATTACACCACCAATAAACACAAGTACACTAAGTGCACAACAATTAAACTCAAGTAAATAATCAATAAACCATTTCAATCGATCCATGGTTTAGTTACTATTTAATTAAACAATGACTCCCCCAAAAATATTGGATATAAAAATATTTGGCAAATAACTATATTATTTATACCATGTTATAGATCTATTCAAGAGCTTTCCAACGCTTCGAACGGGGACTAAATCCGACTTACGGATCAAAAGTTATGGCCAAAATCGTCAAAACAGAAAATTCACCAATATACAGCTTTGAGTCGACGCAAACAGCGCAGAATGCAAAAAATTCTGTGTTTTCCATCGTTGGAGGCCTTCCGGACCTCCAATTTCAATTCCGTAAAAAGCCTCGGTTTCAGAATTCGAAATCCTACCATAATATGACAATTATAACAGCCAACAACATATTTTTAAAGATCATGTCATCATATATCATATAACCATACTTTTCAAAACCATGACATTTAGGGGTTTCTATCCTAAATGTGATCCTACCCATCATACACTATTACACCATCACAATGATCATACAAAAACCCCCCCTTACTGTCCAACACTGTCATCTTGCTCAACTCCAAGCTTATCACTCTTCATCCATCCTCTGCCCTATCATTACTATAACTATCACACACTACTCTAATCAATTGTTCTTAAACTACATCTCAGAACCTATATCATGGTCATTACCCAAACCACAGAGGTTATACAGGAACTTTCCTAAAACCGTAAACCCAACCAATACCCCAAACTCACCAAAAACAACAATTCATCAACATCGATATATATATATATATATATATATATATATATATATATATATATATATATATATATATATATATATATATATATATATATATATATATATATATATATATATATATATATATATATATATATATATATATATATATATATATATATATATATATATATATATATATATATATATATATATATATATATATATATATATATATCAATTCATCATTGGTTTATCAAATACCAATTCTCAACATCAATCAACAATTATAGGCATGTCAACATAAAACTTCATATACGATACATTCCTACGGGGTTAAGGAATCCCCTCTACCCTATACATCTAAATACCATCCCAATCAAGTTTCTCCCCCTTACCTTGTTAATCGGTTTGATCGATGGAAATCCTCCTAGATTTGGTCTCTTGGCTTTCTCCTTTCTCTTCCGTTCCTCGTTCCTTTGCTCGTTCTATGCTCTTCTCACTTCTCTCGTTCTTTCTCCCAACTCTCCAAATGTATCGTAAAAACCCCTAACCCCTCACATTCCCTATTTTAATTATCTAATCTTAATAATAATAATAACTTAATAAAATAATATAATAATAATAATTTTAATAGTAATACTAATATAATATTACTAATAATAATAATTATAATAATCATTATAATAATAATAATAATACACATAGCAATATTAATAATATTATTTCACCCATAATAATAATATTAATAATAATAGTAATAATACTCCACCAATAATAATATTTAATAATAATAATAATACTCATAATAATATTCTCCCACTAATAGTTATAATAATAGTAATAATATTAATAATAATAATAATATTCTCCAATATTAATAATATTACTACAATTAATAATAATAATAATAATAATAATAATAATAATACCACCATATTACTACTATTTATTTTATTATTATATTCACACCAATTCACCACCAATAATCCTCCCATATCAGGGACACCCACCAATCATCATCAAACACACCCCCACCAAAGGGCACACCAACATATAATAATTAAAATAGTAATAAAATGACTAAATAATTAAAATGGGTGTTACAGTTTTCATTTAGCTTTACCAAAGAACCAAGCTCGGTGGAAGCTTTTCATTAGGTTTCTTTTCAATCCTTTTTTCTCTCTATTTAAGCATTGTTTACACTCCATTTTTATATATTTGTGATCCTTGCATATCATAGATGATTTCTGGATTGGACTGATGGCTGTTTGTGAGCTTTTGTATTTTGAGCTCATTTCTTTTCCTTTTCGTTTTGGCTTATTTAGGCATGATCAATGAAAATGGTTTGTGGACTTGAGATCTACGTGACCTGGAGATCATTTTTGCCTTTTATTTTGCTTGATTTGGTTAAGTTTTGAATCATCTGCGTTTTTGGCCGTGAACTGGTTTGAAGTTTCGCCGGAGAAGACGACCGGAACAGTGGTTCCGGCCGTCTGGTTTTTCCCTCCAAGTTTGAACACTGCCTGAGCCACGTGTCTATGTTTGTAGCCTTTGAATTTAATTACTTTTCATTGCACGACCACGATTAAGACGTATGGTATGCCTTGTTTGATCACACACACACGATCATGTTTAAAGTGTTGCGTTTCATTTAATGTCCTTTCCTGGCCACGTGTTGGATTGTGATCCTTCTGATGGGATTACTTTTTGATCCAACTGCTCAGGGCGTGTTTCACCTTGGACCTCTGTTTGACCCACCACACGCAAGCACTCACCTTTTTATTTTTGCTGATGGACCTGGGCTCGTTTTGCTCTTGGCATCCCCTTTATGGGCCCAGCTTAATTTTCAACGTGTTTGGGTTGCTTTCTGCACCCTCTGTTTTATTTATTTTTAGTTTTATTTTCATTCTTTTTTATTTTGTTTCTGTTTCAATTTTAATCATTCTAAAATACTTCCAAAGGTCATAAAATTCCCCAAAAATATGTTTTAGACAATTTGAAGTGTCTTTTATTTTATAAAATTTTTATTTTTATTTTTTGGATTATTTTTCAATTAAATATGGAGTTTAACATTGGAAGTGTTTTGTTTGGATTAAATTTTGACATTGCTTTGTTTCTTAATTTGTTTTTGCATTTCCCTTTTGATCCAATGATTGAAAATCAATCTTCATATCCATGATGAGTTGATTGATTTTTGAGGACCATTTTACCCCTGTTTTGTTGAGTTTTGGTTTGGTTTTGATAGCATTTCATTTGACCCTCGACAATCATCCTTCACAATAGAGCACCCATGTGAATCAATTTCTATCGTGATGTTGTGAAGTGACTTTGATTGTAATCTCTTGGCCTCTGGTTGCCAACATGTTTATATGCCTTTTGCATTTTATTTGGTTATTTTTTAATCATTTTCCTAATTTTAGAGTAACTTGCAAGTCAAGTTACCCCAAAGGGAGGTTCATACAAACACATTGACCTAGTTTGCTTTGGATATGACATTTATGGATCCTTTGAGCCTTCAATGCCTTTTGATTCATGTTTCTAACATGTTAAGTATGATGTTTGCTCATTTTTAGGTCATTATATTGTGTTTTGCTTGTCATTTGATTGTCTACTTTTGAGTTCTCAATTAGGGTTTCTATGTGAAACATGCTTGCTTTCTTTTGGGAATTTGCTTGCATTTCTTTGTGTTTTATTTGCTTTTGCTTTTGAGCACTTTTATTTCATTTCCCTTGTTGTCCATTGACTTTGGAATCTCAATTAAGGTGGCTTGATCTCTCCTTTGGAGGTACTTGAAGCATGCCTAAAATGATGAATCCATGAGGACTTCTTTGTGCTTTCTTTTGCACCTTTCTTGTGATGCTCATGGTTGAGTGCATGTTATGAGTTCCTTGCTGTCCTGATATAGCCTCCCATCCACACTTTGTTTTAGGACTTATTTTCCTTTCATTTGTGTTTGGGTTTTGGCATTGTGGTTGATGTTTGAATGGCTTAGGTCATTTCATCCCATTTTAGTGCACTTATGTGTTTCTTTTGATGCATTTCTTTTTCCTTTCATCTCTTGCATTTATCATATTGTTGTTTGAGTTTGAGATGCGCTTGTGGAGGCTACTTCCCCACACCAATTTCCTCCCTCACTTGCATTCCATGTTTGCATTCTTGCATGTTTATGTTGTTTCTTTTTCCTCTTTTGTCTCCTTTCCCTTAGGATCTCTAATCTCTCTTGTTCAAGGAAGGTTATGATAGACATTAGGATCTTAACCATGTATGATAACATTCGGTAGCATTCCCTTATCTCAATCTTAGGATCACCATTGCATGACAACTTTAGGTTTGAGTTTAGTCCCCCTTCAGGCTCCGGTTAGTTTGCTTTGTTGAGTGTTCAGGCTCCAGTTGGTTTGCTTCGTTGAGTGTTTAAGCTTCGTTTGGGTTGCTTCGTTGAGTGTTTAGGATCCTTTTGGTTTGCTTCGTTGAGTGTTCGTACTCCGGCCAGTTTTCTTTTGGTGATGTGTTCCTCATCTCGTTGAGTATCTAGGCTCCGGCAGATTTCATTGATTCATTTGTTCGTTGAATGTCCAGATTCCGGCAATTTGAAATATTCCCCTTTTTATAGTTTTCCCCAAGCAGAGTTACTCGTTAAGTTTCTCTTTCCTCCAGCGGGGCATGTTTATAATCAGAGCAGTTATCTCCGGAGATTCTTGTTTGCAGTTTTATTTTCTGCGGTTGGCAAATTTTCGGGTTCTTTGGTATTCAACCGTCTTTTACCTTGATGGTGTGAAAGTCGTTCACTATTCACTCATTTAGGTCTAAGTCATATTCTCTAGTGCGATATGAATTGCAAACAATTCAAAAAATACTTCTTCTCTAAAAAACACAAAAACAAATCATTCAAACTTCTTTTTGACCTTTGGGGCTTTTAATCTTGAAAAACCATTTTCATAAGGAGAGTTTTATTAACTCTTAGTTCTACCGCAAACGGTAACGCCTAAGTCTCCAATGGTCGAGCTGCATACACCAACTTCTAGAACTACTTGTTAACCCTACTCGGGCCTAAAAACTTTTGAACCTGCCTGTGGTCCTTTTAGCCTGAACTATGTTTGCTCTAATCTTTCATACCAGATGAAAGTACATAGGCACAAGAAGCGATGTCTTGGCGAGCAACCTTCCCCCCTTTCACCCGTAGTTAGCCGAACTACGTTGACTCTGACTTCTCACTTCAGATGAGATACGTAGGCACAAAAGGACATTTCTTTGCCGAGTCATTTCTTTTTCTTTTGTCTTTTAGCCAGTAGTTAGATAGTTTCAATCACCCTTTTAGATAGACAACAAGTGTGGATCCCGTCGAGTACGATGGCGTGGGGGGTGTTAACACCTTCCCCTTGCGTAACCGACTCCCGAACTCAAGATTTGGTTGCGATGACCGATATTATCCCTCTTTTCGTTAGGTTTTCTCTGAGCGTTTCCTTTCCTTCTCTTGGGATAAATAACGCACGGTGGCGACTCTTCTGTCATTTCCAGTCCCTCTTCGCAGCAATGCGACAATATGATGATTTTATGTGATGATAATGAGTATGATGAATGATGATGCACCATATGTTGTATTGTGAGGATTATTATTGTGACGTGTACATCATGCATTCATGTGCATTTGGACTTCGGTTCAGGACCTCAATTGCTTTGGCTTCAATCCCACTATGTGGATGTGAAATATTTTGATGTGCTCCGGTTCTCTAGTAGAATCGATCCTATTGATGGGGATCTATGGGGGGTTGATGGCCCAGTGTCCATCACGCTGTGATTATTGGTACTACATGCATTGAGTTGTGTTGCATTGCATTTATGAGTCTTTTGTACAAATTATGAAGTTGTGGCCTTTGAGGCATATTTGAGGATATGAATGTGTTAAATATGATTATAATGTCGTTTATGCATTAATTGTTATACATTGATTATTATGAATTATTTTATTCACCCTGCCTGTTTGAATATTACCTCTACGTGGGTAACATGCAGATGATCTAGTTTAGCCGTGGATGCCGGCGAGGAGTTAGTTTTGAAGTTTTTGAGTGTTTTAGTCTTTTGGTCAGCCTAGAGGGTCTTGCTCTGATATGTAACATCGGGTTGGGTTCCTTGAGTTGATTTTATACTGATGATGTTATTTTGATTAATTTCCCTTTTTGAGGAAGACTTTGATTGATGCTTTGAGTTCCGCTGTTTATGATGTTTTGATGTACTTTGGGAAAAACCCGTAGTTACGGAGTATGGACCTATTTTGATGACTTTGAGAAATGTACGCCCTTTTAGTGGCTTTTTAATGAGATTTATTTATTCACTCTGATTTATGTGTTATTTTGCCTTGATATTTTTGGGGTAGAAAAAGGGTGTTACATTAGTGGTATCAGAGCAGGTCGGTCCGTCCGGCCAAGTGTTTATGTTGTTAATCCCCTGTCAGTCGATAGTGTGAGAACTCTATCGATGAGTTGTTTCCTTCTAACCTTGTTGGTGGTTGTAGATGGCAGGAAGGAATGATCGTGCTATTGCTAATGTGCTAGAATCACTTGCCCAAGTGATGGCTCAGAATGGTGGATCTCCGGATGAGTTCCGTGCTTTGGGAAAGTTTCAGAGGAACAATCCATCGACTTTTGTGGGTACTCATGATCCTGATGGTGCGCAGAAGTGGCTGAAAGTGATTGAGAAGATTTTTTGAGTTATGGCGTGCACTGATGTGCAGCAGGTACAGTTTGGTACGCATATGCTGGCTGAGGAGGCTGAGGACTAGTGGGAAAACACTCGCCAGAGATTAGAAGATGCGGGCATTGCAATAACTTGGATTTTGTTTAAAGAAGAGTTTCTGAGAAAGTATTTTCTTGAAGATGTTCGGGAAAGAAAGAGGTGGAGTTCCTTGAGATGAAACAAGGTAATATGACTGTGGCTGAGTATGCGGTAAACTTTGAGTCTTTGGTCAAGTTTTGTTCGTATTACAACCGTGCTGACGCAGAGATGTCGAAGTGTCTCAAGTTTGAGAATGGTTTGAGACCAGAGATTAAGTAGGGAATTGGGTATCAGCAGATTCGTCAGTTTTCGGAACTAGTGAACAAGAACAGAATTTATGATGAAGATAGCCGAGCTCGATCTACTCACTGCAAGCAGCTGAGTGAGAAGAAAGAGAAAGGTCAGTTCAGGGGAAAACCGTATGTGACTTCTGGTGATAAAGGAAAGCAGAAGGCTTCTGATGGGAAAAAGCCAAGTGGGGGAGCGGCTACTGCTCCAGGTAAGTGTTATAAGTGTGGCGAGCAAGGCCATCGTACTGAGAATTGTAAAGCGCTGAGGTGTCATCGTTGTGGCAAGGGGGTCATAAGGCTAATGACTGCAAAGACGGAGCTCCGACTTGCTTCAATTGTAGAGAGAAGGGGTATATCATTACCCAATGCCAGCAGCCGAAGAAGACTGATGCTGCTGCTCAGACAAGTGGCAGAGTGTTTGCTTTGAGCGGTGTAGAAGAAGCCAAGACGAATAACTTGATTAGAGGTACGTGTTTTATTAATGATGTTGAATTGATTACTATAGTTGATACTGGTGCTACTCATTCGTTTATTTCGCTTGAATGTGCTAAGAGGTTGAATTTGAATTTGTCTACTATGAGTGGGAGTATGGTTATTGATACCCCGACTAATGGTTCTGTGACTACTGCTTGAGTCTGTTTGAGCTGCCCTTTGACTATTTATGATAGGAACTTTGTGATGGACTTGGTTTGTCTACCTTTGAATCAAATTGATGTTATCCTTGGGATGAACTGGTTGGAGTATAACTATGCTCACATTGATTGTTATAGTAAGACTGTGAGATTCCCTGAGTTTGGTGATGGTGGAAAGTTGATGTTTGTATCCGCTAAGCAAGTGGAAGGACTCTTAGAAGATGAGGCTAAGATGTTTGCTTTGTTTGCTTCGCTTCAAGTGGATTGTGAAGCAGTGGGCGTGGAGCTACCAGTTGTTCGGGAATTTCCTGAGGTGTTTCCAGACGACATGAATGACCTACCTCCTGAGCGTGAGGTAGAGTTTACTATTGAGGTGATACCGGGCACTAGTCATGTGTCGATGGCTCCTTATCGGATGTCTGCATCTGAGTTAGGGGAATTGAAGAAACAGTTGAAAGATTTGCTTGAGAAGAAGTTTGTTCGACCGAGTGTTTCTCTGTGGGGTGCTCCTGTGTTGTTGGTGAAGAAGAAAGATGGTAGTATGAGATTGTGTGTGGATTATCGGCAGTTGAATAAAGTGAAGATTAAGAATAAATATCCACTTCCGAGGATTGATGATTTAATGGATCAATTGGTGGGTGCTTGGGTGTTTAGCAAGAGTGATTTGAGGTCTGGTTATCATCAGATTCGTGTTAAGTTTGATGATATTCCAAAGACAGCTTTCAGGACGAGATATGAACACTATGAGTATATTGTGATGCCATTTGGAGTTTCGAATGCACCTGGCGTATTCATGGAGTATATGAATAGGATTTTCCATCCTTATTTGGACCAGTTTGAAGTGGTGTTTATTGATGATATTTTGATATATTCTAAGTCTGAAGAAGAGCATGCGCAACATCTAAGAGTTGTATTGTAGGTTTGAAAGACAAGAAGCTTTACGCCAAGTTGTCTAAGTGTGAGTTTTGGTTGAAGGAAGTGAGTTTCCTTGGCCATGTGATTTCTAGTGGAGGGATTGTTGTTGATCCGTCGAAGATTGATGCTGTGTTGCAGTGGGAAACTCCAAAGTCTGTTACTGAGATTCAAAGTTTCCTTGGGTTGGCTGGTTATTATCGCAAGATTATAGAAGGTTTTTCTAAGATGGCTTTGCCATTGAATCAGTTGACTCGAAAGGGTCAAGCTTATGTGTAGGATATTGCTTGTGAGAAGAGTTTTGTAGAACTCAAGAAGAAGTTGATGACTGCTCCAGTATTGATTTTGCCAAATTCGAGTGATTCCTTTGTGGTGTATTGTGATGCCTCGAAGATAGCCCTTAGAGGCGTATTGATGCAGAAAGGCCAGGTTATTGCTTACGCTTCCAGACAACTGAAGGTTCGTGAAAGAAATTATCCTACGCATGATTTAGAGTTGGTCGCTATGGTGTTTGTGTTGAAGATTTGGAGACATTATCTATTTGGGTCCAGATTCGAAGTGTTCAGTGATCACAAGAGTCTGAAGTATTTATTTGATCAGAAAGAGTTGAACATGAGGCAGCGAAGATGGCTTGAACTTCTGAAGGATTATAGTTTTGAATTGAGTTACCATCCACGTATGGATAATGTTGTGGTTGATGCATTGAGTAGGAAGTCCTTGCATATGTCGATGCTTATGGTTCGAGAGTTGGAACTGATTGAGCAATTCAGAGATATGAGTTTGATTTGTGAAGAGACTTCTAACAGTGTGAAATTGGGTATGTTGAAGCTGACTAGTAGTATTCTCCAAGAGATTAAAGAAGGTCAGAGATCTCATTTGAGTTTGGTGGATTGTCTCGCGTTAATTAATCAAGGTAACAAAGGTAAATCGATGAGAATGGTGTGATGAGGTTCCGAGATAGAGTATGTGTTCCCGATGAGCCAGAAATCAAGAAGAGCATTCTTGAAGAAGGTCATAGAAGCGGGTTGAGTATTCATCCTGGTGCCACAAAGATGTATCAAGACTTGAAGAAGTTGTTTTGGTGGCCTAGTATGAAGAAGGAAATTGTTGAATTTGTGTATGCTTGTTTGACTTGTCAGAAGTCGAAGATTGAACATCAGAGACTGTCGGGTCTGATGCAACCGTTGAGTATTCCAAAATGGAAATGGGATAGCATTTATATGGATTTTTTGACAAGTTTGCCGAAGACGTTGAAGGGATATGATTCGATTTGGGTAATTGTTGATTGATCGCGACTTTCTATGTCTAATACAACTAACTGCAAGTGCACAGTCTATCGCGTAGTAATAAAAGATATCGATCCCACAGGGACTCGTAATCAAACTAGTGTTCTCGGGAGTTACTATGTTTAGCTAGGTAGAATATGTTTTAAGGGAATAAGATTGTCACTAAAAGGGGAAACTAAGATTACTATTTAGATTTTAATTAATTGAATCGATACGTAGTAATTGTGTTCTTCAGGGATTTGATAAGTTACTGGTGTATGAAATAGTTTTCACAGTTCATTTAAGCAGAAAATGGAGATTTTGAAGACTCTCGTCTCACAATGGTTATTGACGCTAATCATAATCCTAAGGGCCTAACGTACACTTTCGTATTCCATTCGGGGTTAAAATTACTTTTTGGAAATCTCTAAGTTCTAATTTGTTTTAAAGTGCTTTCGCTGTTATTAAAACAAATGCCTAGTGTTTACTATCTGACCTTACCGCAGCTTTCGCTTGTTGGTTCGTATCTTAATTAATTTCCCACTTTCGTGGCAAAACTACTTTAAAATAAGTTCTCGCTTTCGCGACGAAGTTTATTTCGTAAATCAATTTTTAAACACTTAGACCATAAGTTATTTTTGTGAAAAGAAAGTTTTCAAACAAGAGTTATCAAATCCCATTCGAATTATTACTACATATCGATTACCTAAGTTTAGCTAGACATGGAATTTGGAAAAGCAAAACATAAATAATAATAATAAATAATAAATTGCATTATGATAAAATAGAAGTCGATCAAAATGAAAACCTGTAAATAATGCCAATTGGCCTTTGGGCAGATCCTCCACAGATGTTGGCAGGATTCTGTCTTTAGTTCCAATTCGATCGTACAGTGCAGTAACAATTACAGAAGAGCGGAAATGGGAATGAGGAAAATGGCAGGGAAATAAAGGAAAGGGATACAAATAAAACTGGAGAAATGGATACAAATAATAACTGAAAGTAAATTTGCTCTGGAAATTTAATTTGGCAGCACTTCGTGGTATGAATGCAACTCTCTTTTTGAAGTCCCCTGCTTCCCTTTTTATAGAAGTGGAATTCCAACGGTTACCTCTGAGGATGATGGACCTTGAGGCAGATAATTTAGGGAGTAGTGGACCATTTAATGGGAATTGGAACTGCTCTTTTGACGTGTAATCTGAGTGGGGCGTTTTTGCCTGCATGACGGTCGTCACAAGGTGTGACGGTCGTCACCCGTGTGACGGTCGTCATGCATCTGTGACGGTCGTCACATCAGCAAAAACTGTCTGCTGCACTTTTCACTGTGTTTTCACTCCTTTTTCGTCCATATTTCATCTGGAATTGCTTCTTTTCTTCATGTTGCCTTGTTTAGACGTGATCGTTGAATACCTGCAAAAACATCAGACAAATACATGGAAATAACCCGAAATCGGATCGAAAACGGTTAGACTTTAGTTGAATTATGCATGAAAATATCTATATGATTTCGTGTTATCAAACTCCCCTAAGCTTGAATCTTTGCTTGTCCTCAAGTAAAACGTGGAAAAGTCGGCAAGCACGAGGCTGCTTCTTCGTTCGCAGAGTTTGGAAAAACCGGGATTCTTGGTAGGAACAAGACGAGTATCATGACGACACTGGACTATGAGTCTCCGGAGGTCTCCTTTTTATGCAAATCGGTCTCAGTCATGCTACCGTATCTTGGTGTCAAGGTTCTCGTGGTAAGTTCACCCTGTTTGTTCTAGCGCAATCACATTAAGCCCGTTGTCCGCACACTTTCATGGCAAGTCGACCTGTTAGTGAATATGATCTCGTTTTTGTTTTTGATCTTCTTCATTGATCATAATTTGGTGTCATTGATTTTTCAATGAGTTTTTCGTGCCGTTGGGCTAAATGCTCGGGTGAGGAGCACCTAACTTAGAAGGAAACGTATCTTATATTCTTGGGCTTTTTAGCTCTCTTTTCATGATTTTTCATCTTTTTGGAGATCATACACTTATTTGCATCGGTCGCTCGCTCAGAAGTGTTCTTAGGATGGTGCTGACTGCTAGTATAAACTACTTGGGGTTGAGTTTGCGTAGACACTTGAGACTTTGGTACACGTAGGTGGTGAAACCGACTCGCATAAACTAGAGATCTAAGGTGTCTGGAGGATACTGGTTTTGTTAGAACTGTCGTTTCCTCGGAGCTTCAAAACTCGGTTTGAACTCAGATGCATTCTCGTGATGCTTTTGCTTTTGAGGAACAAATGAAAGTTTTTGTTTACGTTGAATAATGTGGGGATAGTTTGCGTAACGTGAAAAATATATAGACGCGCTTTATTTGCTAGAAATAGAAAGTGTAAAAATAGATATTACCAGAATTCAAAGTGCAGTGAAATGGAAATACAGGAAATAAGGGAAGTTCAAAATACAGTGGAAATAAGGCTCCGCTTCCACACTATCTCGATCAGTGTCCTCACTGATTCTTGAAGCATGCGAGAGGGAGATACAACTGAAAATGAAAATACAAAGAACTGAAATATAGTAAACAATGAAGGAAAAAAAAATAAAAATCTAGTCCCGGGGCCTGTCACGTCCATGCTGGCGTCCTCTGGCTCTAGCAAGGGCTACTCTGTCCTCATAGCTCATGGCTCCGGTGTGGTAGACCGTGTCTTGGAGTCCTTCGACCTGCAGGGTCAGATTCGCTAGACTCTCAGTGATCGTAGCTTGGCCGGTGTGAAGTTGTTGCATTTGAGTCCGGTGCCAAGCTTCGAACTGGTCAGCTCGCTGGTTCTGCTGCTGCAGCATCGTGAGTATTGTGCCTGCTGGTATAGGGAGCGACAGAGGTCCTCTTCGGTGTAGTCGGGCACGGGATGGTGAATGCGACGGCGGGTTGATGTACCTACTGGAGGAGGAGGCTGTGATGCCTCTGGCTGCTCGGACCTGTCCAACTCAGCTTGGATTTCATCTTCGGAATCATGAGTGGGTTCCTGAGTAGGAACAGCGGCAGCAGGAGGGGCAGTGAGGTCGAACAACCAGTTGGTACGGTCCTCAGGATGGATGCGGGTGCGGGACGGAAGGATGATGCTTCTGACGGTTTTGCCACGCACAACCGGATGATATTTCCCGTCAGCTCGGGAGCGGATGAGATGGGAGGCCCTGCAGTGGTCGGTGTCAAGGAACACCGAGGGGATGGACTGGAGGTGCTGGAGGCGGTCGCCAAGGTTCAGCCCAAGTGCAATCGCCGTGACAATCCCGCCAAAGTAGAATGGCTTCGAGCCACGGTTGCAGTTGGCCTGAATGTGAGCCAGCAGAAACGGGGCAGCGTTGACGGGTTCATTGTTGAAGACGCAATGCAGAAAGAAGAGCTCCTTGGAGTTCACTTTGTGGTTGCTGTCTCTTGCGAAGATGGTGTTGCTCAACGCTCTGTGAAAGTACCTGATGGCGGGGTTATGGATGTGAGTGGCGTGCAGGGAGTCCCAACCATCGGCATTTAGGCCGGTCAACTGATACCACAGCGCGAAGGCTTCGTGCTGGAACTGATCAGTGATGCGGCGATGAGCATTGTCGCCGCGGGGTAGCTGTAGGATACCGGCAATCTGGTTTTGGTGCATCTGATAGTTAACACCAAACATCCGGAAACAAGCGGCACTTGAGTGTTGGTTGAGTTCGCCGCTGCTGGTGATGTATGAGAACGAACTCAAGAACTCAAGGGTGAGCTGTTCGTAGGTCGGCTGGGGGTTAGAGCAGAGGTTCCAGATGCCTGCTCGTTGAAGCATCCAGGTTACACCTTCGAGGAGTCCGAGCTCCGTAAGTGATGGAAGGTGCGGGTAGTGAGTTGGCTGGAGCGACCTCTGATGAAATGCAGTGTACTGTGCTTGTTGTCTCTCGCCTAACTCGCCCTCAGGGAAGAAAATGTTGCTGATATTTGCGTTTCCGGCCATTGTTGAAGATGGAGAGGTTTCAGAGGTTTTGGGGTTTTTCGGCGGAGAGGGAAAAATGACAGAACGGTGGTTTGGAGGTTGAATTTGGAGTTGAGGTTTATAGTTCAATTGGGGATGACGAAAATCGTAGTGGGGTATGAATTTTGGAAGTTTGAAAGTGATAATAGGGGGAGTGGAGGGGAACACGACCCCTGTTATATCAGATTGCAGTTCTGGGCTGCGTGACGGTCGTCACAAAGGTGTGACGGTCGTCACCCGTGTGACGCTCGTCATGGGGCTGTGACGGTCGTCACAGCAGCAAAATCTGCAGAACGCAGAATTTTGCTCTGAGGGCGTATTCGGGGTGATTTTAAAGCTCAGTATTGCTACGGTGATGTAATATAATAGCCAACAATCAATAAATAATGCGAAAACAGAATAATTGAACAAAACTAGAATTGAAATAACATAAAATGGAAACAATTATATGTAGTACATAATGAAACGAACAGTGTGAAAATTCCAAATGAGTAAATTAAACTAAACTAGCCTAGACTAAACTGAGACTACTGCTATGAGCTAATAACTAATCTTTTCGTGCCTTCAATTCCTCGAATTTCTGTGAATAGTAATCGAGTTGGTCGCAGACTAGATCCATGAAGCCTACCAGGTCACTGTGCATGCCTGCGATATCAGCTTTTACATTAGTCAGAGCTTTATCAACGTCGTCCAATCTGAGTAACACGGTATCCATTTTGTCGGTTGTTTCCTCAGGGATAGGCTCAGGATAGGTATTGTAGTGTGGAGGAGTCATAGGATCTACTTCAGTTTCAGAGGCGGCATCCTCATAGTACATGTAGTCGTGTGCCTCAGAGATGTGGTCACTGTCATACATATAGTCCTGGGGTGTTGACTGTGGTGAAGGAGGTCCCATAGGCTCATCCAATTCGTAGAGCCAGTTATCCTTGTTGTGGATGCTTGTCATCAGATGATCAGGCAGTGTGAATAGCTGTACTGGTTTTTCGTTAATAAGGTACTCATACGATCCAGGTCCCATATTCCCTAAGATGCGCATGTTAAAGCAGAATTGTATGTTCATGGGTCTGATGTTACCAAAACGAGTGCTGGCATTTAGATGGAATCTAAGGCCAAGCTCGTGGGCAATCATTGTTACTAGTCCTCCTATAAGAATAAGTGTCTGAGGTTCCAGCGTGAGGCGTTTGAAGGATCTCATCATGAAAGGCACTGCGTTTACTGTCCGTCCCTGAGAAGCACAGAACATGATGAATAACTCTTCATTAGACACTGTGGTAATATTTTCTTCTTTTCCAAACAAGGTGTGAGCTAGTATCTTATGGAAGTATCTAAAGGTTGGGTTATGAATGTCATCATTGTACATTCTGTCTGGTTCAGGGTGATAGTCGCCTGTGATTCTACCCCAGAAGTGCTCGAGTTGCAAATCAATATCGTCATCTTCTGCACTGATGAACACATGCGGTCCGCTAGGGAATCCTAGGAGGTTAGCTAGTGACATCCGGCTATGAGTTTGGTCCATTCCAAACAATCTGAAGGTAATCAATTCTGTGCTGGATCCAAAACCATAGTTGGGTGTGTATCTGAAGGAACTGAGGAATTCGTAGGTAAGATCCTTGTAGGTAGCGAAACGTGTTTTCAGAGCAGTGTTCTCCCAACCCAGTTGATTGAACAGGTATTGAATGTTATCCGTGATCCCTAGTTTATCCATAGTAGCCTTATCATAATACAGCGTTAAGGCGAATTCTCTTTCGGTCAGTGCTGCAAATCTTGCCTTCTGAGCGAGTCCTCTGAAGTGAACCTTTGTGAAATCGTACTCGGCCATATTCGCAGGTAATTCGGAGAAAACAGAAGAAATGTTTTGAAGGCTTTAAAAATCCTGAAAAGTTTAAAACAAGAAATTGAAGTCAGGATTTTTAGAAACGAAAAGTGGTAGAAACAAAAGACAAAAGGGAAAAAATAAAATAAGAATAAAAGTACGAAAATGAACGAAAGTAGAAAGTAGTAGTTATTTTAGGATTTTTGTTGGATTTTTCAAAGTAGAATTTTAAAGAAAAATGAAATGCAATAACGAGGGGAATTTGGGTTGCCTCCCAATAAGCACTGTTTTTAACGTCTAAAGCCTAACGATAGCTTGGTGAGAAGCTATTCTGGTGTTTGAGCCGGAAGCTCAAGCAATGTTATATTGCTAATTTGAGGACTGTTGTCGTTCTTATTGTAATGTTTTAGACGTTTCCCGTTTACGATAAACGGTGCATTTGTCTTGTCGGTAATTTCGACAGCTCCACTCTGAAGTACTTTAGTCACTTCATAGGGTCCAGACCACCTAGATTTTAGTTTTCCTGGGAAGAGTTTTAATCGTGAATTAAAAAGCAATATGATGTCTCCCACACTGAATTGTTTCCTGATTGAACGTTTATCATGCCACTTTTTAGTTCGTTCTTTGTAGATACGGGCATTTTCGTAAGCGTCTAATCGAAGTTCTTCCAACTCGTGTAAGTTCAAGATTCGCTTTTCTCCTGCCTCGGTGTAGTTGAAGTTGAGTGTCTTAATGGCCCACAAGGCCTTGTGCTCTAACTCTACAGGGAGATGGCAGGATTTACCGTAAACTAATTTATAGGGGGTAGTACCTATCGGTGTCTTAAATGCGGTCCTATAAGCCCATAAAGCTTCTTGTAGCTTTGATGACCAATATTTTCTCGAGGTAGCGACAGTCTTTTCCAAGATCTGTTTTATTTCTCTGTTCGAGAGCTCTACTTGTCCGCTAGTTTGCGGATGATAAGGTGTAGCTACTCGGTGCTTGACTCCATATCTAGAAAGAAGTTTATCGAATATTCGTGATATGAAGTGAGATCCTCCGTCACTAATGACGAGTCTGGGTACACCGAATCTAGGAAAGATTGTGTTCTTGAAGAGTTTGATTACTACTCGTGCGTCATTTGTTGGAGCAGCTATGGCTTCTATCCATTTAGACACGTAATCGACAGCGACGAGTATGTAGTTATTTCCAAAAGAAGGTGGGAAAGGTCCCATGAAATCTATTCCCCAGACGTCGAAGACTTCTACCTCTAAGATTCCTTTCTGAGGCATTTCATCGCGTCGTGAGATGTTGCCAGTTCGTTGGCATCTATCGCACTTTTGCACAGCGATATGAACGTCTTTCCAGAGATTAGGCCAGAATAAGCCGGCTTGGAGAATCTTAGCGCACGTCTTGGATGTACTAGCATGACCACCATATGGTGCTGAGTGGCATTGGGAAATAATATTTTCTATTTCTTCCTCTGGGACACAGCGACGATATATGTTGTCGGCCCCTCTCTTGAAGAGTAGGGGTTCGTCCCAATAATAGTGTTTCAGATCGTGGAAGAATTTCTTCTTTTGCTGATAAGTAAGATCTGGTGGAAGCACGCCTGCGGCGAGGTAATTAACGATGTCAGCATACCAAGGTAATGTGACTTGGGCATAGACGACTTCTACGGCTTTTTCGAATTCTGGATCTTTCGAGATTGAGTTGGGTACGTCACTTTCTAATTTGGCTATCAGACGTTCGTACGGGAAATCGTCATTTATCGGTACTGGTTCGTGTCTGATGCCTTCTATTCGGGATAAGTGATCCGCAACAACGTTCTCGGTTCCTTTCTTATCTTTGATTTCTAAGTCAAACTCTTGTAATAACAGGATCCATCTCAATAGTCTTGGTTTGGCATCCTTTTTGCTTATGAGGTACCTTATGGCAGCGTGGTCTGTGTATATTATAATTTTTGCTCCTACTAAGTAAGAACGGAATTTGTCAAGCGCAAATATAACTGCTAGAAGTTCCTTTTCTGTGGTAGCGTAGTTCATTTGGGCAGGATCTAAGGTTCTACTGGCATAGTAGATGGCATGGAGCTTCTTGTCCTTCCTTTGTCCTAGAACTGCGCCTACAGCGTAATCACTCGCGTCGCACATGATTTCAAACGGTAGTCTCCAATCTGGTGGTTGCATGATTGGTGCGGTGATAAGGGCTGATTTCAATGTTTCGAATGCTTTTAAACAGTCGTCGTCGAAGACGAACTCAGCATCTTTCATTAACAAGCCGGTCAAAGGTTTTGTGATTTTCGAGAAATCTTTTATAAATCTTCTGTAGAAACCGGAATGTCCTAGAAAACTCCGTATTTCTCGTACGGATTTTGGAGGTTGGAGATCTTTTATAATCTCTATTTTAGCTTTGTCTACCTCAATCCCTCTATCTGATATGACGTGTCCTAGAACTATTCCTTGTCGGACCATAAAATGGCATTTCTCCCAATTTAGGACGAGATTTACTTTTACGCAACGTTCTAGTACCATTTCTAAGTTTTGTAAGCATCCTTCGAAACTTTGTCCACATACCGAGAAATCGTCCATAAACACTTCCATAATGTCGTCTATGAAATCTGCGAAGATTGCCATCATGCATCTTTGGAAGGTTGCTGGAGCGTTACAGAGTCCGAACGGCATTCGGCGGTAGGCAAAAGTACCGTAAGGACAGGTGAATGCAGTCTTTTCTTGGTCATCAGGATGGATGGGAATTTGGAAGAATCCTGAGTAACCATCTAGATAGCAGAAATATGAATGTTTGGCTAATCTTTCCAACATTTGGTCTATGAAGGGTAGCGGGAAGTGATCTTTGCGCGTAGCCTTGTTAAGCTTCCTATAATCAATACACATCCTGCTTCCAGTCACGACTCCTTTTGTTATCGATTCGCCTTTTTCGTTTTTAACTACTGTGACTCCTCCTTTCTTTGGTACGACATGAACTGGGCTAACCCATTCACTATCGGAGATCGGATAGATGATTCCTGCATCAAGTAATTTCTTTACTTCATCTCTGACTACAGTGCTCAGGATGGGGTTTAGTCTTCTCTGATGCTCTCGAGAGGTTTTAGAGTCTTCCTCTATTGTAATTCGATGCATACAGATCGAAGGGCTTATACCTTTTAAATCGCTTATGTTATTGCCTAACGCAGTGGGGTACTTCTTTAGGACTTCTAATAATTTTTCGGTTTCTGGTTGTCCTAAGTCGGCGTTGACTATCACTGGTCTTTTTAATTCATCGTCTAGAAATTCATATCTGAGGTTTTTGGGTAGAGTTTTGAGTTCTAAAGATGGGTTCTTCGGACCTGGCATATGATTTGGTGTCAGTGCTAAGCTTTCGCTTAGGCTGTCGTCTTTATACGGTTTACGCCAATTGTCGTCTTCAGAAATGTCGGGTATTTGAATCTTTATTATTTCTGAATACGTGGTCTACTCATTTTCAAGTTCTCTTATGCATTCGTCAATTTCGTCTACTAAATAGCAGGTATCGTCTATTGCTGGTGCTTGTAAGAACTTGGTGAGAATGAACTCTATCTTTTCTTCTCCTACTTCGAATGTTAGCCTTCCTTTCTTCACGTCTATAATCGCTCCGGCTGTAGCTAGGAACGGTCTTCCTAGGATAATTGGGGTTACAGTGTCCTCCTTGATGTCCATGATTATGAAGTCGGTTGGAATGTAGAATTGTCCTATGCGTACTGGAACGTTCTCCAGTATTCCGACGGGGTATTTTACTGATCTGTCAGCTAATTGTACGGACATTTTGGTTGGCCTGAGGTCTCCCATATTCAGTTTTTTGCATATAGATAAGGGCGTAACACTGATATTGGCTCCTAAATCGCATAGAGCTTTATCTATTACGAACTTTCCTATGACGCAGGGTATGGAGAAACTACCTGGGTCTTTTAATTTAGGAGGCATGCGGTTCTGAATAATAGCGCTACACTCTGCAGTAAGTGTAACTGTTTCGTTATCCTCGATCTTTCTCTTATTTGACAGGATCTCTTTGAGAAATTTGGCGTATGACGGCATTTGAGTTATCGCTTCTGTAAAAGGAATAGTAATATTCAACTGTTTAAGGAGCTCTACAAATTTCTTAAACTGTCCTGAAGTTTTAGAGTTTATTAGTCTTTGCGGATAAGGGATAGATGGTTTATATGGCGCTGGAGGTGCTTGAGTTTTTTCACTTGCGGTATCCTCCTTCTCGTTGTCCTCCTTCTTCTCTAACTCAGATTCCTTTTCTGCTTGTTCAGTTGGTTTCTGTTGCATGGCTGAGTTTTCGGTCCTCGGATCGATCGGTTCGTCCAATTCTTTTCCACTTCTTAGTATCACAGCATTTGCTTGGCCTTTGGGATTCTGTTCGGGTTGTCCAGGAAATGTGCCAGCAGGTGCGGCAGCAGATGCTTGCTGTTGAGCCACTTGTGATATCTGAGTTTCTAACATTTTGTTGTGGGTGGCTAAAGCGTCTACTTTTCCTGTCAACTGTTTAATTTGCTCGCTAGTGTGTATGTTTTGATTCAGGAACTCTTTGTTCGTTTGAGCTTGAGTAGCTATGAACTTTTCCATCATCAATTCGAGGTTTGATTTCCTAGGTGCATTCTGAGCAGCTGGTTTTTGATATCCTTGCGGAGCAGTAGGCATTTGCAATGCATTTTCGCTTTTGTAAGAAAAGTTTGGATAATTTCGCCAACCTGGGTTGTAGGTATTTGCGTAGGGATTTCCTTGAGCATAATTTACCTGGTCTGGCGGGATTCCGGCTAGCAATGGGCATTCGGGTGCATTGTGAGTGGTGCTTCCGCATAACTCGCAATTTGGAGTTACTGCAGCGACAGTTGCAGTGGGGTTAACGGTCAGACTATCTATCTTCTGTGCTAGAGCATCTACTTTAGCATTGAACTTTTCAAGGCTGCTGATTTCGTACATCCCACCTTTCGCTGAGGTTTTCTCATTTGGAGTGCGTTCACCTCCCCATTGGCAATGGTTTTGTGACATGTTTTCTATTAATTGATAGGCTTCATCGTATGGCTTATCCATAAGTGCACCGCCCACGGCAGCGTCTATTGTCAATCTAGTATTGTATAGAAGCCCATTATATAAAGTATGGATTGTCACCCAGTCTTCTAGACCGTGGTGAGGACATGTTCTCATCATATCTTTGAATCGTTCCCATGCTTCGTAGAGAGATTCAGTATCTTTCTGTCGAAATCCGTTGATTTGAGCTCTAAGCATAGCAGTTTTGCTTGGTGGAAAATATCTCGCTAAGAAGACGTTCTTCAATTGCTCCCACGTCGTAACGGAGTTGGATGGTAACGATTGTAACCATGTCCACGCTCTGTCTCTAAGAGAGAATGGGAAAAGACGAAGTCTTATCGCGTCTGGAGTTACTCCATTTGCTTTCACTGTGTCTGCGTATTGTACAAACTTCGTTAGATGTTCGTTCGGATCCTCAGTTGCATTTCCTGAGAATTGGTTTTGTTGTACAGCCGACAGCAATGATGGTTTCAGCTCAAAATCATTTCGGGTAATAGCTGGGGCAGCAATGCTACTTCTAGGCTCCATCTGAGATGGTGTAGCGTATGCCTTCAGCGGTTTGTTCGGAGGTCCTTCAACCATCTTTGGTTCTTCTTCTTTGGGAATGGGAGTGAGAGGATCAGGAATGTTATGTTTGAGTTGGTACTCAATGATTCGGCTTCTTAGATGTAAGAAGCGCTCTAGTTCTGCAACTGAAGGTTTCAAGATATCACTTTGTGGGCGATCACTTGGCATACAATCGACAACACTAGTAAAGGAAAAATGAAAATTGTTTACCTAGTCTATACGGCGTAACAGAACGTTACACTATAGACTAAACGGGTCCCCGGAAACGGCGCCAAAAACTTGATCGCGACTTTCTATGTCTAATACAACTAACTGCAAGTGCACAGTCTATCGCGTAGTAATAAAAGATATCGATCCCACAGGGACTCGTAATCAAACTAGTGTTCTCGGGAGTTACTATGTTTAGCTAGGTAGAATATGTTTTAAGGGAATAAGATTGTCACTAAAAGGGGAAACTAAGATTACTATTTAGATTTTAATTAATTGAATCGATACGTAGTAATTGTGTTCTTCAGGGATTTGATAAGTTACTGGTGTATGAAATAGTTTTCACAGTTCATTTAAGCAGAAAATGGAGATTTTGAAGACTCTCGTCTCACAATGGTTATTGACGCTAATCATAATCCTAAGGGCCTAACGTACACTTTCGTATTCCGTTCGGGGTTAAAATTACTTTTTGGAAATCTCTAAGTTCTAATTCGTTTTAAAGTGCTTTCGCTGTTATTAAAACAAATGCCTAGTGTTTACTATCTGACCTTACCGCAACTTTCGCTTGTTGGTTCGTATCTTAATTAATTTCCCACTTTCGTGGCAAAACTACTTTAAAATAAGTTCTCGCTTTCGCGACGAAGTTTATTTCGTAAATCAATTTTTAAACACTTAGACCATAAGTTATTTTTGTGAAAAGAAAGTTTTCAAACAAGAGTTATCAAATCCCATTCGAATTATTACTACATATCGATTACCTAAGTTTAGCTAGACATGGAATTTGGAAAAGCAAAACATAAATAATAATAATAATAAATAATAAATTGCATTATGATAAAATAGAAGTCGATCAAAATGAAAACCTGTAAATAATGCCAATTGGCCTTTGGGCAGATCCTCCACAGATGTTGGCAGGATTATGTCTTTAGTTCCAATTCGATCGTACAGTGCAGTAACAATTACAGAAGAGCGGAAATGGGAATGAGGAAAATGGCAGGGAAATAAAGGAAAGGGATACAAATAAAACTGGAGAAATGGATACAAATAATAACTGAAAGTAAATTTGCTCTGGAAATTTAATTTGGCAGCACTTCGTGGTATGAATGCAGCTCTCTTTTTGAAGTCCCCTGCTTCCCTTTTTATAGAAGTGGAATTCCAACGGTTACCTCTGAGGATGATGGACCTTGAGGCAGATAATTTAGGGAGTAGTGGACCATTTAATGGGAATTGGAACTGCTCTTTTGACGTGTAATCTGAGTGGGGCGCTTTTGCCTGCATGACGGTCGTCACAAGGTGTGATGGTCGTCATGCATCTGTGACGGTCGTCACATCAGCAAAAATTGTCTGCTGCGCTTTTCACTGTGTTTTCACTCCTTTTTCGTCCATATTTCATCTGGAATTGCTTCTTTTCTTCATGTTGCCTTGTTTAGACGTGATCGTTGAATACCTGCAAAAACATCAGACAAATACATGGAAATAACCCGAAATAAGATCGAAAACGGTTAGACTTTAGTTGAGTTATGCATGAAAATATCTATATGATTTCGTGTTATCAAACTCCCCTAAGCTTGAATCTTTGCTTGTCCTCAAGTAAAACGTGGAAAAGTCGGCAAGCACGAGGCTACTTCTTCGTTCGCAGAGTTTGGAAAAACCGGGATTCTTGGTAGGAACAAGACGAGTATCATGACGACACTGGACTATGAGTCTCCGGAGGTCTCCTTTTTATGCAAATCGGTCTCAGTCATGCTACCGTATCTTGGTGTCAAGGTTCTCGTGGCAAGTTCACCCTGTTTGTTCTAGCGTAATCACATTAAGCCTGTTGTCCGCACACTTTCATGGCAAGTCGACCTGTTAGTGAATATGATCTCGTTTTTGTTTTTGATCTTCTTCATTGATCATAATTTGGTGTCATTGATTTTTCAATGAGTTTTTCGTGCCGTTGGGCTAAATGCTCGGGTGAGGAGCACCTACCTTAGAAGGAAACGTATCTTATATTCTTGGGCTTTTTAGCTCTCTTTTCATGATTTTTCATCTTTTTGGAGATCATACACTTATTTGCATCGGTCGCTCGCTTAGAAGTGTTCTTAGGATGGTGCTGACTGCTAGTATAAATTACTTGGGGTTGAGTTTGCGTAGACACTTGAGACTTTGGTACACGTAGGTGGTGAAACCGACTCGCATAAACTAGAGATCTAAGGTGTCTGGAGGATACTGGTTTTGTTAGAACTGTCGTTTCCTTGGAGTTTCAAAACTCGGTTTGAACTCAGGTGCATTCTCGTGATGCTTTTGCTTTTGAGGAACAAATGAAATTTTTTGTTTACGTTGAATAATGTGGGGATAGTTTGCGTAACGTGAAAAATATATAGACGCGCTTTATTTGCTAGAAATAGAAAGTGTAAAAATAGATATTACCAGAATTCAAAGTGCAGTGAAATGGAAATACAAGAAATAAGGGAAGTTCAAAATACAGTAGAAATAAGGCTCCGCTCCCACACTATCTCGATCAGTGTCCTCACTGATTCTTGAAGCATGCGAGATGGAGATACAACTGAAAATGAAAATACAAAGAACTGAAATATAGTAAACAATGAAGGAAAAATAAAATAAAAATCTAGTCCCGGGGCCTGTCACGTCCACGCTGGCGTCCTCTGGCTCTAGCAAGGGCTACTCTGTCCTCATAGCTCATGGCTCCGGTGTGGTAGACCGTGTCTCGGAGTCCTTCGACCTGCAGGGTCAGATTCGCTAGACTCTCAGTGATCGTAGCTTGGCCGGTATGAAGTTGTTGCATTTGAGTCCGGTGCCAAGCTTCGAACTGGTCAGCTCGCTGGCTCTGCTGCTGCAGCATCGTGAGTATTTGTGCCTGCTGGTCTAGGGAGCGACGGAGGTCCTCTTCGGTGTAGTCGGGCACGGGATGGTGACGGCGGCGGCGGGATGATGTACCTACTGGAGGAGGAGGCTGCGATGCCTCTGGCTGCTCGGACCTGTCCAACTCAGCTTGGATTTCATCTTCGGAATCATGAGTGGGTTCCTGAGTAGGAACAGCGGCAGCAGGAGGGGCAGTGAGGTCGAATAACCAGTTGGTACGGTCCTCAGGATGGATGCGGGTGCGGGACGGAAGGATGATGCTTCTGACGGTTTTGCCACGCACAACCGGATGATATTTCCCGTCAGCTCGGGAGTGGATGAGATGGGAGGCCCTGCAGTGGTCGGTGTCAAGGAACACCGAGGGGATGGACTGGAGGTGCTGGAGGCGGTCGCCAAGGTTCAGCCCAAGTGCAATCGCCGTGACAATCCCGCCAAAGTAGAATGGCTTCGAGCCACGGTTGCAGTTGTCCTGAATGTGAGCCAGCAGAAACGGGGCAGCGTTGACGGGTTCATTGTTGAAGACGCAATGCAGAAAGAAGAGCTCCTTGGAGTTCACTTTGTGGTTGTTGTCTCTTGCGAAGATGGTGTTGCTCAACGCTCTGTGAAAGTACCTGATGGCGGGGTTATGGATGTGAGTGGTGTGCAGGGAGTCCCAACCATCGGCATTTAGGCCGATCAACTGATACCACAGCGCGAAGGCTTCGTGCTGGAACTGATCAGTGATGCGGCGATGAGCGTTGTCGCCGCGGGGTAGCTGTAGGATGCCGGCAATCTGGTTTTGGTGCATCTGATAGTTAACGCCAAACATCCGGAAACAAGCGGCACCTGAGTGCTGGTTGAGTTCGCCGCTGCTGGTGATGTATGAGAACGAACTCAAGAACTCAAGGGTGAGCTGTTCGTAGGTCGGCTGGGGGTTGGAGCAGAGGTTCCAGATGCCTGCTCGTTGAAGCATCGAGGTTACACCTTCGAGGAGTCCGAGCTTCGTAAGTGATGGAAGGTGCGGGTAGTGAGTTGGCTGGAGCGACCTCTGATGAAATGCAGTGTACTGTGCTTGTTGTCTCTCGCCTAACTCGCCCTCAGGGAAGGAAATGTTGCTGATATCTGCGTTTCCGGCCATTGTTGAAGATGGAGAGGTTTCGGAGGTTTTGGGGTTTTTCGGCGGAGAGGGAAAAATGACAGAACGGTGGTTTTTCTGAGAGTTACGCCGGTAACTGGTGTTGGTCGAGCTTTAAAGTCTCGAAAGCTCACATCGCGTTTTGTTGGTCTGTATCAAATTTCGCAGAAGGTGGGGGAAGTAGCCTATCGGATTGCTTTACCACCGCCGCTCGCGAATTTGCATGTGTTTCATGTGTCTCAGTTGAGGAAGTACATTCCAGATCTGTCGCATGTGATTCAGATGGATGATGTACAAGTGCGAGATGATTTGACTGTTGAGGTGTTACCTGTTCGGGTTGACGAACGAGAAGCGAAACAGCTACGAGGTAAAGAGATTGCCTTGGTGAAGGTATTGTGGGGAGGACCAGCTGGAGAAAGTTGGACTTGGGAACGTGAAGATCAGATGAAAGAGTCGTATTCGACTCTGTTTTCTGCAGGTAATTTTCAAGGACGAAAATTCTTTTAAGTGGGGGAGAGTTGTAATACCCCAAATTTAATCGGAATATGTTAATTAATTACTTAATTGAGAATATTCATGTTTCGGTGAATTTTCGGTGGTTTTGTGAAGATGTGCATTTTTAGGTATTTATTTGATTAATAGCATATAATATTAATTTATTAGTATTATTATTAATTAAATGGAATATAAGTGAAATAAGGGCAATTTGGGCATTGGAGGGAGTTAGTAAGGGTAATGAGGGAAAAGCCCAATTTGTGAGGCCCAAGACTAGGTTGGACAAAATTGAGTTCTGAAAGGGAATTTGAATTCATTTTTGTGTTAACCGTGAAAGTTTGGTGGCCAGAGCTCTGAAGGAAAGGTTGGAGGCAGAAGATCCCGAAGTTAATCGTGAAAGCTGCGAATCGACTAAGGTATGGGGAGTATTGTTGTTCATGATTTTCTATGTATGCCTTTAGATGTGTTTATGGTTGGTTTATGATTTAAGGTGTTTTGGGTTGGTTGTGGGAAAATAGGGAATTTGATTATAAGGCTTTGAGGTTAAGGGTAATGGTATGTAACACTGAATATTGATACGAGAAAAGGAAACCTTAGGTCTTTGTGGCCAAAACCTTGGATCGTTATATGTTTGACCCTATAGGAATATGAATGTTCAGAGGTGAGTAACTCTGATGCACTCAGAGCAATTGCAGGAAAGTAGTGATTTAGGCAGTGCAAATGTTTCCAGATTGGCCTAATAAACCATAGATTTTGTGTCGTTATCGTCGTATGACCGTAGGGATGTTTTAGGGATGTTTTGGGGGCATTGGGTAAGTGAATCGTATGAGTATTTGGACAAGAATCAGTTTTGGTCGTAACAGGTTTTTGCTGTCATCGCTCTGTTCGCCTAGCGAGCAAGCCAGCGAAGACTCGCCACAGACTCGCCTAGCAAGCAAGCCAGCGAATGTAGCAGAGTTCGCGGAATTTGATTATTTTGCAGCGATGCCTTGATGTGTAATTCTGGGATTTCTGGGATGGATTACCCCGAGTATGACAGTGGGTTTTGGGGGATGTGTACATGATGTTATGATAGTTTTCTATGATGTATCGATTGAGTTAATATGATGAAATTACCATGATTTGATGAACTATGTGATAATATGAGATATGATGATTTTATGTGATGATAATGAGTATGATGAATGATGATGCACCATATGTTGTATTGTGAGGATTATTATTGTGATGTGTGCATCATGCATTCATGTGCATCCGGACTTCGGTTCAGGACCTCGATTGCTTTGGCTTCAATCCCACTGTGTGGATGTGAAGTATTTTGATGTGCTCCGTTTCTCTAGTAGAATCGATCCTATTGATGGGGATCTATGGGGGGTTGATGGCCCAGTGTCCATCACGCTGTGATGATTGGTACCACATGCATTGAGTTATGTTGCATTGCATTTATGAGTCTTTTGTATAAATTATGACGTTGTGGCCTTTGAGGCACATTTGAGGATACGAATGTGTTGAATATGATTATGATGCCGTTTATGCATTAATTGTTATACATTGATTATTATGAATTCTTTTACTCACCATGCCTGTTTGAATGTTACCTCTACGTGGGTAACGTGCAGATGATCCAGTTTAGCCGTGGACGCCGGCGAGGAGTTAGCTTTAAAGTTTTTGAGTGTTTTAGTCTTTTGGTCAGCCTAGAGAGTCTTGCTCTGATATGTAACATCGGGTTGGGTTCCTTGAGTTGATTTTATACTGATGACGTTATTTTGATTAATTCCCCTTTTGAGGAAAACTTTGATTTATGCTTTGAGTTCCGCTGTTTATGATGTTTTGATGTACTTTGGGAAAAACCCGTAGTTACGGAGTATGGACCTATTTTGATGACTTTGAGAAATGTACGCCCTTTTAGTGGCTTTTTAATGAGATTTATTTATTCACTCTGATTTCTGTGTTATTTTGCCTTGATATTTTTGGGGTAGAAAAAGGGTGTTACATGTGGTGTCGTTATTTTTACCTATTTTAGGCATATATAATTAGTCTTGAGTAAGTTGCTCCAAACTTTATGTGAACATACGAGATTTGTAGTTGCATGTCCCTAATACATTCAGGGGAGTACCATAATACAATGGTTGTGTTGCTTGTCTTATTGCTTTCTATTTTATTTACTTTTGTTTATTGAGTCTCCTTCATAATTGCACGTCCTATCTAAATCAAGTTTTTGAAATGATCCGTTTTTTGCATGCATAAATCAATAGTTATGTTTGAATTTGATTTTGATGCTTTTAGTCAATTGCAAGAGTCAGTGGAATAAGAACCATATGAGTTATTGATTCAAGTTAGGTGTAAAGAAAGATCTCAAATTATTTTGAAAACCATGAAAATTTGAGATTATGTATACTTGATTTGAATTAAGTACCTAGTCTGACTCAAATCAAATTGAACAGAGGAAAAACCAAAGTTTTACGAACTCTCTAACTCGAATCAGACGCTTAACTTGATTCGAATCAAGCAGACTTATGATTCGAATCACATGTTGCACTTGATTCGAATCAGACTGATCTGGGTAACCTCTAGTTCATTTGATTTGAATTAGACAAGTTTTTCCACATTTCTCTTTTGGCTCTGTTTGAATGGATTTGAATCAAATTTTTCACTTGATTCAAATCATGGGCCTTCTGATGCAAATAAGACAATAAACTCAATTCGAATATGATGAGAAATGGGTCAAAATCACTTTTCCTTCTTATTCCACTTCACTTACTCATTTGACTCAAATCATGAAATTCTATTGATTTGGATCTAACTAAAATTTTCCATCCATTTTTGTGCTTAATATCAAGCACATATAAAATCATTTTGGCATCTGTTTCTCACAACAACCTTTACGTTTTACACAACTTTTATATTGTGATTTTGTTAATAAAATCAACACCCTCTGTTTTTGAAAGTTCAAAACTCATGCAACGAAATTCTTGCATCTTCAATCTCAAGTTTGATTTTAGATATTGATAATAAAAGATTTATAATTGATTGAGGGAGACGCCGCCTTGAAACTAATCGCTCTTGAAAATTTGGTTGAGATTTTTAGGTAGCTTGCAAGATTGAGGATATTGTCATTGATGTTGATAAATTCCAAAGAAAAAAAAAGGAGGTTCTTCTCTCCAAATTGCCTTGGTAGTGACTGTGTGGAAGGCTACGGACAATACATAGTTCTTCTCAAATATTCGGACAATCAATTGCTCAAGGAATCAGTAGAATCAAGGGGTATTTCTACCCATGAAGTCTTGGAGCATATTGGTGATACTGGAATATTCAACAAGTGTTAATTGAGTAAAGATTACACAGAAGAGTTTGGCATTACGCTATATAAAACTCAAGTAGATAGTATATTTATTTGTCTTAGCATTATTGTGGATTATTGATTGTATGAACTATTGCAATATTTGTCAAAATTAAAAGGAACAATACATGTTTTAATGGAAAACTATTGAAGAGTGCACGTAAGCAAAGTGAGGACGAACATCGAAGCACTATGAATCTCGGTGCACTCTCTCTCCCTTACTCTTGTATTTAATTTTCATAGGATAATTCATGCTTATGTATTTCAATTCTAGTGTATTTTATAATTTATTCAATTGGTAACGATTTATTCAATCTCGGTGCACTCTCTCTCCCTTCCTCTTGTATTTAATTTGTTAGAATTGGTGTCTAATCGAGCTGAATTGCTGATTAAATTCTAAGAAACAATTGAGGTTAGAATTCATTGATATTAAATCATTGTATAAACATACCTCGTTAAATATACAACTAAAACAATTGAATACATTTGTGTATCATCACAAAACCATCAATTGTTATTTGTAAATTGATTAAGCTTTAATATGATCAAGTTCCAATAAAAGTATAATCTTCATATTTTTGTTTCAAACCTTCAGCGCACACTTTTGAAAAACCTTTACTACTCTATTTTTGGAAAATCAGATGAATTTTTTAATAAATGTTTATTCACCCCCTCTAGACCGTTTTCTACTTCTATATTCACACCCAACAAGATCTTCCCTAAAAGTTTATTAAACATCTATAGGGTCGTGCCTAGCCAAGGGTCAATACCCCTCCCAGGTAAAAACTTGGTGTGAGGTTAGCATGTGGCCAACCGGCCGTGACCTCTATGGTGGCAAGCTACCAAAGGGGGTTTACTATTATTGTTTTTTAGTGGTCTTTCCACTTCTTTACATGTGTGTTTTATGTTGTGGGGTTTTTATTATTGTAGTCACACATATGTGGTATGTGCGACAACACTCCTGAGTCTTTGTGTTAGGGCTTTGAACCCTTCAGTCGTACCTCGGACTTGTCGTTACCTTACACTATCATAAAGAAAAGAAATATTTCGAAATTTTAGAATTTCTTCATTAACAATTGGGAGTTCATCATAAAGTTGTGATGGTGTTAATTATATGAGAAATAATATCAAATACAAATTTGAAAACATAGTCGGGTGAGCCGACTACCGGTTATTCTAGTTACTTTATATCTCATTGAGTTAGCCACTTCTAGGAGGTCAAATGTTCATGCTCCTAAGATGGAAGGTTAGGGAGGCTACATTGATTTCCATGGCTTTGATATCCCTCTGGTTCTGTTGGAGAGTTTGATAAATATTTTTACTCCCTTGAGGTCAGTATTAATCAAGACTGGCTCACCTTGAAGGTTGTGTAATTTGAGCTTGACGTGGACCGGTGAGGCCATCGCGTTAAGGAATTCCGTGATGGTTCTAACGAGGATGGAATTTTAAACTCTTTTTCATGGGACCATCATGAATTGCGATCCCACGGTTCTGACGTCTATTATTTCCTTTACATATATCATTAGCTTTACATACCCCTACAGGCAGGTAGTCATGTCGTAAAATGCTTGTAAGTCTGGTCCTTCGTACAAGAACACATTTCTTTCTTAAGGTGTATCTTCTTGAATAGCTCCAAATATATTTTATCGCATGAGCTGCCACAATCAATAAGTATATGTGATACATCGAAGTGTATGACTGTGGCAGTGATGACCAGGGGGAATATTTCTCTTGCCGCACTTGGTATATTTGGACAAGCGATTCTTCTTTATAAGACTTTTAGTGGTATTTTTAAGCTAGACGTATTCATTGGTGAAGTGTTCATGGCCCTTCTAGAAGCGAAAGTGCTATGTCTTTTCAGTTCTAGAGGTTTCCCGGATTGGGAAGGAGCTTCTAATCCCGACCTTCCAAAACTTCGTGTTGTTACATTCCTAGTGTATCTTTTTTCTTTAAGTGTTCAAAGAGGCATGTTTATCATATATGTCACGGGTACCATGGTAAGATTCATCTCTTTTCCTATTAGATTTGTCCCAGATGAGGTGTCGAAGTTTGCATCTTTTGTGCTTAGATTGTTTCAAGGTCGGGCGTTAAGTTTCTCTTAGAGCCTAATGAAAGGTTTTGCTTTGATCAACAGTTCTTTTACACTGCGTGCCTCCCTACTCCCTAGCTTCTTCCTAAAGGACTTGTTTGGTAATAGGTTATTCTTAAATATCCAACATTTAAGACCCTGTTCAGCTCCTTCCACTTCCATGACTACTTGCGTGAAACAATCGATGTACGATTGTAAGTTATCCTTCTTTCCTTGTGTTTCCCACTTATGGCAATTATCATCATTGGCTGCCTTTTTCGGGCAGTGAAATGAGCAGTGAATATCTCACATAGGTCGGTCCATGACTCAATACTCTCATCCATTAGAGCTATGAACCATAGTATGGTAGATCCTATAAGAGTTAGTGCAAATTGGTTTCACTTGGAAGCGTCGTTAGCATGGAAGTAGTTCAAACAGTCATCAATGAGTTGTATGTGCTCGTAGGGATCTCATTTCTATTGTTCCTACTGGATTAGTTGCATTTAGAAAAACAAAACCTTGGATAAGTTTCCAAGTGTTAAAGAATGTCTATCTTTCTAAATTTGTATGGAACTACAAAAGGGTCAAATGTTGGGCGCGATGCTCTAGCATGTTGGTAAGACATCTGAGGCTTGTGGAATAGGCGACATATTGTTGCATTTTAAAAAGAATATTTTGAGAAGATTCAATTATGTTTTATTGATATTGGTTTAGTAATATGATTATGTGATTTGTTGGACATGTGTGAAGATTAAATCATATTTAAAAAAGATTTATATTTGAATTTGCAACAAACCAAATCATATCTCTTTTTGGAGATATCCAAGGAGAAAATCAAATATCCAACAGATTGTGCAAAGATTCTGGATGAAAATAACAACACATCCACAAGGAAAAATCTCAAAGTTATTTTTCTATATAAGGAGCTCAAGCTTAAATTGGGAAGTGAGCATTCACATTGAAGATTTCAGAGTGCTAGGGTTTACAAGAGTCCTTGTTATTTTTGTGTACACCTCTATGTTTCAGTAACTTGGCATAAAAAGTTTGTTTAATTGAGTTGTGAATTCAACATTGTTATGTATACCTCTATGTTTCAGTAACTTGACATAGAAGGTTTGTCTAGTTGAGTTGTAATATTCAACATCATCCATATTGTTAGATTGAAGTTATCACTATGGTTTAATGATTGTTATCAATTATCATGGGTTGTGTGATAAATAAGAAATAGAGTAGGTTCTCATGTTTAAGGGGAGGCTCTCTATAGAAAAAATTATTGGGTATCTACAAATAAGACATTTTATGAGAAAGCTTTCACCTAAAACATTAAAAAACTGAGGGAATATGTCCTCAGAGCACCATTTTAATTTTGATACGTTCACCCTTCTCCCGGTTTTATTTAAAAACCGAGGTAATATATATATATATATATATATATATATATATATATATATATATATATATATATATATATATATATATATATATATATGTGTGTGTGTGTGTGTGTGTGTGTGTGTGTGTGTGTGTGTGTGTGTGTGTGTGTGTGTGTGTGTGTGTGTGTGTGTGTGTGTGTGTTCTGGATTGGGCCAGAGGCTGGCCCACCGTCGGACACGGACCAACCCAACTCCCTGTCAGGAAGGGCTCATTGAAGGTCCAATCCTCCAATGCCCACAGGGAGCACTCACATGTCTCCCCCACGGTCTCCACATACCCCCCACGTGGGGACACATCATCATGCAACTGCCCATCTCCCGAAGATCACGGGGCAGTTGACCTAGGGCGAAGACCATGTTCTGGTCTTCCCTACGCCATGTAAGCCCTGGAAGTTACACGTATAAGGCCTTGCAATCCAACCCAGTGCAAAGTAACCATTAGCCCAACATCGAGGACACATTATAAATACCCTCTTTTACTAGAGGGTCGTGTATTCAATTCTCTACACACTTTTTTGTACTTGCTCTCGCTACTCCATCTCTTACTTGGCGTTGGAGTACCTTGTAGGTACACCCCCCTCCTCTTCTCCACTACCAGCGAATACAGGAGCTCGCGACGTGTTACTGAATGCTGATCCTTTTCTGATCCCGTAAAATCAGTGGCGCCGTCTGTGGGAACCCTTGCTTCCCTGTTCTTTCTCCCATAGAAACTCAAGAACCAAAGTAATTTTCAACCTCCGTTGATCATGGCCAGTCCATGCAATAAGGAAAACATCCAAGAAACTGCCTTTGCCCCATTCACCAACGGCGGTGGTCACGAACCCAAAGTGACCATTCAAGTCGAGGAAGGTGACGCAAGAGACGGCACACCGCATCACCCTCCCCTGATGACGTGGCCTACAGCGCCGCCCAACGTCTTGACAGCCCAGTTGTCTTCCAACCAATTATTGTGCTCGCCAACGCCGACTCGACCATAGTGGCTCTACTCACGATAATAATCAGACAAGCCTGATGATTTTCCAACAGAACGAGCGAAGCAGAATGTTGAAGAAAGACCGACAATCACGCTTTCCCCCATAGAGACATCGTCGCCCAATTTCTTGCAGCCCGTCTCCGTGATGACGAGAAACCCGTCCTTTAACTCCCTCGCAGAGGCTGGCCCACCGTCGAACACGGACCAACCCAACTCCCTGTCAGGAAGGGCTCATTGAAGGTCCAATCCTCCAATGCCCACAGGGAGCACTCACATGTCTCCCCCACGGTCTCCACATACCCCCCACGTGGGGACACATCATCATACAACTGCCCATCTCCCGAAGATCACGGGGCAGTTGACCTAGGGTGAAGACCATGTTCTGGTCTTCCCTACGCCATGTAAGCCCTGGAAGTTACTTGTATAAGGCCTTGCAATCCAACCCAGTGCAAAGTAACCATTAGCCCAACATCGAGGACACATTATAAATACCCTCTTTTACTAGAGGGTCGTGTATTCAATTCTCTACACACTTTTTTGTACTTGCTCTCTCTACTCCGTCTCTTACTTGGCATTGGAGTACCTTCCAGGTACACCCCCCTCCTCTTCCCCACTACCAGCGAATACAGGAGCTCGCGACGTGTTACTGGATGCTAATCCTTTTCTGATCCCGTAAAATCAGTGGCGCCGTCTGTGGGAACCCTTGCTTCCCTGTTCTTTCTCCCATAGAAACTCAAGAACCAAAGTAATTTTCAACCTCCGTTGATCATGGCCAGTCCATGCAATAAGGAAAACATCCACGAAACTGCCTTTGCCCCATTCACCAACGGCGGTGGTCACGAACCCAACGTGACCATTCAAGTCGAGGAAGGTGACGCAAGAGACGGCACACCGCATCACCCTCCCCTGATGACGTGGCCTACAGCGCCGCCCAACGTCTTGACAGCCCAGTTGTCTTCCAACCAATTCTTGTGCTCTCCAACGCCGACTCGACCATGGTGGCTCTACTCACGACAATAATCAGACAAGCCTGATGATTTTCCAACAGAACGAGCGAAGCAGAATGTTGAAGAAAGACCGACAATCACGCTCTCCCCCATAGAGACATCGTCGCCCAATTTCTTGCAGCCCGTCTCCGTGATGATGAGAAACCCGTCCTTTAACTCCCTCGTAGAGGCTGGCCCACCGTCGGACACAGACCAACCCAACTCCCTGTCAGGAAGGGCTCATTGAAGGTCCAATCCTCCAATGCCCACAGGGAGCACTCACATGTCTCCCCCACGGTCTCCACATACCCCCCACGTGGGGACACATCATCATGCAACTGCCCATCTCCCGAAGATCACGGGGCAGTTGACCCAGGGCGAAGACCATGTTCTGGTCTTCCCTACGCCATGTAAGCCCTGGAAGTTACTCGTATAAGGCCTTGCAATCCAACCCAGTGCAAAGTAACCATTAGCCCAACATCGAGGACACATTATAAATACCCTCTTTTACTAGAGGGTCGTGTATTCAATTCTCTACACACTTTTTTGTACTTGCTCTCTCTACTCCGTCTCTTACTTGGCATTGGAGTACCTTGCAGGTACACCCCCCTCCTCTTCTCCACTACCAGCGAATACAGGAGCTCGCGACGTGTTACTGGATGCTGATCCTTTTCTGATCCCGTAAAATTAGTGGCGCCGTCTGTGGGAACCCTTGCTTCCCTGTTCTTTCTCCCATAGAAACTCAAGAACCAAAGTAATTTTCAACCTCCGTTGATCATGGCCAGTCCATGCAATAAGGAAAACATCCACGAAACTGCCTTTGCCCCATTCACCAACGGCGGTGGTCACGAACCCAACATGACCATTCAAGTCGAGGAAGGTGACGCAAGAGACGGCACACCGCATCACCCTCCCCTGATGACGTGGCCTACAGCGCCGCCCAACGTCTTGACAGCCCAGTTGTCTTCCAACCAATTCTTGTGCTCGCCAACGCCGACTCGACCATGATGGCTCTACTCACGACAATAATCAGACAAGCCTGATGATTTTCCAACAGAACGAGCGAAGCAGAATGTTGAAGAAAGACCGACAATCACGCTCTCCCCCATAGAGACATCGTCGCCCAATTTCTCGCAGCCCGTCTCCGTGATGACGAGAAACCCTTCCTTTAACTCCCTCGCGGAGGCCAAAACATGATGTGTCTCGGAGCCCCTCTCAGAGACAAGCCAAGCGTTGTCTGCAACCGAAACGACTACAACTCGTGGCCACCCAGAAACGTGACCATTTTGCTCCCCGGAAGGAACGATGTTCCCCAGCTCCCAAGAAAAACAGTGCTTACGGGAACACTGAAAAACCGAAGAGCTGCTCGAGAAGCCCTCCATGCTGCAGGAACCCTCGGTATGACCCGTCCCCCTCATAATCACCCGTCAAAAGTGACGAGGACGATCCCTGCACTCCTCTGTTCAGGGAGATCATAGAGACTTCCCTCTCCTTCGGGATGGAAAAGCCCATGATCCTGGCTACCTACAATGGTACCACTGCTCCCGACGACCACATTGAAAGCATCAATGCGATCCTCGACTACAAGAACGTCTAGGGAGCCATCAAGTGCAGGCTATTTTCCACGACCTTGAGGAAAGGAGCGATGGCGTCGTATAAAAGCCTTGAGCCCGAGTCAATCACCTTCTAGAGAAAGCTTAAGAGAGAGTTCTCCATGCACTTCACCACCTCCCAGCAACCCCCAAAGACGGAAGCATCCCTGGAAGCCATCATCCGAGGGAGAGAGGAATCTCTCTGGGACTGCATAGAGAGATTCAACCGAGAGGTTGTGCAAGTGTCTACCTCAGACGACATGAAGAATTATTTTCTCGCAACATACTCTGTTTCTACAAAAGGAATATACTTGCCCGATTTGGCGTACCCCAGGCAACCGTCACCGACAACGGGATGCAGATCACTAACAAGAACTTCCACGACTTCGTCACCAAGCTGGGCACCCGACAACATTTCATATCTGTCGAGCACCGACAAATAAATGGGCAAGCAGAGGCTGCGAATAAGGTGATCCTTTGAGGACTAAAATGAAGACTGGGCGAGGCCAAGAAGAGGTGGGTCAAGGAGTTGCACAACGTATTTTGGGCCTTCAGAATAACGCCACACTCGACCATTGGAGAGACTCAATTCCGACTTACCTACGGAACAGAGACAGTGATCCTGGTAGAAATAAGGGAACCCTCAAGGAGGACGAGTTCCCCCTCGATGAGGAGATGAACGACGAGGCCCTAAGGGAGGAGCTCGACCTCGTCGAAGAGACCCGATCAGCGGCATCCCTCCATGAATCCTCGCTCAAACATAAGATAACTTTGAGACATGACAACAAAGTCATCAAACATGAATTCCAGGTAGGAAGCCTAGTCCTACGAAGAAACCAGAAAGATTTGCGCGAAGGCAAGCTCGCCGCGAACTGGGATGGCCCATATCGCATCAGCGCGAAAGCAGGGACCAAAGTCTACTACCTCGAAAACATGCACAGGGAGGAACTTGCTCGACCATGGAATGTTGAGAAGCTTAAACAGTTCTACAGTTAAACAATGCTTGTGACCTATCCACGTCGCAACCATAGGGGCGCGCAAGGGTACAAGCGCGACTCTTAAACTCGAGACAAGAAGACAAGAGCCCTCTCTTGTGTATGTGAGAAAACTCTTGATCCGACGGGGACACCTCAACCGAGCTCCACCATTGTCGTACCAACTAGGAAGGACGCCCAGCTCGCGATGGTAAGTTCACGCCTCGAAGCAAAGACCTTGACCGAGCTCTTAGCAGTCGATCCCACTCCCCCTTAGTTTCCTTCATCTCTTCCCGCATTTCATTCATCTCGTGGAAGAGGCGCATCTGGGCTTCGTACCTTGACTTAGCCTCGAGCAGATCACACTCTGCCTTATTTTTCTCAGCAGAAAGGACGACGTTCTCGTTCTGCAGCTTTTTCAAATCAAAGGTCGGGTTGGTTTCATCATTGAGGACCAAGGCCATTTCAAAGATCCTCATCATGGCGGTCATGTCCTCAATTAACGCTTTTCTTCTAGCCACCTTGTCGATCCCCATGATCGCCTTAGTTTCAGCTTCAACCACGGTCGGGGAGTTATCCCCTGAGAAGAAGTTGCAATGGAGGTGGAAGGGGTAGCACAAACTTCTCCATGGGCGCGCTCTCATTGTGGTCGACAAGTACGGGCTCCTCAGTGCGCTGCCTTTTGGATGAAATCTTCTGTGTGGGAAGAGGCTGGCTGCATTGGGGGGAGGAGGAACCACCAGCTCCTTAGTCAGGCTTCAACAATTGTTGGACCTGAGAAACTCTACCTTTGGCAGCCTTCTTCCCGTCCTTGGTCACCGCGAGCTTCATTATACGTTTTTGTACGTTCGACATCTGGCCTGAGATAAAGAACAAGGGAAATTAAGTCAGTACAAAGGAGAAAAAGGCAGACACCTGGGCAAAGAAAAAATTCACTACCTAAGAACCTCAAGGCCTCCTCACAAGACCCGCACTCGAGGAGGGCCTTGGTGTTAATCAATCGAGCCTCGCGACGAACCTCTTCATGCTCGTCGAGGATGAAACTCCCATCCTTATGGACGCATTTGGCGGGAATGAAACCGGAGAAGAATTCGACTATCTTTTCGTAAGATAGCTAGTCGTCGGCGTCCAGGTCGTTGTGCTTCACGATGTAGCTGGCTGTGTCCTTGTCGAAGTGGTCCTCTACCCACTCGAGGTGAAACTTCGACACCAATGTCTCCTTACGCTCCTATTTTCCTCTATGACCACAAGGCCACACAGTGAGTCGACGACCACGTGCGATACGGGCTTCACAACATAGAATCTATCCTTGAAGGTGTAGACAAAATCCTGGTACGCCCAGAACAACTTCCTCGGCTTCTTCAAGGACACCCAACTATGTCGACCTTGGAAGGATTGATGCTGCAAGTGAAAAGTGTGAAAGAACAAGGGGAACGTGACCCCAATACCAAGATGTATTTATTTCAAAATCTGACCAAACATTGTATTTTTCCAATATGTTTATTTCGCGCTGATTATTTTGGTGTGTTCATTTTTGTTTTTGCAAACACTTTTCTGCCCGACTTCTTATTTTGTTTTTAATTATTTTTATTTATTTTTAGTTAAATAATTATTTCATTTATTTAGATTTAATTAGATATTTAATTTAAATTTAAATTTAAATTTTTAATTTGTTTATTAATATTTTCTATTTTTATAAAAAAAACACAAAAATATAATTTTTAATTCTTTTTATTCATGTCTTATCATAAAAAAACACAAAACATGATTTTTAATTCTTTTTATTCTTGTCTTATAAAAAACAAAAAAAAAACATAACTTTTAATTTATTTTATTCTTGTCTTATCATAAAAAACACAAAAATATAATTTTTAATTTTTTTATTCTTGTCTTATTATAAAAAATACAAAAACATGATTTTTAATTACTTTTATTCTTGTCTTATTATAAAAAACAAAAAGATATTGTGTTAATTTTTATTATCATTCTTGTCTATTTTCTAGTCCTATATATATGCATTATAAAAAAACAAAGGACACAAACAAAATTCAAAATAACAAGAGATTGGATTCAAAGAAAACAGGAAAAATAAAAGCAAGTTAGAATCATGAGCTCCATCGTCGCACCGCTTCTGAAGTCATCCATGTGATCGCTGCCGAGAATCGATTACAACCGCCTTGACGCTGCACTCCATCAAGATTCTGCCAACACACACCAACCAATGCCTCTTTTGCACTCAGATCTAACTCTATTCCACGTAACAAGCCTGTGCCGTTGCGACACTTCAATTTCGGTAACTCGTGCCCTTCTCTGTTTTCGTTGGGTGCTTGCTTTAATTTATGTTATCACATGTCTGGCTGTTATGACTATATTGCAATTATGTGCCATGAATCTATGCGAATTTTTTTAAATGGTTTGAGAGGTAGAGAGCATTGAGATCGAATGAGGGAGATTGAAGAAAATGAATTTGAAATGGAACTTCCTCTATTTAACTGTGTTTTATTTTATTATTATTTTCTTTTATTATAGAAACACATGTCAAGATGTCATTGGATAGTATATTAAAATTTGAAAAAGTAAAAAAAAAAACATTTGGTTAAGCTCTAGTTTTTTTATCTTGTTATTAAACAGAGAAAAAAAAGGGACGGTGCTCCTTTGTGTCGTTTTTTTTTTCTATTTTTTTTTATTATTATTATTTTCTATTTTTTTTAATTGTTTTTTAAACTTTAACTTTTTATTTAGTTATTATTATTATATGATAAAAATTAAGGTTTATGTTAATGAGCCTTAGGTTAATGTCTAACTTGGTGCTACACCCCATGTTTTTTTGTTAAAAAAAGTTACACATTCATGGTATTTTTTTTACACCCTTTTGATTTATTTATATATTTTTTTAAAATTGTTAGTTTTATTATTAATTAAAAGTCCTAATTTTTATTAATTAAATTTTTAATGGATTAATTGAATTTTAAAAAAAATTCTAATTGATTGATTAGTTTTTTAGTGAATCTTAATTAAAATTTTGATTAACTGTGATTAGTTGTCAACTTACTCGTGGATGTTTGACATGCCTAATTGATTTGGATCTCTAAGTCTCCTTAGGTTCTCGATTCGACTTTGTATTTGATAAATTTAATCAATATTAGACATTAGGATCAATTATTGCATGATAATAATAAGATAGCTTTCCCCTTCAATCTAATTTTAGATTCATAGAATCATGTTAGTTTTTTTCCAGATGTTAATTAGACAACCTACAATTAGGTTCCCTTTTCTCCCATGAGAGAACTAGACATGAGTCATCCTTAGTCGAGATATAATTCTTCTACCTCGTAACATAGTTAAAAAAGATGTATATTATTTTCCAAATGAGAGAGGTATGTGGTATACTCATAGATTCTATATCCGAGTTAGAGCCCTTCTCTTAACGTGAAGTAAAGATCCATCTTCCACATGTTTGTGGTGGTTTAAGTTGAGTATTCTCCTTAAGGTGACAACTTGTCTATTCTCCTAAAAACCTGCTGTCATACCCCAAATTTTACCCCTTAGATGTCATCAACATTTGCATGAGCATCATAGGTCAATCATCCTTGCATCACTAACAAAATCATCAAGCTTTGTTTGTTTTGATTATTTTGTTGAAATTAGGGTTTTGTGGAAAAAATGAGGAAGCTTTGATTAATGATGAGTTGAGTGGGAAATCAACCAAGGAGATCCTCACACATTTCTTGGGTCCATAAGAGGCCATTTAATCCAAAGAAATCCAAGTCAAGAGTTTCTTAAGAGGATAGGAGAGGCATTGATTTCATCTGATTCAAAAGTCAACTGAGGCACCACAAAAGTCAACTCTTGAGTTTTATGGTCAACTCTAAGCTTTAGAGGTCTTAGTCTATAATCTCATATGTTTGGATAATCAAAAGTCAAGTTGGAGCAATAAAATCAGGAGATGTGAAGAATTAGGGTTTTCTTGATGAAAATTTCTAAGTTAAAAAGTCAACATTTGAAGTGATTTTCAAGGCCAAATTCAAGATGATTTAAAGTGTAATTTGTATTGGTCATCAACATGAAAATGGTAGATCATCTCTTTATCTTTCCTTGGATTCCAAAAACTCCTAAAGATCATTTTTAGAACTCAAGTTATGATGTTTTCAAGTAGAGGCAACGTAAGGCAAAACCTAGAGCAACATTTTTGCAAGAACTTCCAACCAAGGCCTCATGGGTTTCTTGACCTAAAATCAAGATTCATCCAACATGAAAGTTATTCCTCTTGATCTGAGCTTTCTAAGCATATAAAGAAGTCCTCAATTGGATCAAGGAGTGAAAAGTTATGGCATTGCAAAGTTTGGTGATTTTGGCACAAGTTAGGCAGCTTGGCTTAGTTGCCAAGGCATTCCAAAGTCATGTTTTTGCTCAACTTGCAAGCTTTCTTTTTGTTAGTTACAAGCCTCAAACCCAAAAGTGTAAAGTACCAAAGTTGTTCTCCTCCATTTCAGCTTTCCAAGCATACCAAGAACTCCTTCATTGGATTTTTAGAACTCAAGATATGGTATAAAGAACATGGGTGCCAAGACTTGACAAAGGTTGCCCAGGTCATGCGCAGGCTTGTCTAAACCAACTTTTTGGAACATTTTTAATGACCAGTTTTCATCATAATGCAAACCTCAAATCAATTTTCTTCAAAAGTGAAAGTTGTTTATCTACATGTTCTCTTTTCAAAAAGCATAAAACTTCACCATTTAAGTCATTATCCATGAAATTATCATGTGCCAAAGTGGTCTTGCAAACATTATTTTCATCTTGCCAAGCTTGCCAAACCATGACCAGCATCTTGTCCCAAAACATGGCAAACTATTGCAGCATCCAAAACATGTGTATTTGTGCACCAACTTTGCAGTTTGTGGTCTTCAAACTTACCATATCAAGCTCTCATCACTTAAACCAACAAAAAGGCATAAAAGCTCCTTGCATACATACTTGAAACATCCCAACTTGCAGCCATATCTCATATTTCTATGACCTACCCTATGCTAACCTTTCTCTGTCTATAACACTCCAAAAAACACTCTCCCCAATAACCTGAATCATGTTGGCTCGTGCAGCCCTAGACACATCCCTTTCATATTGACTAAAATTAATTTTTGGATTCTTGAACCAACTAAAAAAAGCATCCTATAACCTGAGGGAATTAGGACTAAGGAGAAAAAGGAAGGGAGAGCAAAAAAAAAACTCAGAGGATACCACCAAAAAACCTTACTTTCGAGCAAGTTCCATGAATCACGTTTTTTAGAAAAAGCTCTTGGACAACCTTGGTTATTCATATAAACTCAAAACAAATACCATAAACCTTTACGATACATCATAACAAACTCATTTCATCCACCAAAAGAGAACTGTAATTTCTCAATCACATTTCACCATTTTTATTCACCTTTGAACATCAACCATCAGGTTCGAAGAAGGAGAAGTTTTGCAGATGTGAAGTTGATCACTATAGAAGTACCATCAAATACATTTTTAATGTTGGTACTACATCACTTAGTTGGGTATCACAAATACAAAAGATTGTTGTTTTATCCACTACATAGGTTGAGTATATACATAGATTGTTACATATATGGAGCAGTAACAAAAGCCAACAAAGAATCGACATGGCTTCAATGATTAATAACAAAGTTGAGTTTTACTTAGGAGAAAAATGTTGTGTACAATATTAGTCAGAGTATAATACATCTGGCAAAGAATTCAAAATTTCATTCAAGAACAAAACACATTAGTATTCTTTATCATTTCATCATATCTCTACTTGAGGATGAGGTGCTAACATTGAGCAAGATTCAAGAAAGTGAAAATCTAGCAGATATGTTAACAAAAGTGGTGACAATTGACAAGCTGAAGTTGTGCTTAATTTAAATTTATCTACTAGAATAATAGTCTAAGAATAACAATTATATGATCGATGTGTGAAGACATATTAAAATAATTATTCAAGTGGGAGATTGTTGGTTAATGAAAAAGAGAGAAAGAAGGAGAAACAAGAAAAAACAAATAGTAAATAGAAATAAAAAAGGTTATGAGAACTTTAAGAAAATGTTAAAGCATAACCATTTATCTTTCTTTTTTTATTGGTTATAAAAGCCATGTTTTTTATTTGTAAACCATAACAAAAATTTCAATAAATATTCAAGGTAACAAAATTTTGAGATTTTCTTGTGAGAAAAGGTTAATCACTTTATAAATTTCACTTTTTATTAATTTTGTGTGCTTCTGCTTTATTCTTTTCTTTTCAACAAATATGATCATGAGAGAATTTTTCGTAATTTCCTAATAAAGGGGGCAATTTGTAATTATCTTTCATATGTATTGGACGAGTCCAACGTGTGAGATGCATGTGGTTGTGGAAATATAATTTATGAATATCGTCATTGTCACTTGTGGACTACCGATCACTTCTATCATTGGCATAATTGTTATTGTATTAGAAATTTAAGCACTTTGAGCTATGAAGCACGAACTCCGACACGGGCACCGTGACACGACACAGACACAAACACTGTGACACCGATAACATTATAGCATAGGACACCTACACCGTTATATATATGATACTATTTAAGATTCATTTATCCATTTATGATCAAAATAATTAAAAATATTCTAATCTAGCATAATGTCTTTTAATTCTTCATTGATAACATTGTTTTAATACATGTTTAATTCTTTTATATGTGTGTGTGATTTGTTCAAATATTGTGTAAGGTTCGTTGAAGCATAGAGAAAAACAATTTCTTTTTGAAACATTGATATGAATTATCCGCCACGTGTCGCATGAGTTTCATACGGATGCCAGACACCGATTCTAAAAGTGTCAAAGCAAAGAAAAAACGAATTTTTAGAGAGACACTTGTTTGAATTTTTTACACGAGTCGTACGGGTGTCATACAAGTGTCGGACACTGACATATATCGGACACCGCAACATGCCTTCTCCTATAGGTGTATGTGCTTCATATACTTTGAGTCCTAAATATTTTTCATCTTTAGGAGATGGAATAAACCTGATGATGTCATTCATACAAAGAGGCATCTTGGTCAAAATAAAAGGGTAACTCCCACCACCAGATGATAAAATAAGTCTTTGATACTCACACAACTATTAATATCAATGAGGTAATGAATAATATGATCTTATAATCGTAGGGATTGTAATATAGGAATCTGCTGGATTCTTTCTAGTTAATATAGCTAGTATGAACATATTAAAAGCTTACAACTCATTTATTTATGAGAATTTCTTAATACATCCTATATGTTACTTACACACCATGGGAAAATATTAAAATTCCCCTTGTGAGGGAAAAGCCTCAGATACTTGATATATGTGTTTCGATGATGTCAAAACTGAGCCGCAAGAAAGAATAGTCATTTGGCGTTATCACCATGATGCATGAGCACACCTTATTTCTCATGTTTGTTTGCTTGCACTAAATATCTCGAGTACTGCATTTAGAGTGTCAAAATATGCATAATGCAAGTTAAACTCAATTGGTCTATCATAGGTTTCATCTAAGAGAATCAAAAATATGAACTTAGGCATTTTTTGAAGCTTCAGGTCTTTGAGTCGACCTAAACTCTGCTCCGGTCGACCCATGGCAAGTGTCCTAGAAATGCATTTTTCTCGGGTCTAGTATGGTCGACCTACCGGTCGATGCATACTGTTGTCATTTGTATTTGTCAAAATATTTAGAATTTGCATCGATGCATAGCCTTGTTCTGGTCAATGCATAGCTGCTTGTTTTGCATAATATGTTGCCTCGGGTTAGCTCAGGTCGACCCTGCACTCTGCATGGGTCGACCGCTCGCTGTTTGCTGCATAATTTTTGTGTTGTCTATTACTTTTTTAAGTTGGTTTTATCAGTTATAACTATTTTGTCTAATATAAATATTTAGTTTCCCTATTCATTTCATAATTAAATGAATCAATTACAAAAACAAGAAAAGTGAAAGAGGCGTAAGTTCAAGTTCTCATCATCTTTATCTTCTACATTTCATATCACAACAATCACACACAATAATCTTTGTTGTGCATTATGGATTGTCTAAGGTGATAATGTTCGAAGCCGTGATTGGGTAATCCGGTTCGGGTTGAGGAATTGGCAAGTTTTTCTTGAATAAAACCTCTAGGGTTTTGTCCTCCAAGATTCTCTGCATTTAGGGGTTTTTGGACGAGTCTTCTCAACATATATTCGGCTGAGTGAAGGTGATCGAGGAGCGGTGGCTTCCGTCGATCTAGCAGCGGTAATCGGCGAATTATGAAGGAGAAGTTTGGGTTCGACACGCAAGTGTTTGAGATCAGTCAGGCTAAGGTTTGAAGACGGAAGGTTGTTCAAACATAGAGCTATAATCGGAGGTTCATACACAAGCTGTCGAAGGACTTGATTCGACTCGAATCAAGGGACAAGATGAGGTAGCGTCTACAATAACAAGGGTGTTCGTTTGTTTAATTGCTATTTCATTCTTATATATACGATTCTACAACAAGTTAAATTTATATTATAAGAGCTCAATTATATTGTTAGAATTGAGGGTAGACATACCCCGAAGCGAGGACGGCGGGGGGACCGCCTCAACAAATCCCTGTGCCTTTTACCTTTCGTTTTTACATTGCTCAATATTTGTATGGTTTTAGTACAAGCAATTATATCAAATTTAGAACTGTTTTGAGTAAGTGTTGGACTGTTTTTGACTCTAGTACAATCTTTGATTGTACAAGGAAATTAGAGCAAATTACTCAAAGCTGAACTCACTTGTAGTGCGCTGCACTCCAAGTGTTTGATAAATTGCTTGAACAAAAAGCCTTGTGGGCTACCCATTTATTGTGGTAATATTTTAAGGCATTGGAACTCGTCATACCACATTGTGAGCTAAATCAAATTGAGAGTGTGACTAGCATAGTGATTCTCATTACTCGTTATCTGATTCTATCGGCTAAAACGCATATCCGGTTTTCTAGTAACCGTTCGTTATAGACTGTATTTTTCCACGGCTGCTTCCGCAAATTAAACAAATTTTTAAAACCCTTTTTTTGGTAGCGTCGACTCATTTTTTAACAAGGGATCTATTCAACCCCCCCCCCCTTCTAGATCTGTGCCATCGTCTAACAAGTGGTATCAGGAGTACCGGTTCACTTCATGCTTCAAGTATAACTTAGTAGGAAATGGCTAACGAACCTAAAGGGGCCTATAATAGAGCTCCTATTTCTAATGGAGAAAATTACAGTTACTGAAAAGACTGTATGCGGGTGCACATTAATTCCATTGATCGAAAGGTGTGGAATGTTATTCTTAACGGTCCAATTGAAATAACTATGACCGATGAGAATAACATGATTATGCCTAAGCCTGAAGAACAATGGACTGATGATGACGAGAAGAAATATAATTACGATTGGAAAGCCAAAAATATTTTGATCTCCTCATTAGGGGTTGATGAATATTATAGGGTTTCTCATTGTTTAACAGCAAAAGCTATGTGGGACTCATTGCAAGTTGCCCATGAGGGAACCAATGATGTTAAGCTAGCGAGAATCAATACGCTAACACAAGACTTTGATCTCTTTCACATGGAGCAAGGGGAAACCATTGCGGACATGCAAAAGAGATTCACTCATCTTATCAATAGATTGCACTCACTAGGTAGTCCAGTTGCCAATGATGTTGCTACTAACAAAATTTTGAGATGTCTTAACAGGGAATGGCAACCAAAGGTAACCGCCATCAAAGAAGCTAACGACCTCACAATTTTGGATCTCACAACATTGTTTGGAAAGCTGTAAGAGCATGAACAAGTGCTTCTAAGCCTAGAGCAATATGAAAAGAAGGAAAAGAAGGAGACAATAAAAAATACTGAAAAGAAGTCTATTGCTCTCAAGACTTCTTCCTTAAAGTCTCAAACTAAGGAGCATAGTGATTACACTTCGAGTGACGATGAAGATGATGACAAGAGTGAGGATATGGAGCTGTTTGTAAAGCGTTGTCAAAAAGAACGGCATGCAACACTCCGAGAAAAATCTTGTCAACTTCCAGAAACAATCAAGGTACTCTAGAAATGACGACACTAAAAGAAACAAGACAAGAGGGTCATGTTATACTTGTAGAAAGACCGGACACTACAAACCAGATTGTCCCTTGAACAAAAAGGGCAAAGAAAAAGAAACAAGTAGATCACATAAGAAGCAATCTAAGCCAAGGAGAGCGTATATAGTTTGGGAAAGCGATAACGGTTCCTCTGAGGATAAAAGCTCAAGTGATGAAGATGAATCCGTAAATCTGTCTTTCCGCCCATCAAAAGAACAAAAAGAAATAGGTACGACATGCCAAATATGAAAATTCCTCTAAAATGTCTCATTTTGAATTACAAACTGCTTTTAATACTTTGCATTGTGAAGCAAAAGAAGCCTTTAAAAGGCTTGCCTCAAATAACCAAATCTTTGCTCACCTTGAGCAAAAGATTCGTGAGTCCAAAAAGAAACTTGAGGCACTAAAAGCTCCCATAGTGGAAAGTACAAAAGTAGGTTGTGAGGATCTAAGAAAAAGAGTTGTTAACTTTGGGTGTGACACTTGTTATATTTGGCAAAATGAAGTTAGAAACCTAAATGCCAAACTTAACAAGGCTCTAGAGCCCAAAATTACTGTTGCCATTGATAAAGCTAATTTTAGAAAGAGTATGGTTAATCCATATCAAAAATACACATATGTTGTAACAAACAATGATAGCAAAAGTAATTCAAAAGTTGACTTTTCTTGCTTGTATTGTTACAAGAAAGGCCACACCATTGCTAAATTACATTTTAGGAGATTTTTGGTTCCTAAAGGCATTTATCAATGGTTGCCTAAATGCGACCATTTTGTCACTCACAACTTAGGACCCAATAAGCCATTGGGTACCTACTCTTCTTAATTGTTTTTCATAGGTACAACGTCTTGAGATCACCGAGAGAAGATGGGTTCTCGATAGTGGCTGCTTAAGACACATGACAGAATACATATCTCTCTTTATCGACTTCGTGGCAAAGAAGAAGGGATATGTAACCTATGGAGACAACAACTGTGGTGCAAAACTAGGAAAAGGTAGTGTAGGTAATCCCTCTTCCACTACTATCTCTGATGTATTTTTTGTAGAGGGACTTAAACATAATCTCATTAGCATTAGCCAATTATGCGACAAAGGATACAATATATCATTTTCAAAAGATTGTTGCCGAACTGTGCATAATAATGAAATGAAGAGTGTGTTTAATGGCCTAAGAGTAAACAATGTCTATATGCTGGACTTGGATGAAGTATCTTTGACAAGTGATAAATGTCTCATGACAATGAGTGAGGACTCATGGTTATGGCATAGACGTTTAGCACATGTCAACTTTGACTTGCTAAACAAGATAGTTTCAAAAGATCTAGTCATAGGTCTGCCCAAAATTAAGTTCACCAAGGATCACCTTTGTGATGCTTTCCAAATGGGAAAGCAAGTGAGGATCTCTTTTAAATCTAAAAACATCATTTCAACTACGAGACCTCTTGAACTTCTCCATATGGATTTATTTGGGCCATCTAGAATTAAAATTCTAGGTGGTAACTATTACGGTTTTGTAATAGTTGATGACTTCTCTAGATTCTGTTGGACTATCTTCTTGGCTAGCAAGAGCAATACATTCGCAGCCTTTGAAATATTTGCTAAGCTTTCTCAAAATAAATTAAATACGAACATAATATCAATTAGGAGTGATCATGGAGGTGAGTTTGAAAACCATTTGTTTAAGGAATATTGCAGTAAACACGGTATTAATCATAACTTCTCCGCTCCGCATACCCCTCAACAAAACGGAGTTGTGGAGCGTAAAAATTGTATTTTGGAAGAGTTAGGGAGAACAATGATCAATGAAAGTGCATTACCCAAGTTTTTTTGGGCTGACGCCATAAGAACGGCACGTTATGTATTGAATAGGGTGCTTATCTGCCCAATTCTAAACAAATCACCGTATGAACTTTTAAAAGGGCGCAAGCCAAATGTTTCTCATCTTCATGTCTTTGGTTGTAAGTGTTTCGTGTTGAATAATGGATAGGAAAGCTTAGGTAAATTTGATTCCAAGGCCGACAAAGGTATCTTCCTCGGATACTCTCAGTCAAGTAAAGCCTATAGAATATACAATAAGAGATTACTTATCGTTGAAGAGTCTGTACACATAACATTTGATGAATCTTATCCGAGAAATGTCGGAAAAGGTAGTGTTGTTCATGGTGCAGGTATATCTTTGGAAGACATACTCAAAAGTGTCGAGCCGAGATTTGATCAACCCGACCTAGCCAAAGTTGAGGAGGAAAAAGATGACCGCCATGAAGAAACCGAGGTAATTCATTCGTCTGTAAAAGATGATCTTCCTCTAGCTTGGAAGTCTTCCAAAGACCATCCCATCGGCAATATCTTCGGTGATATATCAAAGGGGGTTACGACTCGGTCTAAGATAAGTAATTTATGTTATCATTTCGCTTTCGTTTCTCAGATAGAACCTAAGAACCCAAAAGAATCCTTACTCAATGAACATTGGTTCTTATCTATGCAAGAGGAACTTAACCAGTTCAAGAGAAATGAGGTTTGGGACCTTGTCCCTCATCCGCGAGGTCATCAAGTAATTGGCACCCGATGGGTGTTTGGAACAAACTAGACGAAAACGGGGTAATAACTCGCAACAAGGCGTGTTTAGTCGCGCAAGGGTATAACCAAGAGGAAGGCATCGACTATGAGGAGACTTATGCGCCGGTTGCTCGACTCGAGGCTATACGCCTTTTACTTGCCTTCGCTTGTGCGAAAAATTTTAAGCTATTTCAAATGGATGTAAAAAGAGCATTCCTTAACGGCTATATAAATGAAGAAGTTTATGTTGCCCAACCTCCGGGTTTTGAGTCTCATGAATATCCTGATCATGTGTACAAGTTAAAACGTGCCTTGTATGGACTCAAACAAGCCCCTAGGGCTTGGTATGAGCGTCTAAGCAAGTTTCTACTTGATCAAGGGTATTCAAGAGGCAAGGTCGACACAACCCTCTTCATTAAGCGTCAAGGAAAACACTTAATTTTGGTGCAAATTTATGTTGATGACATTATATTCGGATCAACTAATATGAATCTCGTAAGAGAGTTTTCTAACCTAATGCAGGGTGAATTCGAGATGAGTATGATGGGGGAGCTCACATATTTTCTCGGGTTACAAATTAAGCAGCTTGAGGAAGGAACTTTTGTAAGTCAAACGAAATATTTTCTTGAGCTTCTCAAGAGGTTTGACATGGCAAACTCCAAAGCCATTGACACACCAATACCGACATGTGCTAATCTCAGTATAGATAAAAGTGGTAAGGATGTAGAGGTAAAAAGATATTGAGGTATGATCGACTCTCTTCTTTATCTTACCGCCTCTAGATCCGATATTATGTTTAGTGTTTGCATGTGTGCTAGATATCAATCTTCTCCTAAGGAATCCCATCTAAAAGTAGTTAAGCGCATACTTCGATACCTTTCGGGTACTCCAAAGTATGCGCTATGGTATTCCAAAGGAAACAATTGTTCCTTGGTTGGATTCTCCGACTCCGATTTTGCCGGGTGCAAATCGGATAGGAAAAGTACCATTGGTACTTGTCACTTATTTTCAAACTCTTTGGTTAGTTGGCATAGCAAAAAGCAGGTTTATGTTGCTTTGTCAACCGCCGAAGCGGAATACGTTGTTGCCGGTAGTTGTTATGCTCAAGTCCTATGGCTTAAGCAACAATTTCTAGATTTTAATCTCAAACTTGAGTGTATTCCGATCTTTTGTGACAATACGAGTGTCATCAATCTTGCCAAGAATCTCGTGCTGCATTCATGCACTAAGCATATCGAAATACGACACCGCTTCCTTAGGGATCATGTGGAGAAAGGCGATGTGGTTTTTGAACACGTTGATACTAAAAATCAACTAGCTGATATTTTCACAAAACCTCTTGCTACTGAAACTTTCTTTCATATCCGACGGGATTTAGGTATTCTCGATATTTCCGATCGTGTTTAGTGAAATTTCTTGCACATCTTTTATATATCTATATCTAATTTTATTATTGAATATCTAACAAATTGAAGATATTGAAAGTTTATGTGTGTGTTCATCTAGCTATATTTGGAACAGAGGTAACATCTTTCCTCAACTATTTCTCTCTCGATACTCATGTTCACAAAATGCATCAAATTATGTGTTACATTTGTCATATATGTCATATTATATGTATGTTATCTCTTTGAATGCTTAAAACATGTTTTGGTTGTTTATCTATGTCTTTATGTCTGCCCATATGATCAAAAATATCAAAATTTGCTAGTTTTGCCTGCATGAGTCGACCTAAAACAAGGTCGGGTCGACTCACAAATATGTCTCCAAAATTGAAATTTGTTCGGGTATGCTCAGGTCGACCTACCGATCGATGCATATCTTTTGATTTTTGAACATGTAATTTTGAACACAGTATGCTTCGACGCATACACAGAGCGGTCGACGCATCGTGCGAATTTTTTTACAGGTAAACTAAAACCTATGGATAGAATTTTGCAATGGATTGTGGCGCGCATTATGTGGCCTAAGAAAGGAGGATTTTCTCATGTTGATCAGGCCGAAGTTCATTTGATCTATATCTTGAAGAAAAAGATCAAATAAGATGGCCTTATTATATTGCTAGTAGGATGTATGCTCTCCGAGATTCGGGTCGAGGTACCGCTCTCTCCTATGGTTCATTCATTCAGGAAATTTTGAACAATGCTCAAGTTACACTTCTGGGGATCCCATATCGATCTCTCACTCTGGATCAAGAGTTTTTTCAGAAGACTCTTACTATGATGGTTTATTTATGGATGCCGGAAGAATATCATTATCGATTTGTTGCCAAAGCAACCGCCTCTCGGTTGGAAGACTCCGATGGGAGTGATGAGGAAGATGAAGAGGATGAAGAAGAACAAAATGACCAAGGTGATGGACAACCAAGGGAATTTGTCTATCACATAAATGTAAGTTGGGCTAACCAATCCCCTACTTTAGATCATGGAAACAGTTAAGGTTGGGGAGAATGGAAAAATACCGGTTGGACATCGTTACGTGAAAACTATCAGCCTCCATAATATTCAGAGTATCAGGAAACTCCGTAGTGGGGTCATGAGGAGTCTTCACATTGGGGATATGAGGAGCCTCCATAGTGGGGCTATGAAGAGCAAACACACTTCACGAATCCTCTGCAACAGCATTCTGCCGAACTCCTCGAGATGATGAGGAATATGCAATTAGAACAGCGTGCTTTCATGACTGATCAAGATGAACGTCTCTCGCAACTTCAGACTCAATTTGAGACGCAGGCTGAAAACTTCAACACATTCTCCTCAAATATAAATCAACGGTTCAATGCTCTGGTTGAATCAACTAAACGTCAGCACCAAGTCATTTCAAATAGCCTCAACACCTTGAACCGTTCCGTTTTGGAGTTTACTGACATGGCCGAGGCTCAAATGCCTCCGCCGTATCCGTATCATGGGAGAGGCCAACATTTCAGGGGAAGGAGACATTGAAGGCTATGCATTTTGCATAATTGTATTTCATCTGTTTATGTTGCTGTGAATTTTGCCTTGTATTAAGCATTTCTAATGTGATTAATGTATTGCTTCATGAACTTACTTACTTGAGTTAATTTCTAATGTATTCATTGTATTTATAGTAACAATTACTATTTTTATCTATGTATGGTGCTAATTATCTTTTTATTCCTTGATCATTAACTTTGTCATGTGTGGATGATTGTTAATGCTTATCTTGTTGTGAATGTTTTGATATGAGAAACTGTTATTAGTTTATCCTTTTTTAACAGAAATTTCTTTCTTTTTGATGTTGTCAAAGGGGGAGAAAGTCTCAAGCTATTTAGCAGTTATTTAGTAGAACCAAAGATCAAACATGAAGACGTCGCACTTAACGCAAATGAGTAAGTGAGAATGAAGGCAACAAGCAAGGGGGGGATAATGTCGGATATCATACAAACGAGTTATACGTGTTTTGCCATCATCCAAAAGGCGGAGTATGTGCGGGCAAAGCCTCAGATATTTGATATATGTGTTTCGATGATGTCAAAACCGAGCCGTATGGAAGAATAGTCATTTGGCATTATCACCATGATGCATGAGCATACCTTATTTCTCATGTTTGTTTGCTTGCACTAAATATCTCGAGTACAGCATTTAGAGTGTCAAAATATGCGTCATACGAGTTAAACTCAATTGGTTTATCATAGGTTTCATCTAAGAGAATAAAAAATATGAATTTAGGTATTTTTTAAAGTTTCAGGTCTTTGAGTCGACCTAAACTCTGCTCCGGTCGACTCATGGCAAGTGTTCTAGAAATGCATTTTTCCCGGGTCTGGTATGGTCGACCTATCGGTCGATGCATACTGTTGTCATTTGTATTTGTCAAAATATTCAGACTTTGCGTCGATGCATAGCCTTGTTCTGGTTGATGCATAGCTGCTTGTTTTGCACAATATGTTGCCTCGGGTTAGTTCAGGTCGACCATGCACTCTGCATTGGTCGACCGCTCGCTGTTTGCTGCATAATTTTTGTGTTGTCTATTATTTTTTTAAGTTGGCTTTATCAGTTATAACTGTTTTGTCTGGTATAAATATTTAGTTGCTCTATTCATTTCATAATTAAGTGAATCAATTACAAATACAAGAAAAGTGAAAGAGGTGTCAATTCAAGTTCTCATCATCTTCATCTTCTATATTTCATATCATAACAATCACACACAATAATCTTTGTTGTGCATTATGGATTGTCTAAGGTGATAATGTTCGAAGCCGCGATTGGGTAATCCGGTTCGGGTTGAGGAATTGGCAGGTTTTTCTTGAATGAAACCTATAGGGTTTTGTCCTCCAAGATTCTCTGCATTTGGGGGTTTTTGGAAGAGTCTTCTCAACATATATTCGGCTGAGTGAAGGCGATCGAGGAGCGGTGGGTTCCATCGATCTAGTAGCGGTAATCGGCGAATTATGAAGGAGAAGTTCGGGTTTGACACGCAAGTATTTAAGATTAGTCGGGCTGGGGTTTGAAGAAGGAAGGTTGTTCAAACATAAAGTTGTAATCGGAGGTTCATAGACTGGCTGTCGAAGGACTTGATTCGACTCGAATCAAGGGACAAGAGGAGATAGCGTCTACAATAACAAGGGTGTTCGTTTGTTTGATTGCTATTTCATTCTTGTATATATGATTCTACAATAGGTTAAATTTATATTATAAGAGCTCAACTCTATTGTTAGAATTGAGGGCAGACGTACCCCGAAGCGAAGACGGCGGGGGAACTGCCTCAACAAATCCTTGTGCCTTTTACCTTTCGTTTTTACATTGCTCAATATTTGTGTGGTTTTAGTACAAGAAATTATATCAAATTTAGGACTGTTTTGAGTAAGTGTTGGATTGTTTTTGACTCTAGTATAATCGTTGGTTGTACAAGGAAATTAGAGCAAATTACTCAAAGATGAACTCACTTGTAGTGCGCTGCACTCCAAGTGTTTGATAAATTTCCTGAACAAAAAGCCTTGTGTGCTGCCCATTTATTGTGGTAATATTTTAAGGCACTGAAACTCGTCATACCACATTGTGAGCTAAATCAAATTGAGAGTGTGACTAGCGTAGTGATTCTCATTACTCGTTATCCGATTCCATAAGCTAAAACGCATATCCGGTTTTCTAGTAACCATTCGTTATAGACGGTATTTTTCCACGGCCGCTTCCGCAAATTAAAAAAAATTTTAAAACCATTTTTCTGGTAGCGCCGACTCATTTGTTAACAAGGTATCTATTCAATCCTCCCCCTTCTAGATACGTGCCATCGTCTGACACCCTTCAGATTCCAGAGATGCATCTCTGGATGCACCATATTTTGATTAAATATTAAAATATTCCAAAGATGCATCTCTGTTCATTTCACAACGATACATCTTTGTAACCTAACTCAAAGATTTTATCCTCAAACACACGGGGTTTGCAGTAGGGTAAACAAGGAAATAAGTTACTTAACTTAACAGGTTCAAGAGAATATTTAGGTAAATGCCCCAAAAATGCATGAACATTACCTAAGATAGAAAATGAAATTATTACCAGGGAAGCCCAGATGAGGACCTTTTCTTTCTCCATTGGTGGTTCAAGGATGTAGGTGTGGTTTCCAGAGTAGGAAGAAGCAATAACATCAACAACAGAAGGAATTAGGAGTTGTTGTTTTAAGCCAGAAGTAGAAGCTATTTTTCTAGAATTGAAATTAAAAAAATGAAAATGGAAGGCTGCAAGGTACAGGAGTTCTTAAGGTTTGAAAGAATAAAAGTGGTGAAACAGAAGAAAGAAGAGAAAAATAAGTTCTATAGTTGTTGAAATGAGATTTTTCATTTTTTTCTTTAAGACTAAAACACTGATATTTTGAATTTTTGTGTTAAAATGTTAATGGTTTATGATTTTCCTTTAATTTAATGTGGTTAATACTTGTGGCCCACGTTGGCCTTGAAAATCGAAGCCATGATGGTAGATGCATGCATGTTACTGACATGAAGGCTAGGTAGTGATGCTCCGCAAGTGCACGGAAATATCAAAGTAATATAAAAGATTGTCAAACCCACAGAGACCAATATCAACCTATCGTTATCTATTGTTGCGACGTAAAGCTAAGGCTAATGGAATTAGGAAAGTTAAGTGTGAAAGGAATTAAATCTAAAACGCTAAAATTTCTAATAAGAATTATCAATAACAGGATGTCAGTATGCAACGCATCAATCGTTGGGGATTTAATGAATAATCGATGTAAGTTAGGTTGTTCTAAATACTTTTTATCAGAAAAGTACTTATTAAAAAATCTTTACCTCACACTCTCGTGTTTATTGATTCAGACTATATCGTTAAATTGGAATGAGCGCTCTCGCTGTATCATTCGAATTTAACGATACCTTTTGAAAATAAATAAGTCCTAATTAATTCTAAAGTGTTTCTACTGTGTTTATAATTAATGCCTAATCTCAGCTATCTAGTTAAAACCTCAAACTCTCGTTTATCTTGACCTTAACCTTAGTTTTCCTTTTTACTCTCGCAAGAAAGGTCGATTAATTAAAGTAAGAAACTAGAGCCTAAAACTACTTTGTAAAGAAAGATAACACCGGTTGTTATTTAATCCCCTTCGATAGATTTGTTACATACCGACATCAATTACTCTAGCCGGACATGGTGGAAAAATCAAACATAATACAGTGCAGAATATAACTACTAATCATGTTGTAATGGCGACAAATAAAATAAACAGAATAATTTAAAACCTGGAATTAGATTAAACTGGAGGTACAATTAAATGGCAGGCTTGGAGGAATATTCATCGTTCCTCAAACTTGGTACACAAATTAAACTCGTATGGAAAAAGAAAATAACAGAAACTTACTTGAATGAAAAATTGGAAAGACTGGAAAAAATACTCTCTATTCTGAAAATGCTCCCCCACCCCTTTTTTCGAGCCGTTTCTCTCATTTATATAGTCAATTGAAGAGGAGAAGAAATTAGTGAAGTGCCGTGAAAATCTCACTTGAAAATCCAGAAGTGATCCTGGAAAATAGGGGGAGTGGGGGAATATTTCTCCACACTCCCAGGTGGCTTGCGCCACCTCCCCCTCATAAGAACATGTGGCTTGCGCCACTTTTGACTGTGGTTGGCGCCACTTTTGCATGGTGGTGGGCGCCACCTTAAATGTGGCTCCAACCACATTAAGGTGGTGGGCCCACCTTTTTTTTTCTTTTTTTTTTCTTTTTCATTTTCTTTCTTTCCTTTCTATTTCTTCCTTTCCATTTTCTTCTCTTCATTTTCTTTCCTTCTCTTTTTCTTTTCTTTTTCTTCTCATTTTAATTCTTCACCTCGAACCGAGTACCTGAGAAAAACAAACGAATGTGAATAATATAAAGCATAAAATAGGGGGAAAATCAAATAAAATATAATATAAACTCATGTATGTCAAGTCAGATACACGATATAATTTCGCGTTATCATGTAGTAGTAGCAGTCATGATGATGGTGATATATGCATAATGGTTTGAGTAGTATTGGGAGTTACTAAAAAACGCCACTTGTCTACCATATTGAAAATATGATCGAAAATAAATTGTTTTTGGGCATTTGTTAGCATAATATTTTTGACTTAGATTTTTCGAAAAGTAATATGGATATGAGGTATATATAAGTGATAAATACATGTAGCTAAGGCATGTCTTTCAACACCAAACCACAAGATTCGACAGGAGAAGTTTTCGATAGAGGCGGTTAGAGAGCTTGAAGACCGTTTCAAGTGTGATGGAAGTTTGAGGCAGTTCAAGAACCTAAGACGCATGGATGCACATCAGAAGACAGAAACCCGCGTAATAAGATACATGTCGAATCCTAAAGGATTAAATGTTTCCGACAATTATTAATGTACATAGTATATAAGTGGATTTGGTCTATGGGGCAAGGGTTCACATTTCATTTTATTTCCTATAGAATTAAAACATTTGAGTCACAGAGATACAAAAATTCTGAGAAATGTACGAACTTGCACCCCACTTTTAAATTCAAGCATTTTTATCCAATTGCATTTGTTCTTTATTTCTTCATTTACTTTACCTTTTTTTAAGTACTTCTACACTTATTTCTTTCAACTTGAATCCGATACTTTTAAATTCAAATATAAAACATCATAACACTATTACACTTTCTAAAACATTTCACAGAAAATGTCCTTAGAATTTTTCCGAGTTAATCCTTTAAGTGAACTGAAACTCGTGATTTATTTACTAAAATCACCAGTAAACACCCTAGTATTCCACCCCCCCCCCCCAATTTTTTGTGATATACGTGAAAAGCAATAAGATATGGGAAAGTATTTGCATATTACTTTCTCTTTGTTATTTTAGCTATGTTCGTCTTATTACTTGTATAAGTGTGTTTATCTTATTTTGCCGTAAATGTTATATTACTTTTAGCCATCTCCTTCATGTTGTTTGCAAGCCAGAGGAATGTCGGGATTTTATTACCCCTATAATTCATAAAGCTTACCTCGTGAGGCCATGTTGGGTTGATTTATTTACAAGCATGTTGTGTTAAGATGTATGTGGTTTGGTGGTAAGATGTTGTTCTGACTTAATAGTCATGTGTTAGATCAAATTTATGATCGTATGGCGTGAGACCAACTAGATGCGGTTGTGCTTTAAGTTACACTTATAATAATATGTCATTAGATCGGCTATTTAAGACTATGCTTTGAACTTCACTCCACATCATAGAGGATCGTTCCACATCATAGACTATTCTTTGAACACACACACATACATACACACGCACATACACACACACATACATACACTTACACGCATATGCACACGCGCACACACATACACGCACACACGCGCACACACGCACACGCACACACACACGTACACGCAGCACATGTACACGCACACGTACTCACACACATGCGCACATACACACACACGCACACACGCACATGCACATGCATACGCACATGGACACTAAACATGGACATATGAACAATAAAGTATAATCGAGCAAGTTTTATTACTCTTATTTCCATTGCTAGCCTCCCCTTTTCTTAGCCACATCTTGGCATTCAGAGATTTATGCTTTGAAGTCTATAAATAAGGAAGGCCACGTTAATTTCCATAGTTATGCCCTTTCCTTGGTCTCTATGGAATGCAGGATGTATCTTTTTAGCCCCTTCGAGGTTGGCATAGAAAACAGTGGTTCCCTATCAAGGTTGTGGTATTTGAGATTCAAGTGCATGGGAGAGGCTCTGATGTCCAAACTTTCTATGAATGGCCTGTTAAAAATACAGTTGTAGAGGCTCTTGCACAGGATGACCAGAAATTGAGTGTTGATCAATCGGAGGTCTCTTTCCTCTCTTACAGATACCATTAGCTTCGCATATCACCAGGGATGAATGGTCTTCCTGTTAAACGCTTGCAGATCTGACCTATCGTATGATATTAGGCTTCATCTATCTAAATGTCCTATGGTGGCCGTGATTACTAGGGGAAACAACTCATTAGAAATGTACATAACTTTCTCGAAGTCCCGAAACCCTAACATAGGCCGGTCGAGAACCTTTGATGATGAACTACTTTCGTTTCTATAGACGGTCATCATCTCGACAATGTTTCTTTTAACCGTCCATTTGGAATGGAGATTTTCTCGTGGCACAGTGTCGGTAATGGCAGTGATATACAGGAGTTTTCCCTTGCTGATTTCTCTTTTTTTATTTATTGCTTGAACCGACTTCAGAAACCTTTGTAAGGGACTTGGTTTTTGGAGATTCTTCTCGGTCTCGCTTGGTGCCCTTGACATGCTCGAACAATCGGCCCTTCTTAACTAGTGTTTCAATTGAATCCTTGAGTTGGATGCAATTGTCCATGTTATGTTCGTGTCTTATGTGAAAGTGGCAGTATTTTGATTTATCTATCTGGGCAGACTCTCATACCTGGAAAGGAGATCAGATTCCTTCTTTCTGAAACTCATTGTTAGCGCACTCCCCGTAAATCTTATCTCGAAAAGTATTTAAAGGTGTGTACTTTTCATGCCAACCGTACATCCCTAGCGTCTTATTTCAGTCGATGGGATTACTTTCTAAATGGGTCAAGAATGATGAAACCGTGCAATATCTCATGTTGCTAAACAAGAATAAAAGTTGGAACTCCAAGATGCGGTGCTTGGAGAATCCTTGTTTCTGGAGGAGGAAAAAACAAACCTAGATGTAGAGAACCCTTAATGTCGAGATTCGTTCCGCCAGGAATATTGTGAGTCGCATTTCGTTGATTGACAGTTGTCTACACTTTGCTAGCAGCAGTTAAAGCGACGACAAAATAAGGCTCTAGATCCAGACATTTCTAAGGATTGAAGATATCATAGATACGAAAATCCGAAGATCTGAAGACTTAGTGTGTTGTAATCTACATGGAGTTCGAATTAATCTAAGGTAACTAAGTTTTGTGCTTGATTTGCTAGATCTCCATTCAGAGGTAGAAGGAAACTTCACACTGAACAAATGAATGCAGAGATAAAAAGTCGTAGAAAATGCAGAAATCGAAATTCGTTTTCCATAGATAGTGCCACTGTTCTGTTCCAGAACCAAAAATAGAGAGAGATGCATAAGCTACGACAGAGTAGAGCTTCCGATGCTACGGATAAGGGGTGTACCTACAAGGTTAGCATTTGACTCTCAAATCATCATATGAAAGAATATAGAGTATTATAATTGTATTTGAAAACTTTTACCTCATTCGGGGTCACTCCTTATATATAGAGGGTATGAATGACGGTCTTGCTATCTTTCGAGCGTGAAATAGGAGGATCGTTGGATGTGAATGAGGCGTAAATCTCATGTAGCAAAGTATAAGATAGTTCTAAGGTAAGGGGAAGATTCTAGAAACATAAATGTGTAGTCGGTGAAAATGCTTTGGCTCGGAATGGAGCATTTCTAACCAGGGTCAGCTTTAAGTCAGGGCAACCAAGTCCACATCTTCAAAAGAAATAGGATCTCGAAAAGTTAGAGTGATGAGCTTTTTAAATTAAATAGTAATATGATTATATATATATATATATATATATATATATATATATATATATATATATATATATATATATATATATATATATATATATATATATATATATATATATATATATATATATATATATATATATATATATCCGAAGAAATATTTTACTACAAGGTTGAGTTGGTGTGTTCGAACGTTGACTTACGTTGACTTCTGTATTCATGCATTTTAATTGAATGATGTCTTGTTTGAAGATCCTTAAATTTTCATACACTTGCGATTGTGTAACTCCGCCATGATCGGACACAACAGATCATAAGATCAGAGCATATGTAATTGTAATAAAAAAGTATTGTGCCCATACAACATGTCTCTCAACAGGTTAATGTAACTCGTTGACATTCCACCAAGTGCAAGTTGGTGACTGAATGACATGAACATTAGAAAGTTCTGCCCTACATGCACTATTATCTGGTTCATAGAAATTTAAGCACTTTGATAAGTCCTGAGCATTTTCATTTCGAGATAAAAGAAGTCTTTGACCCACACAACTATCAATCTCAATGAGGTGATGAACAATATTATCTCGCAAACATAGGGATTGTAATATAGGAATCTGCTAGATTCATTCCAGTCATTATAGCTAGTATGAACCTATTAAAAGCATACAACTCATTTATTTATTTATAAATTTTGACTCTATCAATTGATGAGGATGGAAACAGCTCAGCAATATTATCTTGAAATTAATACCATGATTCATACACGCATACTCCACATCATCTTTACATGGATTTACAAACATCATGTTACCTTTTAAATCTCCTGTCCATACTCCATCTATAATTTAGCACCTAACTCTCTTACTCATAATATTTTGCCTAAGTTTTCTCTTCTTCACTCCCTTTTGATTTTTTTTCTTTCCATAATTTAAAACTTTTCTTTTAGAAAAAAAATCATAATGGACTATAATTAAATTATGCAATAATTTATTTCGGCAATTGCATGAGAAAAACTCAACAATGTAGGAGTTAGATAAAAGTTAGATAATAAACTTAACTTTAGGTGCAATCCGACATGGAGTGGTCTGAACTAACTCCAATGACATTCAATGGTAGAAGACGCAAATGCGAACATGTTACATTTCACTCTTTTATTTTTAACTAAGCAATGAAACATTAACTATTAATTATTTGATAAAAAAAACAATAAAGATTAAATGAAAAAAAAAACTATATTTCTATTGTTTATTTTTTTTTGTAGAAATGAAACTATATTTGGTATAACTAAAAGCAAATTATAGTATAATGATCATAATTAAATCCATAATTTTCAATGTTTAATTCGTATTTTATGATGTTTAATAACATTTTATATATTATATTTTATTATATATATATATATATATATATATATATATATATATATTTATGTAGATAATAAAAAATTAATCAGCTTTTTCACGTGATTTGATTGAATATAATATGGAAAGGAATGATATATTATTAATGCATACCTATCAATCTATTATAATGTAATATATATTTTCGACTAAAATATCAGAACAAGTATTGATTTTTTGAGAGATGATTGGTATCAAATTTATGCACACCTTTGTTTCAAAATAAAATAAAATTATGTACGTCTCAATCAACAATAAATTAGTCCACATATTAAGGGATTTGAGCCTTAAAAATAATTGATCACATTTATAAAATTCGATTTAAAAAAGCTCAATAGAACATGACAACAATAACAACTATCATCTCAAAAGTTGGGTCCGACCTATAATATGAAATTCAAAATAAAATTGTGAATTATTTTATTATAAATTGTTTAACTGAAAAGTCAATACAATCAAAGAAATTACATAAAAAAGATATTATTATTATTATTATTATAAGAAATAATAATAATAATCATACCGAAATAAAAGAGATCAAAATTTAAAATAAAAACTTGCTAAAGATAAAAACTAGCTAAAGATAAAAATTAGGCCACGTCATTAGACTCTAATCTTATCACACAAACACCAATGCAGTTACCCAACTTAAACATTGTAGTGTTGTACTTTTCCAAAACCAAACCTTATTTACTTTTCCACACCTATATAAAACCACCACACCCTACAACATCGTAACAAACAACAAAATCAACAAAAAAATAAAAAAATTCACGTGCGAAAGAAAAGTGTTGTTAAAACACAACACCATCAAGAAAATCAAAAACATCTCAAAATTTTGAATGGCAACACGCGTGCTCCCACAAAAAATCGTCAAGAATCTCCGTTTCCAAAAAACCACCAAGCCACTAAACTCCCCTCGTCCCGCGACGGCCGCCGTCGCCGCCACGCTTCTCGAGAAACAACCACAACCGGCGACAACAACACCACAACCACCATCGCAATCATTTTTCTCTCTCGACTTAAACAATGCTGAGAAACTCTTCTCGACTGTACCAACGTCCACGCTAATTCGATCCTCAGCCGTTCTGCATGCGACGGCGGTAGGACCGATGGTGGACGTTGGCATATGGGCTTTACAATCGAGGTTGTTACAGAAAGGAATTATGAAAGATGCGGTTATGGCAGTTACGAAGAAAACATTCTTCGAACATTTTTGTGCGGGGGAGGATGCTGCTGCTGCTGGACGGAGTATACGGTCGGTTAATGATGCTGGCTTACGTGGCATGCTTGTCTATGGTGTTGAAGATGCGCACGATAACGATGGTTGTGATCGTAATCTTAATGCCTTTCTTCATACCGTTGATGTTAGCAAATCGCTTCCTCCTTCATCTGTAAGTTTCTAATTTTGTCTCAAAATTCTTGTTTTTTGGTTTAATTTTCATAATCATCTTAAATCATTTGTTTAAGATTGATTAGTATAATTAAAGTATTTAACTTTTTTAATTAAAGAAAAAAGTTTTGGTCAAATTAGTTTGGTCTAATAATATAGCGTGTAAAAAGCGTTTCATTCTGTTTTTTGTTAACAGATAAATGGAATAATTTAGTTTTGGTCAAAATTCTCTTTTTGCGTAAATTAAGAGATAGTAACATATTTAGATTTTGAATATATAAAGAGACTTATTATTAAAATTAGTAATGTAATAAATATTTATAATAATGAGATTTTTTATTCTTCTAAACAAAAAATAGATGAGTTGGCAACAAGTGTCACTTTGCATGAATCTGTATCACCAAGTAAGACATATCATACAAAAACTTTACATGCCAATTACAATTTTTATCATTTTTAAATTGGAACTATGTGTCAAAGTGATCATATTTTGTCTTATATTATAATTTTACATATAATGTTGGTCCCACTTAACTAAATAAATACTTTTTATATTTATTTTATTTTTATTTGGTGTGATAGGTGAGTTTTGTAATTGTGAAAATCACTGCAATATGTCCAATGGCATTACTAGAAAGAATGAGTGATCTTCTAAGATGGCAACAAAAAGACCCTTCATTTGTTCTACCATGGAAACAAGATTCTCTACCAATTTTCTCCGAATCAAGTCCATTATACCACACTCCAAACAAACCAGAACCATTGACACAACAAGAAGAACATGATCTTCAACTTGCAAACCAAAGATTACAACAACTTTGTCATAAATGTGTCGAATCAAACAAGCCGTTATTAGTTGATGCCGAACACACTACTGTTCAACCGGCTATCGATTACTTCACGTATTCTTCTGCGATTGTTCATAACAAAGATGATAATCCTATTGTGTTTGGAACAATTCAAACTTACTTGAAAGATTCTAGAGCGAGATTGTTTCTTGCGACACAAGCTGCTGATAAAATTGGTATTCCAATGGGGTTTAAGTTGGTTAGAGGTGCTTATATGTCTATGGAAAGTAAAATAGCTGAATCGTTTGGATATGGTTCCCCGATTCATGAGACTATTCAAGATACACATGATAACTTCAATGATTGTTCGGCTTTTTTGCTTGAGAAGGTTGGTAATGGACGTGGTTCTGTCGTTCTTGCTACACACAATATTGAATCAGGTACTAACTTATACTAGATATAAATATGTGTTTCACGTTGACGCATGTCAAACACTAGACAGTTATTTATCTGGTTATATATCTGATACCAGACATATAGTATATCTGATACATGTCTAATCTTTAATTTGAAATATCAATGTCATATGAATGAATGTGTGTAGGGAAATTGGCGGCTGCAAAAGCATATGAAATTGGGATTGAAAAAGTGAATCACAAGCTTGAATTCGCGCAACTATGTGGAATGTCGGATGCGCTTTCATTTGGTTTGAGCAATGCCGGGTTTAGGGTTAGCAAGTATATGCCATTTGGACCGGTTGAGATGGTTATGCCATATCTATTGAGAAGGGCTGAGGAGAATAGAGGGCTTTTGGCTGCTTCTGGGTTTGATAGGCAACTCATAAGGTAAAAAATTTAACAATTAGAGAGAAAAAACTCATCAACTTTTTATTAGCTTGTGACACAAGAAACCTTTATACATTTGATGTTTTGTTGACAATAGTTTTGGGTTTGTTTTGTTTGTGTTTTTGCAGAAAGGAGTTGGGAAGGAGGATAAAAGCTGCAATGTTTTAAGAGCTGGAATACTTATCTATGTCTATTTTTGTTTATTTATAAATTAAAGATTTCTAAATTATGGTGAAGTTAGTTTATGGATTTTAATGAAGTGAAATTGTACTTTGTTATGGTAGTTTGTTGAAATTTAAATGTGGGGTTGAGTGAGTTTACTAACTTACTATCAAATTGTAAGACCTTTTAAGTGTTTTATGCATATTAAAAATAATTAATATTATATTGAAAAAAATTATATACTCATTATATTTTATGAAAAGTGTTTTATTTGTATTTTTTCTATTCTTTTATCATATCGATGTAATATTTATTATTACTTTTTATTATTATATCTCTATTTATTAATTTTTATTTTATTGAGTTATTCTATTAATTATAATTAACAAGAATATTCTCTTACTTATTCTTTCTCACAATAAGGGTTCTCTTTCTTATTTTTATTTGTCTTAAATTATTTGTCCTTTTATATTATTAATGTGATATTTATTATTTCTTTTAACTAATTTATCCGTGTTTATTATATTTTAATTCATATAACTACTCTATTATTTATTATTAATAAGGTTATTTTAGTAAATAACACTAATTTTATCATTATTTATTATTAATAAAATTATTTTAGTAAATAACACTAATTTTATCATTGAAAATCAATCAAATTTATTATTATTTAAAAAGAAAAAAAAAAGTGAAAAACTCAAAGAATAAGAGACGGAAAAAGTAAATAAAAAGAGGGTGATTTTATAAAAATAATTGTTTTTCATTAATTATATAGAAAAAAGAAATTAAAGAATAAGAAAATAAAGAGTAATAAATAATAAATAATATATGATATATTAGATAAAAAATTATTATTAATGTGTATTAATTATCTATAACATATATAAAGGCAAAACATGATGTTTTGATGTGGTCTATTTTTTTTTACCAATTTTACTTTTTTAATGTATAACTCATAATAACTTCCATTAAAACCACTAAAATCACTATTATCATCTTTCAAATAACTTTCTATTATTAATTTACAATCTAATTTCATACTAACTTCTTATCTAACATCATACTATTAACTTTTTACATAATTTTTATTTAAAATTAATATTAAATAAAAAATATCATTTAAATTTTTACGTGTGTTAATTAAAAAAGCGGATTTCCATTCTCGTCCTATTATAAAAAAAAAAATTTATAAATAATAAAGTTTCATGTACATAAATTTGTATAAAATTTCATAAATTACTTTGCCAAATCATTAAAAAACGAGTTTTATAAGATTAAGTTTATTTAAAATTAAAATTATTTAAAAGAAAGAGTTGAGTTTTTAAAAATAATTTAAAATTAGAAAAAACGAGATTGGATCTAATCCATTCAGTTGCAGAATTTATTAAGGCTGACTCAAATAGAATTAGGTTAAATTTTTTACTTCAGGTAAATTCAGTTTATAAATTACAATATCAAATTTATCAAATTGAATTTAAGAACAACTTTAAGAGGTAAAAAATTCAATTTTATCAAACTTATACAATAAATAAAAAAGTAGTACTCCCTAACAATTACATAAAATATTATGGAAATATATTTATGGGTCCAAAACATAAATAATTGATGGCCCTATATATCTTAGTTTCCATAACAATCACATGCATTGGTTCTATGGAGACAGTATTAACAAATTGGCCTTAAATTTATATATGGAACAAATCATTTATGACCAACATTTTTTGACACCTTTAATTTCTCATATAGAGGACCTACCTAATTATAATTGGCTTACTAATAAAAGAAAACAACCAAAAAGAGAAAAATGATAAGATCTATATGGTGGGTGTATTATAAATTTGAAGAAGGGACATTCCAAATTTTTATTACTGATTTAGAGAAAGAAAGAAAAAAGTGGTATGTGAATAAAAAGTACAATAGGTACCCCACCCCCACCAATTAAACAGAGTTGGAATCATGCTGGAAATTGATAAATACCAAATTCAGTACATTATCATAACTATCTAACTAATTAAAAATATATATATAAGTTCAACACACCAGATTATCACTATTATATTAAATTTAAACTCTATTTTTTATCACATACTTAGTTCATTTTATCACATACTTATTATCATTCTCTTATATATATTATTTATAAAAAAAAACATTTTTTTATTATGGTTCACTATTATAAATAATATATTTTATAATAAATTTATTATTTCAACTAATAAATAATCGATGTATAATTTCTAGACGCATCACATTTTATTTTATTTTTTAAAATATCATTTATTTTTTAAGTTGGGATAAATGACTGTGGGAAAAATTAATTTAGAGGATATGTTTCAAATCGCAACAATTGTAATTTATATTTTTATTTCTTTAATAATAGCACTTTTTTTGATTTAAAAATGAAATGATTTATTCCTTCATTTACACTAATAATCGAGGGGTTTGAAATTTAAAATTGTTTATAAAAATGTTTGTTTATTAAGTTTTTTTTCTTAAGCTAACTAATCTACCACTACTCCAAAATCGTAAACATTATTCTTTAAGATAAATTACAAGACGAAAAAATCTTCAATTTTTTTAAATTAGTTACACTTTACTACAAAATATACATTTTGTAACGTCATCTTCCTTCGGTCATTTATTCTACAAAAACAATAATTTATCTTTAGGTGCCTTTATTTTTTGTAATTAAAATATTTTTACCATGGTTTATCTTAGCAACCGTGGTAATAAGTTATTGAGTAACACACTTCGAATCCTAACACCAACACTTTTATATTTTATCATTACAAAAAAGGTGTGTCCCTTTAATTTTTATATTTATATTAAAATTTAACAATTTTTCAACACAATCATGTTTTTCAATCGTGTGGTGAAATGTGATGTTCATTTTTACAATTTCATGGTTCCTTTTGTGTGGAATATCTCAGGGACAATCTTCAAATCCAACACAATCAGTTTAGTTTTACAGTGTCAAGGATGCTTTGAGTGTAATATCTTCATTCATTTTTATTATCTTGAAAATTTTGACCTTAAAGATAAATGTTAAGGTTCAAGCATATCGCTTACTTGATAAGTGAAACTTAACATTGTTAAATATGTAATTCATTATTTTAGAAAGATTAGATTTGACTTAGAAAGATCAAATTTAATTTAGGAAGATTATATTAGATATTTTTGGGCTTTTATAGTTTGGGCTTTGATTTGGGGTGCAAGCTAACCTAAATCTATAAATAGGGAGAAACCCTTATCTCATCCTATTTTGTAATTCACAGTTTGCGGTTGCAAGTGGAATAACATAATTTCCATAGTTTGTGGGCAGAGAGTTCTCTGCAGAAAATTGTTCATCTTCTTCTTCTCCAACGTTTACTTTCTTTCTTTCTTTCTAAATTTTTCTTTTATTGTCATTACGTGAGTTGAAACAATCTTGAGATCAAGATTGATTTAGCGGAATTCTCCAAAGATTGTGGTTGAATTTCCAACATCTGGTATCTAGAGCTCCGGTTACGATTCAAGGAAGGAAAATCGTGATGGCGATGAATCGTCCAAATGGTCACTTTCCGCAAAACCTCCCAATTCTCAAGAAAGATAATTATGAGAATTGGTGCAAGCAAATTAAGGTGGTTTTCTGTTATCAAGATCTTTGGCATCTTGTGAAGGGAGTGGTAGCACCACTTGCAGAAAACGCGACGGATCAAGAAAAAGGTTACATTCAAAGAATTGAAGAAGAAAGATTATAAAGCGCTCTTTATAATCCATCAATGTGTAGATCCAGATAATTTTGAAAAGGTTAGTGATGTAGAGTCAGCAAAGGAAGCGTGAGAGATTCTTGGAAATTCGTTTGGAGGCGCAGAAAAGGTGAAAGATGTGAGGTTACAAACTCACAAGAGAACCTATGAATTGCTTCAGATGGAAGAAAGTGAAAGTATAACAGATTTCTTCACTAGAATTACAAAGCTGGTGAATCAAATCAAGGTATGTGGAGAAGCGTTGACATTAAGATCAGTTGTTGCAAAGATCTTGAGGTTGTTGGCTCTAAAGTTCGACCACGTGGTAGTAGCTGTAACACCCTTTTCAAATCCACAAATATTATGGCAAAATAATAGAATTTATCAGAGTAAAATTTTAAACACCATAAAAATCACCTCAAATGGCGTACATTTTTCAATAAATTCAAATCAAGGTCAATGCTCCGTAAGCAACGAGTTTTCTCAAAATTACTCAAAAATGCTCAAATGGCAGTGGAACACAAAAAGGCAAAAATCAAAAGTTTTCCTTTTACCGCAAGGAAACCAACATAACAAAAATCAATTAAATAGTTTGACTCAAGGACCCCAACCTGATATTACACTATCAGAGCAAGACTCTCTAAGTCAACCACAATGGCCAATGACCCAAAAACTTTAAAAGTCCTCGACGGCATCCACAACTAAACTTGGTCATCTGCACGTTACCCACGTGGAGGCAACATTCAAACAGGTAGAGTGAGTAAAACAATTCATAATAATCAATATAGGAATCAATATATAAAACAGCGTCATTTTCATATTGAACATCATCATAATCATCAAGGAACATCAAAGGTCACAACATTATAAATTACACTAAATTGTCACATAAGTGCAAATGCAACAAGACTCATGCATGTGGTACCAATCATCACAACTCGATGGACACTGGGCCATCAACCCTCTATAGATCCCCGTCAATAGGATCGATTCTATACAAGAACTGGAGCACATCAAAATACCTCACATCCGCACAATGGGACTGAAGCCAAAGAAATCAAGGTCCTGAACCGAAGTCCGGATGCACATGAATGCATGATGCACACATCAATATCACTCTCATAATAATATCATTAGGTGTATCATCATTCATCAAAATAATCATAAGAATCACGTCATCATAGAAGCATCAAAACTCATGGAATTACCATCACAAATCATCATAGTTCCTCATGGGAATTCATCATGCAATTAGGTATTAATCACATATAAATCACAGTTATACTCATGGTAATTCATCATACATTCATTTAATCACATAAGAATTACATTTATACTCATGGTAATTCATCATACATTCATTTAATCACATAGGAATCACAGTTACACTCATGGTAATTCACCCAGAAAATCACAACATCAAAGCATCAAGACATCATTGAACCAGAATATTATTGACTTCCCAAACATATTAGATATAAAAATATTGGGAAACCAATTCTCTTATCTATACCATGTTATAGCTCTGTTCATTAGATTTCCAACGCTTCAAATAGGGACCAAAACGGACTTACGGATCAAAAGTTACGTCCAAAACGATTTTGACCGAAAATATGAATAGTCGTGGCGGACAGCATGCAGAATTTTCTGCGTTTTTCACCGTTGGAGGCCTTCCGAACCTCCGATTTTGATTCTGTAAAAACCCAAACTCTCTGAAAATTACAACTCACCTAACACTATAATTATCTCAAGTAAATTTACAATTTTAACACAATTAAACCATCTAATCATTGTTTTAAGATTATGCCTAAAACCTTTAAAATTAAGGGATATATGTTCAATCCCGTATCATATTTACACCTCTAATTTCCATAATTTCCTTAAAACTACACCATGGTCATTAGAGTACTCACTATCTAATTATCCTACAGGGTTAAAACCTTAACAACAGATTTTGGCCACGAAGGTCTAATTTCCTTTACTCTCAAATCAACCTCAAACCTATCAGACCATCAATTCAAATCCCTATACGATTAAAACCTCAATAATAGATTTTGGCCATGAATGCCTACTTTTCCTCAAACCCAAATCGACCTCAAACCTATCAGACCATCAATAAGGAACATACAAAAGCAATGTCTCATGGGACATTCCATAAATTGAAATCTATATTCAATTAGCTACAAATAGGGATTTTTCTGGATATTGACATTCAAATTAACCTTTTTACGTATGAAATAACATAAAAAATAGTTTTGTCCGAATGTTAAAATCTGGGTTCATTCATTACAGAAGCTTCTTTTCAAACATATAGTTTTACTCATAAACAAAACCTTTTTTTAACAAAGAACATTAAAAGTCCAATTTTCATACAAGTAATGTTAAATATACATTAAAACACATCAAAATGTATCAAAATCACATCGTTGAAAATAGCGATCCAACGTTACATACAAAAAATGTGTCACCTCCTAAATACATTGTAAGATAAAACTAAAATGCATCAAAAGTGTTACGATCTAAATTTATATTTATGGATGGTTCTTCCTTTGAGTTTTTCTAATTTGATTATTTTTCAATTTTTCTCAACTTGGTAAATTCTTCCATCTGATCCAAAAACTTATCCAGCCACGTTTCATTTTTTTGTGTGGAATATGATGTCCACTCAAGTAATTTTTGTGGTATAGGACATCTCGTTTCAAATAAATTTGAATGAAATGTTGTGATTTTAAAAGTCATCTAATACGCATAATGCTTCTGGCTTGATTTTGAGATGGGTCACTGTGAAGTGGAACAAATATTTCCAAGAAACTATATCTTTTCATATCAATACACGCCATGTTATATGCATTTGCTATAAGATAATCAATTTTATGGAAACACGTCAATTTTGCCTCTGGTAATGGGCCTCTAACTAACACAAGGTATAAGAGATGCATAAATTCATTAAATTGTTCTTTTCCCCTATAATATTGTCTATGATTCCTTATACGTCTTTAACTCTTTAATAAGATGTTGGCAGACAAGTGTATGATTCTCCTCTTTGTTACCTGGAAAAGTTGAAACAACTCAATAACCACAATTAAAGTCACTCTTAACATCTACAATCCGATCAATGTATTTATGCATAACATTGACATCTCTTAAATGTGTATCATTTTTGTAAAGGTAGTGAAGATGGTAAAGGAGGTGAAATCGGAGCCCTTTCTAGTGTGAGTAAACCTCATCCATATGTATGATGAATAGTCCAAACACAAATAATCTTCTTATTCAACTAGTCTAGAAATGTGCTTTCAACATATTTCAAGAAATTTGAATATGTTGTGCACACCTTTCAGAATAATACCACAGATTCATCATATAACTCGTTAATAGAAGAATTTATTATAAAATTTTTGGAATCCATTATGATTTCCAATATCACATTAGGTTTAATCATTTTCTCATTTTCACCCTTGATTTGTTTGGTCTCTACCGCAGACTTAAGTCTACTTGTCAAATTTGTTGTCATATGATACGTACACGGTAAAACATATAGTGTAGGAAACATCTTTGCAACCAAATTTATTAGTGTGGTGTCACGGTCAGTGACATTCACTCGTGGCATTATTTTTTATCTTTCAACATAGTCATTAACCGTCACATTGTGTTTTTTTTCACATTTCAAAAATGAAAATCCAACTTGTTAAATATAATTCATTGTGTTTTGATATGATTAGATTTGATATCATATGATTAGATTTGATATCATATGATTAATTTGATATGATATGATTAGGTATCATATGATTAGATTTGATATCATATGATTAGATTTGATTTAGAATATTTTAGGCCTTTTATGTTTTGGGCTAGTGTAAACCTAAAACTATAAATAGGGTGTCTTGCTTTGTATTCTACATCACAACAGAACAAATTTCACAGTTGCAGTTAGCAAGTGAAAGTTCAATAAGAAATCCCACAGTTGTGGGTAACACATTCTCTCCAAATACTTCTTTTCTCATTCTTCTCTTTCTTGTTTGTTATTCTTCTTCTCTTTTGTTGTTCTTGATAATTACTTGTTATTACCATCATTATCATATTGTGGGTTTGTTCATCAATCTTGAGATCAAGATTGAAGGGAATTCTTCATAGGGTGTGAGGTGAATTTCCAACATTGGTATCATGAGCCTTTGGTTCGAATAAAGGGAACGACTTACTTGTATCGAAAGTATCCCCATAGGTTGTGGGTTGAGTGTCTCGTTGAAGAATGTCAATGGCGGTACAAGGGTGCAGTTGCACGGAAGTTTCCGCTTAAGGGAGAGCATTGGGATAGACTCACACTTGAGGGAGAGTGTTAAGTATTAACAAGTGTGAGTAGGGTGGATAATAGTCCCAAATTGGATAGAAATATGGTGACTTGAGCATTTATAAGTGAGAGAATCCATACACCTATCACCTTAAGGTTTTGGGTGAGTATGTGGTGTGTCTCTCACAAATGTTGCTCTAGAAAAAAGTCCCACTATGTTCAATGATCCCTAGTTGAAATTCCAACATTTGGTATCTAGAGCTTCGGTTGAGAGATTCAAGGAAGGAAGATAGTGATGGCGATGAATTATCCGAACGGCAACTTTCCGGCAACCCTGCCAATTCTCAAGAAAGACAATTATGAGAATTGGTGCAAGCAGATTAAGGTATTTTTTGTTATCAAGATCTTTGGGATCTTGTGAAGGACGGAGTAACATCGCTTGGGGAGAACGTAACGGAGGAGGAAAAGGTTGCGCACAAAGAATTGAAGAAGAAAGATTATAAAGCACTCTTTATAACTCATCAGTGTGTTGATCCTGATAACTTTGAAAAGGTTAGTGATGTTGATTCAGCAAAAGAAGCATGGGAGATTCTTGAAAAGTAGTTTGGAGGCGCAGAGAAGGTGAAAGAGGTGAGGTTACAAACTCACAAGAGAACCTATGAGTTGCTTCAGATGGAAGACAACGAGAGCATTACAGATTTCTTCACCAGAGTTACAAAGTTGGTGAATCAAATCAAAGTATGTGGAGAAGCGCTAACGACGAAAGCAGTTGTCTCAAAGATTTTGAGATCGTTGGCTCCAAAATTCGACCACGTGGTAGTTGCCATAGAAGAGTCGAAAAATCTGTCAGTATTGACGAAGGAAGAGCTTCAAGGGACTCTTGAGTCTCATGAACAGAGGATGGCTGAGAGAGCTGCAGGAAAGTCGAAAGATATGGCTTTGCAGGCACAGACGGAAAAGGAGAGAAAAGGCAAAGGTAGCTGGAATGGCAACAAAGGAGGAAACCAGTCGAATCAAAAGAAACCTTGGAACCAAGGCAACCAAAGAGGTGGTGCTGCAGGTAAAGGAAGAGGTGGTGATCGAAAGACAGACAAAAGCCACATTCAATGTTTCAATTGCCAGAAGTATGGTCATTATGTTAGTGATTGTCCAGAAAAGAAGAGAAATCAAGAGACTGATGCAAAGCTGGCGAAACATGAAGAAGAAGAAACATTGCTAATGGTCACAACAAACGATGAAGAAAGGTTCCAAGATCAGTGGTACTTGGACTCAGGATGCTCATCACACATGACTGGAAGGAAAGATTGGTTTGTCAACATGAAGCCCTCGTCGAAGAATACGGTGAAGTTTGCAAATGACAACACTCTAGCAGCTGAAGGTGTTGGTGATGTTCTGATTGTGAGGAAAGATGGCAAAAGGTCAACAATTTCCAATGTGTTGTACATACCAGGCATGAAGAGTAATTTGCTCAGTATAGGGCAGCTTGCCGAAAAGAACTACAAGGTAGTTGTCGAAGACAAGATGATGAGAGTCCTCGACGCAGGTGGTAGACTAATCTTGAAGGCTCCAATGTCTCAGAATAGGACCTTCAAGAATGGACTCAATGTGATGGAGCACAAGTGTTTAGCAACTGCAGCCACTGAAGTCAAAATAGAAGTTCGACAGGAACCAGTTGCAGATGAAGCAGGTTCAAGCAGACCTCGACGAACTAGACACATGCCTGCAAGGTTGCAAGAATGTGTAATTACATCAGATGATGTAGTCGATGAAGAGGGTGAGTTGGTACATTATGCTTTCTACGCAGATGTCGAACCAGTTAATGTAGCTCAGGCATTGAAAGATTCGAAGTGGATGAAAGAAATGATTAAAGAGTTGGAGTCCATCGAAGTCAATGATACCTGGTCACTTGTCGAATTGCCGCAAGGCAAGAAGGAAATTAATGTGAAGTGGGTTTACAAGGTAAAGGTAAATCCTAAAGGAGAAGTAACTCGACACAAGGCGAGACTTGTGGCGAAAGGATTTCTTCAGAAGGAAGGAATCGACTTCGATGAAGTATTTACACCTGTTGCTAGAATCAAAACAATCAGGTTGGTTGTTGGCCTAGCAAATATGAACAACTGGCACACATGTCAGATGGACGTGAAATGTGCATTCCTTAATGGCCCCTTAGACGAAGAAGTTTATGTTGCACAACCAGCTGGGTTTGTGAAACAAGGCGAAGAAATCACAGGGAAGAATCATGGAGCAATTACCATGAGGATAGACAGCATGTCAGCTATCAACTTGGCGAAGAATCCAATAGCTCATGGTCGAAGCAAGCACATCGAAATGAGGTTCCATTATCTTCGAGAGCAGGTAGCAGAAGGGAAGATGAAGTTGGAACACTGCAGAACTGAGAATCAGATTGCAGATATCATGACGAAGGGAGTGCAGGTCGAAGCCTTCAGAAGACTAAGGGCCATGATGAATGTAGACAGTTTAGACACAATGAATTAGATGGTGTGTTAAATATAATTCATTGTGATTTGATATGATTAGATTTGATATCATATGATTAGATTTGATATCATATGATTAATTTGATATGATATGATTAGATATCATATGATTAGATTTGATATCATATGATTAGATTTGATTTAGAATATTTTGGGCCTTTTATGTTTTGGGCTAGTGTAAACCTAAAACTATAAATAAGGTGCCTTGCTTTGTATTCTACATCACAACAGAACAGATTTCACAGTTGCAGTTAGCAAGTGAAAGTTCAATAAGAAATCTCACAGTTGTGGGTAACACATTCTCTCCAAATACTTCTTCTCTCATTCTTCTCTTTCTTGTTTGTTATTCTTCTTCTCTTTTGTTGTTCTTGATAATTACTTGTTATTACCATCATTATCATATTGTGGGTTTGTTCATCAATCTTGAGATCAAGATTGAAGGGAATTCTTCATAGGGTGTGAGGTGAATTTCCAACAGTGGTATCATGAGCCTTTGGTTCGAATAAAGGGAACGACTTACTTGTATCGAAAGTATCCCCATAGGTTGTGGGTTGAGTGTCTCGTTGAAGAATGTCAACGGCGGTACAAGGATGCAGTTGCACGGAAGTTTCCGCTTAAGGGAGAGCATTGGGATAGACTCACACTTGAGGGAGAGTGTTAAGTATTAACAAGTGTGAGTAGGGTGGATAATAGTCCCACATTGGATAGAAATGTGGTGACTTGAGCATTTATAAGTGAGAGAACCCATACACCTATCACCTTAAGGTTTTGGGTGAGTATGTGGTGTGTCTCTCACAAAGGTTGCTCTAGAAAAAAGTCCCACTATGTTCAATGCTCCCTAGTTGAAAGTCCAACACAACTGAATAAGTCATATATGTAGAAGTAACACCAACAATTTTCAGAAGGGGTAGTCTATACTTGTTGGTCTTATATGTTAAATTAATTACGAGCACAATGAAAAATATGTCAAATAACTTGATGGAATTAGGATGATTCCAAAATATATCTTAAACGATTTTTCTATCCTCATACACTTTGTACCTAAATACATAATGATCATTATCTAAAAGTTTCAATAATTGTTGCATTTCAGATCTTGAAACTCTTATGGCCTTGTTGTTTCAAGTGCAAACATTGTACAATTGCCTAATATTTACGACACTTTCATGTCTTTTCTTTTTCAAAGTTAAGAGTACGTTTTTTGGGTGAACCATATTCAATGTCATCTCAGAGACAAATTTCTTCTCTTAAAAATTTAGACGAAACACAATCAGATGAATGAATAACTTGTGAGACAAAGCATGGTTACCACAAATCACATTAAATTTGCATGTATTATTTGTCATGAGGTACCCGTGCAACTTAAAAGGGCACTCACATTTCCTCGTTCTGGTGTCATCGTGTTTCAACTTTTGAATAGATTCTTTATACTTACCACTTCTTTTGCATCTCATCGTTACAAATTCTTGTTTTATATCAGAACCAAAATCTGACCCCGCGATTACAATATTGAACCTAATTTGGCAGACTCTATGTGGACCAATTGAAACATATGTTTGCGTACAACAAACTCCTTTTTATTTGTAAATTGTTTTCCTACGCGTACACGGGCGTCATTCGATATATATATATATATATATATATATATATATATATATATATATATATATATATATATATATATATATATATATATATATATATATATATATATATATATATATATATATATATATATATATATATATATATATATATATATATATAAATTAGCAACAGGGATAGCATCAGGGTGTATAACTACAACCAATCATAACAAAAGATAATTTAAAATCAACATCAAAATCATATGAATTTTAATTTTTGAAACATTAGTAAAAAGAATCTAAATTTCAAAATCCAAATGCAACGTAGATATTTTGACAAACTAAATCAAATAGGTGATCTCAAGCAATGATCAATCAAATACATGAATATTGATATTCTAGCTTCTTTTGACGGCAAAATATAGAAGAATATTATTTTGAAGTAAAAATTTTGAATGAGAATGGAAGGAGATTTTTTTTGGGGGTTTTTAAAAAAATGATATTATGATCATAAAAGGCATAAAGAGTGGAACACATGTAAGGTGATGGCCAAACTCGTAGATTGTAATCCAGATTGCGTATGGAGATTCAAATTCAAACATATTTTTGACAAAAATAATAATGCCTCTTAATTTAGTGATTTGATGTATAATAAGATAATCCAAAATTTAAAATTGAGACAATACAAAAGACAATTTGAACTTTCTACATGGTGTGATCACTACCTAGGATTTAGTGAACAAACACCCAATATGTTATAGGGTCCAAAACATAAATAATCGATGGTCCTATGTATCTTATTCTCCATAACAATCACATGCATTGGTTGGCTGGCTCCATAATAGTTAGCTTTAGCTATGGAGAGAATATAACAAAATTGGGTGCTATAAACTTATATACCGAACAAATCATTTATGACTAACATTTTTTGACACTTAATTTCTCATATAGAGGACCTGCCTAATTATAATTATCTTACTAATAAAAGAAAATAACCAAAAAGAGAAAGTTGATAAGATCTATATGGGCCTAAACTCCACTCATATCTAATAATAAGGAAATGGGTGTATCGTAAATTTGAAAATGGTACATTGCATTTCTATTAGCTGATTTGGGAAAGAAAGAAAAATGCCGTATGTGAATACAAAATTCATTAGGTATCCCCACCAATTAAACATGTTGGATTTGGGTTCATCATGCTGGAAATTGATAAATACCAAATTCAGTACATTATCATAACTATCTAACTAATCTGAAAGCATCCAAGTTCAAATTACTTGAAACTCTTAAATTCAAAATAATTTAGAAAGTGCATAAAATGGAAACATGTTATTAGTGTGTTGGTGGCACGTTTTCATTAATGTTAATGTATGGCAATGAATGTAACTAAAGTGCATTATGACAACAAGTTTGATTTAAAATGAACCCACTCAGAGAATTAATCTCTATATAACTATACAACTAATAAAATTATGAACTAAGAATATTAATCTCTAGCTAACTAAAAATAAAGTTAGGATAGATGTTCCTCAAATTGGAATGGTAGATAATCATTTTAAATTTGTGTAGTCAAATAGAAAATGGATCAAGATGAGGGGTTTGGTGAAAACATTTGTAACTTGGTTGGGTGAGGTTATTGGCATGAGGTGAGTGATTTTTTCTTGTACTTTGTTCTAAAATAGATGATAATGCCATTTTAATATGCTTTGTCTATTCATAAAAAAAAATAAAAAAAAGTGAGTTGTTTACGATGTGAATTGCAAACCCCTATTCTCACAAAAATTGTGAGTGGTTTTGGGTGAGGGATGAAGAAGTTATGCGGTAAATAAAGGATCTATATGACTTCACATGTTGCATTGATCAATGTTATGTATTCGGATTCTGAGAAGAATTTTGATCTAACTTGTTTTTTGTTTTTCCAACATATGAGTGATGATCGTAGGTAAAAACAAAATCTAGTAGTTGCTTTTCTAGTGTTCATGCAGGCCCTATCATTCTGAGTCATTTAAGCCTGTTAAGGTGAGGGAGTTATGTTTGAAAATTAATCCTTGTGTTAGTGTTGGTCTCAGATAATTAAGGATCTGAATGCAACTTGCATATGTGTCTTTTTTTGTTTAGATAAAAATTGGCTTAACATGCAAACAAAGAAACTAATGTCAGATCTTAAGTGTGTGAGATATAATAACTTACCAACTAAACTTCTGAAACTAGTTGGATTAGTTTCGTGCTCAAGAAGATCTTGAATGTACATAAAGATTCACACAGAAAGTGGAGTTTAAACTATGAAAGCCCATACGTTGTTGTTGCGGTGGAAATAGGATCACAAACTATTAATGAGTTTGAATCGCAATTCAATTCACAGTCGCTCTTTGATTTATCCGAAGGAAAAGGTCAAAAGAGGGAAAACCTATTTTGCATCGTAAACACAATGCGGGGAGATTCTAGGATTCGGGGGTTGGTTAAATTTAGGGAAGGTATTAGCACCCTAAACTTCTGTAGTACTCTACAGGAACCTGTTGTTCAGATGTTTACTATTTTGCTTTATTTATTTGCTTAAGGTATATACAAAGGGATTAAAAGTGAGAAAGGAGACCTAAGGGGTTAATTCTAAGTTTACTCGGCAAGACATCGCATCTTGTGCCTACGTATCCTTACGGGAGTGGAATCAGAGTAATCGTAGTTCCCCTCAAAAGGGAGGTTAGAGACTTCTTGACTGTGGTCAAGGTCTCAAGGGGAATAAACGCATCTTAAGGACACGCTTACGTGGAGTGTAGAAACTCCAGATCTCTATGTTGAAATGTTAAGTTGTAATTAGGGTTAAATTAGGGATTCCACGGCAGGAAACCCTAAAATGAGCGCGGCGGCTCTTTGACCTAATGCTAGGGGTAAAATTGTAATTTTGCCTGCGGCGAGGCATTTGTGAAAATTAGGGTTTGTAGTTTTGAGGATTATTGGCGCGGCGACCAAAAGCTAGACCTAACCTTCGGATGTGTGTAGTGTGACTGGAATATTGATAAATGTGTGAAATAATTGAATTATGCAAACAGAGAATAATGACCTAATTTAACTATGCAAGCAGAAATTTAAAGAGCAGGAATTAAAGCGCGATTATTGGTTCGCGGGGTTACATATGAGAAGCAATTACAATATAGTAATGAACTCTGAGTGAAAAATAAGATGAAATAAGTAATGAGCTGCAAAAATGAACAAACGACGTTAGTGGGCAGAGTTAGGCGGCAATCAAATGAATTATGAGACAATGAGGAAAAAAGATGCAAATTTGAAATTTTTACTATTGTTTCATTAAATAGAAAAATCTTGATTTAAGTTTTTAAAAGAGTTTAATATTAACTTGCAAAAGAAAGGATTTAATTTTAATTAAAAAATGTTTTTTTAAAAAAGAGTTTTATTTTTAATGTTTTTAAGAAAAGTTTTTCTTATTTTTATTTTAAAAAAGAGTTTTTCTAATTTTATTATAAAAAGGTTTTTGAGATTTTTTTATAATATTTACACAACAAAGATTTTTTTAAAACAACCTTTTTTAATTTATAAAAAATAAAAATGGTAAAAAACAACTTAAAAAAAACAGAAAAATAATTTAAAAAACAAAAATAAGAGAAATAAAAAAAGGGGGGTTGGGCCGGTCATCACACCCGGACCCAACCCGGTTAGTGGTTTAACTAAAAAACAATTAGGGTTCTGGGAACCCTAATGTCCCTTGCGGCGCCATTCACGTCTTCTTCTTCTCTCATCTCTCTCGCGATCGCCATGCGTCTTCTTCTACAAAACCTAAAAAATGAAAAAAAAATGAATTAATCATGAGGGTATACGTTTGATCCTTGGTGATTCAGCCGATGATGTTTGAAAACTGAGGCTTAGAGTTGATTGCCCGCCGTTTGAACGGCGAAGGCGATCTCCTCCTTCGGTGTTTCGCGGCCGTTCTCCCTTTTGTGCCGCCCAGGGTTTTTTCGCGATTGGTCCGTTAGGGTTTGCGACGGTGGTTCCTCTCTCTCTCGCGGCTACCCGTTAGCGTTTCCGCGATCTCCTTCGTTCGTCCCCCTTTCATCAGGTGGTATCTTCCCTTTTATATATACTCTGATTCTCTTTTTTTTTGGGCCTTTAATCCGTGATGGATTTGCGTTATTTTTCACTTTCATGCGATTTGACGTTATCTGGTTTTGATTTTGTTCTTTCAGAGACTGATTGGGTTCCAATTGGATATTTTCTGATACGGATTGGATCTTGTTTCCTCTTTTAGGTCTCGATTGGGGTTTTGATGCGATCCTGGTTTTATCTGACATTGATTGGATTTCATTGGATCTGTTTGATATCTGAAATTAATTTGTTTGACTGATCTGCACTGACTCGTTTTGATTTGTTTGATTTCATCTGAACTGTACTGATTCGTTTTCGATTTGTTTTGATTTTTGATGCAGTTAGCTTTCTTTTCCTCTTCTGCTTTCAGAGAAGGCTGATACCACGGCCTTGGTCGAGTCAGAATTGCCGGGAAAGGTATACGACGGTGATGACAACATTGTCTGAGCCTGATGAGGGAACCTCTTTGATGAGGCCTCGGTTGCCTTCGAGATTGGTTGGTTTCGATGCTTGGTTGCTTTTGACAGTGCTGTGTTCTTTTGAACAGGGTTTCCGGGCTCGTGAACTGATATGGTTTTGTGACCTGTTTTATTTCTGAACTGATATGTTTGGATGCGAGTTTTGTCTCGTGATAACCTAACCTGTTTCAACTCTTAATCCTCAGGTCCGCTGCTTGTACCCAACTGCGACGTTTAAACTTTCTGTTTCTTGATTCTTAGGGCAATGATGCTCTGACTGAGCCCTTCGGAGAAGACGCTATGGTCTCATGTTTGTTGCTCGTGTTGTGAGCAGAATGGCATCTGGTAGTTGGTTTGTCATGATGACTTGCCATCGTTGATTGCTTTTTCTGGTATGATTTTATGCTGTGATTTGGCTGCTTGCATTCTGAACTGATGTGATTGCTTCGTGATAGTCTGATTTCGAGCTCGCTGCTAAACCATGTTTGATGCTGTTGTGCTTTTTTGGATCCTGTTGAATACCTTCTGTTATGACAGATTTGTAGTATGTTTTCTTCTGGCTCTTGCGCATGAACTTGCCTTTTGATGCATTGTTTGATGCCATAATTTGGTTTGTATTTTCTGTCCTGTTCAGAATTGATGCAGTTTGATGCCATAGTTTGGTTTGTATTTTCTGTTCTGTTTTGAACTTGGCTTTCATTCTGTTTTGAACTTGGCTTTCATTCTGACCCTTTGTAGCAGATTTGCTTCTTTGTGCCTCTTCACACTTGTACTGGCGCGAGCTCCTTTTTGCCTAGTTTTGTTTATGCAGCTTGTTTATGCTTTGAGTTCTGTTGTACTGATGATGCTTGTGGCTTTTCAGGTGTTGGAATTTTTCGAAACCAAAGCGACTCAGACCTGCCGGCATCCGGGTCTGAGTCCAAACTTGCCTATGTTGCCTTATTCTCGTATTAGTTTGGAAATCCAATCGCGGCAAAACGAATCAGTCCCGCTTCTTTTATTACTTCTATCTCTCGGATGTCCCGTAACGATAAGAACAGGTGTTACCTGATCTGACGCCAACGGCGCGGATTGGTAACGGGGGTAGGACGCAGCTTCGGTTGTGCCACTCCCGGCACTCGATGATGACACTGTTCTGAGAGTGTCAAAAACAACTTCTAACATTTTTTCTATACTGTTTGTTCTGTTTCGATGTGCAGGTGAATTGGAGATCCCGCGGAGAAGCTCAAGGACATCACGAAGACACTTAGAAGTTCTAGGACTTAGGATTTAGGATATGCCATCTTTATTTCTCTGTAACTTGTAATAAAAAAATATTATGAAATAATTCAATAATACATTTTTTATCCAAATTATTTCCCTTTTATTAATCATGATGAAATATTATTCAAATTTCTATCCAAATGCTCTTTACGAATAATAATAAAATATTATGAATGAACTTCACATATTTATTAAAATCATTTTCCTATTTCCTTTTCATGATTTAATTTGCCAACATCTCAACATCCGATTAAATCTTATCAGACAAATATCCTTGAATTAATTCGATCCAAATCTTAATAACTTCAACACGAATAAACTCCATCAATCAGTAGAAGTCTTCACTGTTGTCTCTCTAAAGATAAACTGGAAGATAGAAGAAATGATTTTTTTGTTAAACCCTGTTCCACAGATCAGATTTTCCAAACCAAGTTGATATCAAACCCACGTAAACAAATGCCTCAGGAGTAAAACCTCATTAGGCCCCAAAATTACGGATTATGCTTCAAAATGACCAAAACGCCCCTGGGGTATTTCCTGCAAAACGAACACCTTCAGGACTTGTTAGTGGTTAGCAAATGTATATATGAGATGCTATGCGAAATGACTGACTAAAATATAAGGGTAAAATTTGGGGTACTACAGTTGCCCCTATTTAAATGGCTACACCAGACGATTTGAGTGACAGAAACTCGAGGAATCATGGTGGAGAGATTTAAATATAGATAACCGAAAATTTTGCCCTTATATGCGACGATATGCAATGCTATGGACAAAGCGGGAACAACTTAATGCAGATGATGCCATGAATATGATATGATGCGTATGCTGGAATGATGAATGCGAAAATGATGACGAATACGATGACACAGGGACAGACGCTACGAGAAGAACACACTGGGGAAAACGACGCGCTGAGACACAGTACAACACTGGGGAATTCTAAAAATGATGGTCAACTGGTGCGAACACGACCAATTGTCCTTTTTTAGAAAACGAGATTCTCAAACGGAGATGGTACCTATGAGACGGCCTCCACTGGGGAATCTAAAAATAAAACTGGATCACGTACGATTGCAAGATCGATTACAGAATGCTGGAGCATTGAGCAAAGAATAACATCCAAGCTTCTGTAAACTATCCCTCGTGACAGGATCAAACGGATTTTTCGGAACTCCGTAACAAATATACAGGGTAAAGACCGGCTGTATGCCAAAATAAATGGACTTTGATGGGAAATGCCTTGATAAGCTTCTCGCGGGAGAACTGTCACTTATCGTTGGAAGGGACTTATGTGCCAAAATGGATAAGCACTCAAATAAAGAGGCTGCTGCTCATCTGATAAATAAATCTTCTCGCATTTAAGGTCGGCGCCTGGAATACGATTCTGATTCTTCTCTTACTGGAGGATAAATAAACTTCTTCATGTTTCAAGATCGTGCTCTCCTGAACATAAAAAGGGTAAACTGAACTTCCTCATACTTCAAAATCGTGCTCTCCTGAATATGATTCGGCTCTTTCGGATAAATGAAATTCAGAATCGTGCTCTCCTGAATATGAAAAGGGCTGACTGAACTTCCTCATACTTCAGAATCGTGCTCTCCTGAATATGATTCGGCTCCTTCGGGTAAATGAAATTCTTCATACTTCAGAATCGTGCTCTCCTGAATATGAAAAGGGTGAACTGAACTTCCTCATACTTCAGAATCGTGCTCTCCTGAATATGATTCGGCTCTTTCTTGTAAATGAAATTCTTCATACTTCAGAATCGTGCTCTCCTGAATATGAAAAGGGTGAACTGAACTTCCTCATAATTCAGAATCGTGCTTTCCTGAATATGATTCGGCTCTTTCTTGTAAATGAAATTCTTCATACTTCAGAATCGTGCTCTCCTGAATATGAAAAGGGCTAATTGAACTTCCTCATACTTCAGAATCGTGCTCTCCTGAATATGATTCTGCTCAAACCTCCCCGTACTTCAAGATCGTGCTCTCCTGAATATGATTCGGTTTCTTCTTTTACTAAAGGATAAATGAACTTCTTCATAATTCAGAATCGTGCTCTCCTGAATATGATTCGGCTCAAACCTCCCCGTATTTCAAGATCGTGCTCTCCTGAATACGATTTGGTTCAAAACCCCCCATACTTCAAGACGACAGGTAAATGGAAGCCCAAATGCTCCATGGAGATGGCCATTTGCTGCGAGTCATAACGAAGATAGGATCGGCTTCTTAGGTGAGAAATGTTGTATATCGAGGCTGTAAGATGTAGGATTGTTATATCGATAGGCCTCTCAGGCGAGAACAGTTGCATACCGATGCCGTAACAATGTAGGATTGTAAAGTGTTGTACTGATAGATTTTCCAGGCATGAACTGGCGTGTATCTGTAAAGGATTGTAGTTGATTTTCTTGAAAGATAGTGCAAAATAAATGCACGTCCGGGTACAGTGATAAACTTCTCAAGCGAGATAGTCGCGTATCTGTCATGGTATGGTGAAAATCTTTAGATGGTGCAAAATAAATGCACGTCCGGTTGGGCTCGACGACCGACAATACTGAGATTCAATCTAGGATCGAGCTAGAAAGAAGACTGGTAATCAAGACTCCATCGAGGGAATGATCTCGGAGGGTAAATATCTTATCCTGGTGAGGAAAGATAGCTGAAGTAACCGTCATCCACGAGGATCGAGCTCTGTGGGGAAACTGGAAACAAGTAAGTATTTTATGCTTATGGCTGACAATCTATTTGGAGAGAATGGATGAACCCAGTTACTCGGCGGTAACAACCAATGATGGCGAGACACAATGGACCTGTGAATGCTAACGCATATGTTGATGCATATGTTAATATGGATGTATGTTAATGTCTAGGTATGCAAGATGTTATGAAATGAGTATGCAATGAGTATGTAATGAATATGTAATGAATATGTAATGAATATGTAATGAAATAGGCATGTGATGCTTATGCCCTTGCGTATGCTGACGAAACAGATTAGAGACGGGACGAGAGATGAAATAAACATCTCGACGGAAATACCCTGCGTTCTCTGCAACCAATACGTCAATCATGGGAGGGAATGGTAGGACCAAATCTGGTTTCAAGATTCTGAATTCTCTGGGGAGAAAGTAAATTGCTTGGGTGCACAGTATCACGTCTTCTCATGGGGAGAGGAAAACCTGAGGGACACTTTCGAGTTACCCAAGAAAAAGTTGTCAGCTTATAGTCTCGCTGGGGACTGTGATGAGGCAATAGCTTGGGAGCCTGTTGCAACACTGAGATTCATTGGGGAATGAAGGCCGCTGCGAGTACAATCCATTGGGTGTATGAGGAAAAGTTGTGAAACCACATAGTTTTGATCTTGAAGGATCTTGTAGTAGTCGCCATTTGTTTCCTTTAAAACATGGTGCCCCAGGATACTTGCGTTGTGAGGTAGGGTCATCTCAAGAGGATTTTATAGAGAACACCGAGTCCGGTTGCCCCATTGTTCTCAAACTCTTTGAGAGATTTGTTAGGTCTCGACGTAACTGGCACAAATTAATCGTGTTACGACGAAATCTTTGGGAAATAGCTCTTAAGAATGTCAGACTCGCGTTGGTAAGCGAATTGGGAAACTGCCTGCCCCTGTTCAGCAGGATCTTCAAGTTCCACGGGTTATGTTCATATGTAAATCTCTAAGATATCAAGCAAAGTTGTCATGCCTGAAATGCCTATCCTGAGCTTGTCAATGTACACATATATTTGTCCTGAATTTTTGTTTTGAAAAAAGATATCGCGATAACTTGTGACCGAAATCACTAGTCAGGATATAAGTTTTAATTATAATGCCAACATGAATTTTTTCTGAGCATAGCTCGTAGGAGTCAGGAAACGTGATCTTGTCAAGTATGCTTTCAACCGAAGTCCTACTTCAATTAGGTCTTTTAAAGGTTGTATCGTGGCTCGGTTCACGGTTTAAGAAACAAAGGATAAAGGCTCAAAGTTATATTTGTACCCACCCATTCTTCATGATGTTCTCCAATCCTAATTCAGTTAACCGGATACGAACGCTCATATCTCAAGCGAATTTGCTATGGTCGAGAACTTATCAAGGCTTTGGACATGGCAGTCACTCACCTATTTCTAATGGCAATTCGATCATACGACTTTGTTCTTTATAGGGATTCTAAAAACTACTGGTTTGTTGTTCTTATTCCCTAACTTTTGCCTGGACAACGTCTTTTGATTTGACTTTGGAGTCCAGCGGGATGCCCCAGTTTTGCCTAAGTCTCCTTCATAGGTTTTGACTTAGCGGGCTTTTATTATTTTTTTGAATATTCTTTTATGCACAAGTCGTGTAAATCTTTCGAAAGGCTCGTGACTGCCCCACTCCTTAGGTAACCGAGGGATAGCCATTGTACTGGACTTCTTAAGATGCTAAGGATAAATTCTCGAAGGTCGGCTCTTCCTTTTTAAGAGTCTAAGCGCTCGATCGGTTTAACTGAAACCTACCCTGCCCCAGGTTAGGATGAAGGTTCTTAAAAAGAAAGAAAAACTCCTACTTCAAGGCTCAAAGGGTTGACTAGGGATTAACATCCTTATATCTCCAGTGTTTGGGATTTGAAACAATGCCTTACATCATCAGCAGGTTTTAATTGAAAGCGTACGACCAGAAATCTGACGTTTTGGGTTCGTCATCCTCCTCCCAATTCTCCAAGAGATCGGGTAAAGTTGGCATTATAATTTATGAAAAAAATATATTTTGAATGAGTGAAACAAATGGATTTATTCAAGACAAACATATGCGTTGCATTAATCAAAGATAAACAAGTTCGTACATGCTAAATATGCTTAATCAAAGAGAAATACATATAAATAAACAAATGAACTGTCGAAAAAAATCCTTCTAAATGTTTATGAATTCTTGCATTCAAGAGTAACAGTTTCCTTTGGCGGAGCCTTAATGGAAGAGACGTCGGGTTTACGATCACTGCGAGTCATCATGGTTTGCCCCAGTTACGCTGGTCACATCTTCAACAGTTTTCAGTCGTTGCTTCAAAATAACTTTCCCAGATTCTTTGTTGATCCCGGTCATATCATCTTGAGGGTTACTGTAATGAAGCGAGCTAGGTCTTTGAATAATTACTGGATTCGGCTGATTTGCTGAGGGGACAACATACTTTGCAGATTTTAAGCTTGACAAGCGGGGAACCCCGAGGGGAGTCTCGATCTTCGGCTGAGCATCGCCAAAAGACAACTTCTTCGTTTCTAGCAAATTTCTGACAAAATTCTTAAGAGCATAACAATCCTCTAGATCATGGCCGGGCACACCCTCATGAAATAAACAATGAGCGGCAGCGTTATAACCTGCAGGTAACGGATTAGGCGGAGGACCCAAAGCACGGGTGGTAATCAGACCTTGTTGTACCAAATGGGGGTATAACTCAGTGAAAGTTATGGGAATTGGAGGACAAGGCTTATACTGCCTCTTACGGGGATAAGGAACCTGATCCTGTGATTGCTGGTGAACAGGGGCGTTGGGCACTCGTTGACTGTTGATCGGAACTTGCAAGGGCGGACAACCGGAAGGTTGTTGATGAATCGGTGCTTGATATACCAGTGCTGACTGCACAGGCTGGTATGTAGGAAACTGCTGATCGAAAGGAGGTGCAACAGTAACTACATAGGGTCGTTGAACATATGGAGACAGATAGCCTTGAACATAACTCTGCTGATGTTGCCAAGGTGGAGGAGTAGCTGTTTTGCGGTTCCTCGAACGTGCAGGTCCTTTACCATGGTCGGAGTTAGGAGTTTTGCACTTTGGAGGGGTAGCTCGTTGAACTGGTTGAGCACTAGGAGGCACCAAACCGGATTGAAGACCGTGAGGAGGTACATTCTCGACAGTAACAGCTAGTTGAGGTTCCATAACGGTATTAGTAGTCTCAGAAACAACAGTAGGCTGAGCATCCACCTTCACACTAAGAGCTCGTAGCATCTCCAAAATCTGCCCCACACTTCCTCGAAGATCTTCGAGTTCATGGCTGACACGGTTGATCTCTTGGTTTTGATCTTCCATCCTTTTGAAGGGTCGTATTGATGCAGAGAACTTAGGGTGACAAAACTGGAAGGTGAGAGAACCGAGTATGAGAAACCGGGAGACACATGCAATGCAAAAGTATGATGCTAAAATGTGAATGCAAATGAAGACTTCATGGAATTCAAATATTTACGAATATTGCGGAATACCAAGGAAACTTTTAATTCATTGAAGACAAATTACAAATAATATTCTTGCAACCAAAATAGCTAAATAAAAGCCTAGAAAATCCTAGAGAAGCATCTTCCACAACTTCAGTGAGCTGACGGAGATCCGGAGGAAAATAAATATTCGTAGAGCCTTCTCTTCTTGTAGGATTGTATCTCGTCATTCTTCGACTGAATCTGCTTTTGAAGTTATTCGTACTCGCTGGCCATCACATGGTATTTGTTCTTCCATGCTTCTATTTCGTGTTGTGATCTCTTCAAAACGATCTTCAAGGTCTCAGCCTCGGTCATGAAATACTGGACAGGTTCTTCGCTTTGAGGTAAAGGATCTTGGCGAGAGTAGGGCATCTTCAACTCAATAGCTCTTCCTCGGACCCATTGAAGGTATGGTTCCATGGACACACAATTAGGTCTTCCCAAACTTTCTTTGTCTTTCCTATGCAGATGATTCCAAGAAGATAGAATCTGATCTTGAAGCTTTTTGTCGTCTTTGAAAAAGATTTTCTCCACATGAATACCTTTAGGCGGTTCCTTCAAGGGATATCCCAATTGTTGGCGAGCTAAGGCTGGATTGTAGCTAATTCCTCCATTGAAACTGAGCAAGTCACATTGTTGAAGTTTCCACAACTATCAATAATCGATATCCCATCGTACATGCGATTATACCAATCAATATCAGAGTGAGTTAAAGCCATAACTTTTTGCGACCAACGTTCTTGATTAGGTCTCCAGAACGGACCGGACTTGGGTAAGTGAGAAATAAACCACTTGTATAGTAATGGCACACAACATGTAATCATTCCTCCACCATGAAAGTTTCGGAGATGTACTGAATGATAAGTATTACCCAATAGCGCTGGAACTGGATTTCTCCTCATGAAGGTCTTGATTGCATTAAGGTCCACAAACCCTTCAAAACAAGGAAAAAGCAGCAACCCATAAATAAGCAGAGCAAATATTGTCTCAAAGGCAAACATGTCTTTATGATCGGCATAAAATTGGGCTTTCTTAATTAGGAAGTCCCTGGGAAAACCGGAGGTCCCCCCTTTGGTGATCATATTGTTTTTGACATCGGATATCTTTAGACAAATGGCTTTAGCGATATCTCGTTCTTTAGGGTCTTCCTCCAAGAAAGGGAATGGAGACTTATCCAAGATAGGTAATCCCACCAACTGAGAGTACTCTTCTAAGGTAGGTAAAAGCTGATAATCTGGAAAGGTGAAGCAGTGATAATCTGGATCATAAAACTGTAGCAAAGTCGCAAGAAGTCCTTCGTTTACTTGAACCTTCAACAAAGACAATAGCCTTCCATATCTGTTTTGGAACTTTTCTTGATCTTGAACCAAATCTCTTAACTTCTCTAGGACTTCCAAATTAAAACCCTTAAAAGTAAATTTCAAAGTATGCCTTCTAGAGTAATCCATGGTATCCTGCAATGTTCATAAATAGAGTTTGAATTCCATGAAATCTTAATGTAATATGATGCTTTATGAATGTAATGCATGAAAACACACAAAGTCCTAGGTTAAAGGAACGTGAGTGGAGTTAAGGTCTACCCATCCCCAAAAGGAGTGTACTATAGGTTAGTTGTACCTGCAGAACAAGGTTCTAAAAGGTGCCCAAAGTCATCAGCCCATCTTTCGGATATTATCAACCTTCCGATTGACTCGGGGATTAATAATATTCTCAAGAGAACCTCTTTTGAGTGTAGTATCGCGTAGCAACCATTGTAGGATTACTCCCACATAGTTCCCGCACTACGTCCTAAATAAGGCCAAGGTGGTGTAAAGGTACTACGGTCCTCAATATCACAGACTCCAATCGACCATGGAAAAAGTTTTCACGATTACTCGTTCAACCGAACCATTTTCGAAAAGGTCTCAACTGAGCGGTGATTCTCGAATCAGCTTGGTCAGGATTCAACTCCCTATAAGCCTCATCGAATATATCCCCATCCTATAATAATGTCACTAGTCCGGGCGTAGGACTTATCTCACAACACAAGGAACAATCCCCCAAATCAGAGCACAAATACATACATGCAAATGAATAATAACACAGATAGTAATAAGGATGAACAAGTTAGGGATAACCCTCAAAAGTTAAGACGTTCCCCAGTGAAGTCGCCATTTTCTGTTGCGGTGGAAATAGGATCACAAACTATTAATGAGTTTGAATCGCAATTCAATTCACAACCGCTCTTTGATTTATCCGAAGGAAAAGGTCAAAAGAGGGAAAACCTATTTTGCATCGTAAACACAATGCGGGGAGATTCTAGGATTCGGGGGTTGGTTAAATTTAGGGAAGGTATTAGCACCCTAAACTTCTGTAGTACTCTACAGGAACCTGTTGTTCAGATGTTTACTATTTTGCTTTATTTATTTGCTTAAGGTATATACAAAGGGATTAAAAGTGAGAAAGGAGACCTAAGGGGTTAATTCTAAGTTTACTCGGCAAGACATCGCATCTTGTGCCTACGTATCCTTACAGGAGTGGAATCAGAGTAATCGTAGTTCCCCTCAAAAGGGAGGTTAGAGACTTCTTGACTGTGGTCAAGGTCTCAAGGGGAATAAACGCATCTTAAGGACACGCTTACGTGGAGTGTAGAAACTCCAAATCTCTATGTTGAAATGTTAAGTTGTAATTAGGGTTAAATTAGGGATTCCACGACGGGAAACCCTAAAATGAGCGCGGCGGCTCTTTGACCTAATGCTAGGGGTAAAATTGTAATTTTGCCTGCGGCGAGGCATTTGTGAAAATTAGGGTTTGTAGTTTTGAGGATTATTGGCGCGGCGACCAAAAGCTAGACCTAACCTTCGGATGTGTGTAGTGTGACTGGAATATTGATAAATGTGTGAAATAATTGAATTATGCAAACAGAGAATAATGACCTAATTTAACTATGCAAGCAGAAATTTAAAGAGCAGGAATTAAAGCGCGATTATTGGTTCGCGGGGTTACATATGAGAAGCAATTACAATATAGTAATGAACTCTGAGTGAAAAATAAGATGAAATAAGTAATGAGCTGCAAAAATGAACAAACGACGTTAGTGGGCAGAGTTAGGCGGCAATCAAATGAATTATGAGACAATGAGGAAAAAAGATGCAAATTTGAAATTTTTACTATTGTTTCATTAAATAGAAAAATCTTGATTTAAGTTTTTAAAAGAGTTTAATATTAACTTGCAAAAGAAAGGATTTAATTTTAATTAAAAAATGTTTTTTTAAAAAAGAGTTTTATTTTTAATGTTTTTAAGAAAAGTTTTTCTTATTTTTATTTTAAAAAAGAGTTTTTCTAATTTTATTATAAAAAGGTTTTTGAGATTTTTTTATAATATTTACACAACAAAGATTTTTTTAAAACAGCCTTTTTTAATTTATAAAAAATAAAAATGGTAAAAAACAACTTAAAAAAAACAGAAAAATAATTTAAAAAACAAAAATAAGAGAAATAAAAAAAGGGGGGTTGGGCCGGTCATCACACCCGGACCCAACCCGGTTAGTGGTTTAACTAAAAAACAATTAGGGTTCTGGGAACCCTAATGTCCCTTGCGGCGCCATTCACGTCTTCTTCTTCTCTCATCTCTCTCGCGATCGCCATGCGTCTTCTTCTACAAAACCTAAAAAATGAAAAAAAAATGAATTAATCATGAGGGTATACGTTTGATCCTTGGTGATTCAGCCGATGATGTTTGAAAATTGAGGCTTAGAGTTGATTGCCCGCCGTTTGAACGGCGAAGGCGATCTCCTCCTTCGGTGTTTCGCGGCCGTTCTCCCTTTTGTGCCGCCCAGGGTTTTTTCGCGATTGGTCCGTTAGGGTTTGCGACGGTGGTTCCTCTCTCTCTCGCGGCTACCCGTTAGCGTTTCCGCGATCTCCTTCGTTCGTCCCCCTTTCATCGGGTGGTATCTTCCCTTTTATATATACTCTGATTCTCTTTTTTTTTGGGCCTTTAATCCGTGATGGATTTGCGTTATTTTTCACTTTCATGCGATTTGACGTTATCTGGTTTTGATTTTGTTCTTTCAGAGACTGATTGGGTTCCAATTGGATATTTTCTGATACGGATTGGATCTTGTTTCCTCTTTTAGGTCTCGATTGGGGTTTTGATGCGATCCTGGTTTTATCTGACATTGATTGGATTTCATTGGATCTGTTTGATATCTGAAATTAATTTGTTTGACTGATCTGCACTGACTCGTTTTGATTTGTTTGATTTCATCTGAACTGTACTGATTCGTTTTCGATTTGTTTTGATTTTTGATGCAGTTAGCTTTCTTTTCCTCTTCTGCTTTCAGAGAAGGCTGATACCACGACCTTGGTCGAGTCAGAATTGCCGGGAAAGGTATACGACGGTGATGACAACATTGTCTGAGCCTGATGAGGGAACCTCTTTGATGAGGCCTCGGTTGCCTTCGAGATTGGTTGGTTTCGATGCTTGGTTGCTTTTGACAGTGTTGTGTTCTTTTGAACAGGGTTTCCGGGCTCGTGAACTGATATGGTTTTGTGACCTGTTTTATTTCTGAACTGATATGTTTGGATGCGAGTTTTGTCTCGTGATAACCTAACCTGTTTCAACTCTTAATCCTCAGGTCCGCTGCTTGTACCCAACTGCGACGTTTAAACTTTCTGTTTCTTGATTCTTAGGGCAATGATGCTCTGACTGAGCCCTTCGGAGAAGACGCTATAGTCTCATGTTTGTTGCTCGTGTTGTGAGCAGAATGGCATCTGGTAGTTGGTTTGTCATGATGACTTGCCATCGTTGATTGCTTTTTCTGGTATGATTTTATGCTGTGATTTGGCTGCTTGCATTCTGAACTGATGTGATTGCTTCGTGATAGTCTGATTTCGAGCTCGCTGCTAAACCATGTTTGATGCTGTTGTGCTTTTTTGGATCCTGTTGAATACCTTCTGTTATGACAGATTTGTAGTATGTTTTCTTCTGGCTCTTGCGCATGAACTTGCCTTTTGATGCATTGTTTGATGCCATAATTTGGTTTGTATTTTCTGTCCTGTTCAGAATTGATGCAGTTTGATGCCATAGTTTGGTTTGTATTTTCTGTTCTGTTTTGAACTTGGCTTTCATTCTGTTTTGAACTTGGCTTTCATTCTGACCCTTTGTAGCAGATTTGCTTCTTTGTGCCTCTTCACACTTGTACTGGCGCGAGCTCCTTTTTGCCTAGTTTTGTTTATGCAGCTTGTTTATGCTTTGAGTTCTGTTGTACTGATGATGCTTGTGGCTTTTCAGGTGTTGGAATTTTTCGAAACCAAAGCGACTCAGACCTGCCGGCATCCGGGTCTGAGTCCAAACTTGCCTATGTTGCCTTATTCTCATATTAGTTTGGAAATCCAATCGCGGCAAAACGAATCAGTCTCGCTTCTTTTATTACTTCTATCTCTCGGATGTCCCGTAACGATAAGAACAGGTGTTACCTGATCTGACGCCAACGGCGCGGATTGGTAACGGGGGGTAGGACGCAGCTTCGGTTGTGCCACTCCCGGCACTCGATGATGACACTGTTCTGAGAGTGTCAAAAACAACTTCTAACATTTTTTCTATACTGTTTGTTCTGTTTCGATGTGCAGGTGAATTGGAGATCCCGCGGAGAAGCTCAAGGACATCACGAAGACACTTAGAAGTTCTAGGACTTAGGATTTAGGATATGCCATCTTTATTTCTCTGTAACTTGTAATAAAAAAATATTATGAAATAATTCAATAATACATTTTTTATCCAAATTATTTCCCTTTTATTAATCATGATGAAATATTATTCAAATTTCTATCCAAATGCTCTTTACAAATAATAATAAAATATTATGAATGAACTTCACATATTTATTAAAATCATTTTCCTATTTCCTTTTCATGATTTAATTTGCCAACATCTCAACATCCGATTAAATCTTATCAGACAAATATCCTTGAATTAATTCGATCCAAATCTTAATAACTTCAACACGAATAAACTCCATCAATCAGTAGAAGTCTTCACTGTTGTCTCTCTAAAGATAAACTGGAAGATAGAAGAAATGATTTTTTTGTTAAACCCTGTTCCGCAGATCAGATTTTCCAAACCAAGTTGATATCAAACCCACGTAAACAAATGCCTCAGGAGTAAAACCTCATTAGGCCCCAAAATTACGGATTATGCTTCAAAATGACCAAAACGCCCCTGGGGTATTTCCTGCAAAACGAACACCTTCAGGACTTGTTAGTGGTTAGCAAATGTATATATGAGATGCTATGCGAAATGACTGACTAAAATATAAGGGTAAAATTTGGGGTACTACAGTTGTCAAGAAAGCATTTTTCGGAGGAGCTCTGATTCTTACAACTATGGATGGCAAAGCGTTTTCACTCCCAGTGAACTCTGATGCAATTAAGAGATATTATGCCTAAGAAAAAGGACAATCTGCTAAATCGAAAACCCTAAAAGGGAGACTTAGGAGGGAAAAAGAGGCATTCTGATGGATTGAAAATCGAAAAGTGTGATTGAAAGGTGAGAAAAGTACACAAGAAGGGGAATTGAATTGTGTTTTCTATTTTCTTAGTTTGCATATGATCAGAGTTCAGAATCTAAATTGTTGTTTAGATTCTAGTTAATTCTTAGCAACAGAATGTTAACAGAAGTAAATAAATGATAGCAAAAAACACATATTTATATTGGTTCCTCCCAAACTAGGAGTAGTCTAGTCCCCTTACTACACAAGAGATTTTCACTATAATCAAATCATGATTACAATCGCTTATGCAATCTGCATAAGACTTTTACACTTTCTCAGACCCAATGTCCAAGACTTCTGCTCAAGCTCCTCACTCGAGACTTCTTGCTCAGGTTCCACGAACCCAAGACTTCCTTGCTCAAGCCCTCAACCCAAGACTTTTGCTCCTAGTCCCATGAAACGAGCCTTTCTGCTTGCACCCCTCAGATTAAGACTTACTGCTCCAATTCCATGTACTAAGCATTCCTGCTCACACCCATCAGGCTCAATACATCTGCTCTAGGTCCCATGAAACGAGCCTCTATACTTGCACCCTACCGATCAAGACTTACTGCTCCAAAATGCATGAACCGGGCTATCTTTCTCAAGCCACACTGGCTCGAAATTTCCTTCTCAATCAATCTACTTGATTAAGACTTTCACTGGTGAAGCACATAGCAAGAGACTTACGTGACTCAAGCATCTTGGCTCAAGACTTCCTTGCTTGTATCTCAATTATATAAGACTTCTGCTAAATCAATCCATTTGATTAAGACTTTCATAGCTCAAGTACATAGCAAGAGACTTACATGGATCAATCATCTTGGCTCGAGACTTCCTTGCTTGTATCCTAATGACACAAGGCTTTTATCTAAAGTGTTGAACAAGCTCAGCAGAATAGAGAACAAGGTGTACATGATACAAGTATCAGACGTACGGGAAATCACCATAACAAAGACCTAAAACACTTAAGATTTCTAAGATATTTAATGTGTAAGAAATATTAAGGCTTTTATAATTACAACCTACATCAAAAAAATCTGCATATACAATGAGTTGATAATTGCTGATCTTGTTACTCATTCTTCTGGTTGATCCTTGTTAAAGATTAAGCTTGAACCTTCAGCTATATTTATAGTCTTTTTCAGAAACTAACTGTTGAAGAGGTAACTTGATCAAGAGTCTTTGTTGTTACTCCATAGTACAAGAGTCATTGAAGATAGATACACCAGAAGATCTTAATCCATGTGTAACATGTTTAACCTCTGAGTCTTCAAGAGATTATGTACTATTAGAGAAGTTGGGAGTAGATATCCATAAAGCATCCCAACCTTTCTTGAGCCTTGCAATCTGTAGACTCTAGCTGACAAAATGATTTGACAATACAACTTGCTTTTTGCAGTATAGACAACTTCAACTTTATCACCAACTCTGAATGGTACCAGAAGTCAATTTGCATTCACTAAGTATAGAAGCAATTATGTTGCTTCTTCTGATGTTGAGACCTTCAGCTTCAGAGTCTATGCCAAACATCACTTAGCAAGCGTTCTTCATATTCTTCCATCAGAAGCTATCAATTTAGCAACTCTCAAAGTGTGCTTAATCTAGAATAGATTCTAACAATAATATTTACAAGTATTAGAACCTGCACACATGTAAGAAACATCAAATAAACCATTGTTCTTTCAATACATTGATATCATCAAAACCCAAGAAAAATATGTCATGAACAAATCTTGTTATAACAATCTCCCCTTTTTTATGATGACAAACACAAGTATTTAAAGGACAATGTTGGGTAGTTATCATTTTCTTTGCAACATCAGGGTATGTGGTTTGTAAGCTCCCCCTGAGTCTAATAGTGCAAAACAGAGTTCTGTAGACATCATACTAGGTACTACTCTTAAGAAAAAGTAATTCAGTTTTCTTAGTAATATCAGAGTCTGAGGTTTGTAAGCTCCCCCTGAGTCAAACAGTTCCAAAGTAGAGGTTTGTAAGCCCCCTTAGTTCCATATTTAAGAAAACCAAAAATAATATCTTAACTTTCTTTGACAACATCAGAATACGGGGTTTGTAAGCTCCTTTTGAGTCTGATAGGCTAAGGTTAAGGTTTGTAAGCTCCTTCTTAGTTCTATGTACAAGAAATTTAAAATGTGTCGCCCAGGCAAGATAACCATAAAAACAAAAATATAAATAACAAAATTATAAATGAAAAATATGTAGAACTGAATAGGTAATCAATGGGTTTGGTTTCTAATTAAATACTTACTATTATTTCTCCCCCTTTTGTCATATCAAAAAGAAATAAAAAGAGATGAAGAAAAGAATTACAGTCTTAAATGCATCACAACTCATCATTACATGATTAGTTTCTAAGGAATTTAAAAATCATCAAGTAACATAAAGTCATTAAGGATTGTATAATGCATGATTTAAATTTTTAGTGGTGGTTATTGTTCCAAGAATCAAGCAGGATTAAATCAGTCATTTAATTTGTTCAGAAGTCATTATAAAAGCAGTCAAAACCTAGTTCATTTTCATCGATATCCACCGTAGTCATGGAGGCATCAACTGAGAGTCATAAGACTTTTGTAGTAACAAAAATCTCTGAGAGCTCTACAAGACAAGATGTCCAGAACATTCAGAAATGAGTTGTTTTTGAATCATCTACCACTGGGTATGTGTCCTCTGCAAGACTCGTTTCTAAAGAGGCGACATCAGCAGCTCCAACACAACCTACAGGAGTAGGTTCATCAGAAGTTGTGATGAAGCCCAGAAGAAAGATAATGAATAGGTCAAAGAGAAGAAGACGGTCCAACAAGATGTTCTACCATCCAATCCCAGAGGCAGAAGAAGAAGAAGAAGTTGATGTAAATGAGCTAAACATAGAATATGACAACTATTATCGTCATAAGGCTCAAGATGACTTAAATATGGATCTATACTAAGCACTAACATTTCCTTATGAGTTAAGGTTTTGTAATCTTCTACTTCAGTTAATGAAAAAGTACCTTTTTTACCAATTTTGTTTATTGCATGCAAATAATTTCAATAAATTCCCTTAGATTTACTGAAAGACATTAATGAAGTAAAACTGACACCAGAAGCAACAGTCAAATGAGTCAAGTATAATATTCATAGTTGTTAAAGAATATTTAATATGTTAGATTGTTAGATAACATTTCCAAGATATGTCATTTAAGATATTGATAAGACTTAATCAATATTAAAACAACAGATACTTGGAACAATGTATATAACACGTCTATATAAGAAATTATAGCAGACTTACTTTCATAATCACTTAATCCTCAAAACACCAAGATGTACAAACATAAGCAAATTCGGGTTCCAAAGAGAGATTCCAGAAAGACATCCATACTGAATGCAGCAACTCAGGCAAGTGAAAGCAAAACAACAACTGAATGATCTACTAGCAAGCAGATGACTTCAGAAGCTCTCACCTCTTCAGCATCCTTTATGAAAACACACAGAAGAAGAAGATCTTTTGGGTCCAAACACAGAAATTAATTGAGAAATAAGGCTTTGGAGTTTGCCATAGAAGAATGACAAGATTACTTAGATAATCTGGACATGTCAAATAATCCTAGGGAATACCTTAGGCTTAATCCAACAGACTAGAATATCTAAATAATTTGTAATACCTTCCATCTTATTAATGATAGAAGTTGCAAACATTAAGTTCTTACTCCCATTACTTTTACTTCTTTTGAATAACCATAAATAAATATAATCAACAGTTAACTAAACAACAACATGAACAAACTTTGAATTAATAATAAGTTAACTTAAAACAAAGGTTCTAACAATTACAAGGCATAACTATGCAGAAATCTAACATCAAAATCTTTCATAGATAGCTTCAAACCCGTCTCTCCAGATTTTAGACAAATTAACCTAAGAACTTATGATAACTCCCTGCTGAACAAGTAATTTTGAAAGAACTCATCCAAAAGGAATGAAGAAAATATTTCCCTTGTGAAAGGAAGAAAGAGTCATCTTCAAATAGTCAAACATAACTTGAGGAAGATTAATCTGAAGTCTGAATTGAGAAGTAGAAGCAAATCTTTTTCAATAGGGTCCACAAGGTCTAAATCCTAATCCTTAGGAAGTAAGTTTGAATTCAGAATCTAATTCCCAACAATAGCACTAGGACGAAGATTTGAGACCACTGATATATTAGATGGATCTACAAAGATACGCCAAGTAGGAAGATAGTGTTCCCAAACAAAAGTTCTTGGGATTTCTCTGATTTCCTCATAATTGATCACATTAGTAATCACTTTAGAGGTTACTGTATAGAAACACCAGTTACTTTAGAGAGAATAGCACACTAAGAATTCATCTCAACAATGGAAGCATTAATCCAAAACTCTTTGACAAGATCTGGATAAGTGAAACCACATAGCATCTCAAAGTATCCATTGCATCCTTGTTCACACAAAATCTTCCAAAAGTTAAAGCCTAAATTAATCAACTCATCAAAATCCATAAACTTTTCATTGATAACTACCAGTTGATTCAAAGAAGAGTTGACTAGGAAACTCATCTCAAGTTTGGTTTGATCAACACACAACCACAGAGAAAATAAAAAGAAAAAAATCTTGTCAGAAGAAGGACAAAATGATGTTTCACAAGACAGGGGATAGTGACAATAAGTATCCAAAAAAAACATCATTACCCAAAGGTCCTTATCCAGCAGATTCTTGAATCCGCTAAATGAATTTCTCCTTTATGAAAAATTTAAGTATTATAAAAGTCTTGGAAAACCTTTTACTTAAACTGCTTTATCAAAATTAAAGAATCCTCTTCTGAATCTCAGAGTCTGATAACTTTCAGAAGCTATCATCCATCAGAGTCTAGTAGAACTAGATTAAGATAGAAATATCTTCTGTCAATCATAAGTCTCTAAATTCAGAACCAACATTTCCTCTTGAAACAAGAGTCATGAGTGATAGATGAATATTGATTTTTTTCCTTTGACAGCTAACAAACAGCAGTAACATCACAAAAAGTGAGGGAATTGTTTCCATAAATATGATAATCACCTAGGTTAATAAAATATTCACTATAGATAAATACAACATAGTTTCTTCTTAAAGATTTCTGAAGATCCTTTTTCAAAAGAGCTTCTCTAGAAATCTAACAGAAACTTTGTATTTACACCTACACAAGTATCTCATTGAATCAAAAGATAAGCCAGAACCATACCCTTTTTTTTGTTATTTTCACGGTCAGACTCGTATCAATATTCAGACTTGACCATAGAGTCTGAACACCGCTTTTAGTAGATTCTAATTCAATGGCTATTAAACCAATGACTCCACTACTCTCACCAAACTCAGTACCTCTAGCACTTGAGTCTAGGTTGTGGGATCTTCTTCCATCAAATATTGTAAACAACATTTGATAAATGTCATGGAAGATGCCTCTGCTCCTTTCTTTGATATATGAAGCAAATACATTTAAATCATGACACTCATATTTCTATGAGACCATACATAAACGTTCAGACAGGCTTTCCTTCGCCTTATGCCATATTCTGATAGCAGTAACATGATCATTCCAGAGTATCAGTATAGAATAAACCATAATATGAACAAGATCTTGTTCTTAGCATAATCATTAATTTCATTGTCTTGACTCAAGACTTTGAGATCTTTGATAAGCAAAGAACTAGATGATGTTAGCTATCAGAGAATGGCATAAAATAAATTAAAGCACCGTCATCTAATTGCCTTCAAAACACAAAGAAAATTTGAAGGTTTCTCATAGACTTGTCTTTTAATACAAATTCCATGATATCCCTCAATCCAAGAGTTATGGAGTCTCTTAAGATATCACCTTAAAAAGCAGACTCCTTATTATCAAATATTGAAGCAAGATAGATTTGACATAATCTCTTTTTCTTCAATACTTGATTTTTATTTTAGGACTCAGATTTTTCTCCAGAAGCAGTAACGAAGATTCTTCTTCAGAAGCAGTAATGAAGATTAACTAATGTCATCTTCAAAAGAATATGCATTGAAGATTAACTAACATTAGGTTCTGGTAGTGTTTCTCCTTGCTTTTAGATGTGGGAAATCAGTTGAAATACAAGTATTTCAGAAGCTTCTGAAGTTACTCTTCTATCAATAAATATTATAACCCATCCAACTGGTTAAGAAGTACTTTTGACAAGAAATATAAGTTCCTTATCATCAGAAATTCCAAAGAACCAAGCTTTAGGAAAGTTGATCTATTAGATAGCTTTTCATCATCTAATTTCATTTCTTTTATTTAAAGATTTGCAAGACAAACCAACACACCACAATAAATTCAAGTTGTATAACTTCTTGAATAACTGTGACCTCGGGTTTGAATCTAAACCAATATTCTCATAATTTGCTTGAAAGATCAGATGAAGTATAACTAGACAAGCTTCAAAACTGACTCCCACAAATTTGAGTACAAGGATTCAAAGATAGTCCAAGCATCAGACATATCAATGATGTTGACATACTCATAAGTGAGATAGAGCACCTACCAGAATGTAACTACCTCTAAAGATATCCAATAAGCTTCTTCTGAGCTGGTGATAGACTTTCAAATAGATTATCTCTACACCATCAACTTCTATAGTAATACCTTTTGAAAGAATATTCTATATACCTTCAAAACCCCTTTTATTAAGACCGGTGAGTTAAAAATATGTTTTACTTTTCCATCATTTAAATTCAGTGGAATCACCCTTTGAATATGGTAGAAAAAGTAGTATAATATTTTTCATATGACACTTGATTCCTTCTTGAAGGAAAGTCTTTGACAGACATACTTTTCTTATTGGATCATTGTATGTGCCACTGTTAAGTGTTAAGCACATACCAGACTCTAATACCAATTGAAGGTGAGAAAAGTACACAAAAGGGGGGTTGAGTTGTGTATTCCATTTTCTTAGTATACATCTGACCAGAGTTCAGAATCTAAACTATTGTTCAGATTCTGTTTAATTCTTAGTAGTAGAATGTTAACAAAAGCAAATAAATAATAGCAGAAGATACAAATATTTATATTTGTTCCTCCCAAACTGAGGGTAATCCAATCCCCTTGCTTCATAAGAGATTTTTACTATAATAAAATGATGATTACAATTGATTATGCATTATGTATAAGACTTTTACACTTGCTCAGACCCAAGGTCCAAGACTTTTGTTCAAGCTCCTCACTCGAGACTCCTTGCTCAGGTTCCACAAACCCAAGACTTCCTTGCTTAGGCCCTCAGCCCAAGAATTATGCTCTAAATTCTATGAAACAATCATATTTGCTTGCACCCCTCAGGTCAAGACTTGTTGCTCCTATTCCATGTACTGAGCATTCCTGATCAAGCTCCTCAAGCTCAAGACTTTAGCTCCAAGTCCCATGAAACGAGCCTATCTGCTTGCACCCCATCGATCAAGACTTACTGCTCCAAATTTCATGAACCGAGCTATCCTGCTCAAGCCACACTGGCTCAAGACTTTCCTGCTCAATCAATTAAACTGATTAATACTTTCACTTGTCAAGCACATAGCAAGAGACTTACGTGGCTCAGGCATCTTGGCTCGAGACTTCCATGCTTGTATCCCAATTATACAACACTTATGCTCAACCAATCCACCTGGTTAAGACTTTCACAACTCAAGCACATAACAAGAGACTTACGTGGCTCAAGCATCTTGGCTCGAGACTTCCTTGCTTGTATCCCAATGACATAAGACTTTTATCTAAACTGCTGAACAAGTTCAGCAGAATAAAAAACAAGGTGTACATGATACAAGTATCAGAGGTACGGGAAATCACCATAACAAAGACCTAAAGCACTTAAAAATTCTAAGATATTCAATGTGTAAGAAATCTTAAGGCTTTTACAATTACAACCTATATTAGAAAAATCTGCATAACAATGAGTTGATAATTGTTGATCTTATTACTCCTTCTGGATGATCCTTGTTAAAGATTCATCTTGAACCTTCAACCATATCTATAGCCTTTTCAGAAACTAGTCATTGAAGAGGTAACTTGATCAAGAGTCTTTATTGTTACTCAAAAGTACAAGAGTCGTTGAAGATAGATATACCATAAGATCTTAATCCAATGTGTAACATGTTTAACCTTTGAGTCTTTAAGATAGATACACCATAAGATCTTAATCCAATGTGTAACATGTTTAACCTTTGAGCCTTTAAGATGTTATGTACTATTAGAGTCGTTGAGAGTATATATCTATAAAGCATCACATCCTTTCTTGAGCCTTGCAATCTGTAGACTCTAGCTAACAAACTAATTTGACAATACAACTTTCTTTCTGCAGTACAGACAACTTCAGCTTTATCATCAACTCTGAATGGTAATAGAGTAATTGCAGTTCCCCTCACAGAGGGAGATGAGGAATTTCTTGACTGTGGTCAAGGTTCCTGGGGGGAAGTAAACGTTCATAGTGAAGCGCTTACTTTGGAGTGTGGCGACTCCTATTTCTACGTTGAAGCTCGAATTAAAAGGTGTAGGATAATTATTCCACGGCGGGAAACTTATGTGGAGTACGGCGACTCCTAATCCTAAGGCTAGGATAAGGGTTTGAATGTCCACGGCGGGACGCCTAAAAATTGAGTACGGCGACTCGGATCTTAAGGCTTTAAATGGGTAGGGTATAGGTCATTGACTCGGCGGTCAAATCGGTAACCTTTCCTTCGGAGGGGAAAAACGGTAAAATAAAGCGAAAAATGGTAAAAGCAAGCAACGGACAGCAGGAGATATGGTTAGAGATGATTTGCGAGGAAGCTTAGATGGTGAAATTGTTTTTAGTTTGAGGAACTAGAAATTATGATTAATTGTTTTAATTTATTTTGGAATTTTATGTAATTAGAAAAGGTGTTAGACCGACTAATTTTAGATTAAAAATAAAAGAGTTAATTATTTATTTGTTGTGAGATTTTATGATTTAAGATTAAATAAATTCTAGAAAAGATTCTAATTTACTTAAGTTAAATTAACTAGTTGATTAGAAATTAATAAATAAGTTCCTTTGATTTTATTAGATATATATATTTTTGATTTTTAGATTATAAAAAGATAAATTACTTTTAAAAAAAAAGAATCTTATTATTGGATTAAAGTTTTAACTCCCTAACTAAACTATATTTTTATTTTTATTTTTATCATAAAATAAACCAAATTAATATTAAATTTAAAAACTAATCAATTACCTATTTATTTTAAATAAATTTGTTTCCTTATTTTAAAAAAAGTATTTTTGATTTTTATTTATTATGAAAAAGAGAGGTGAGAAATGATTTAAATTAAATTATCAAATTTGAACATTTTTTTGTTTATTTAAAATATTTTAGATATATTTTTTTAGATTTTTATTTAGTTAGTTAATTAGTGGTTAGTAGTTAGTAATTTTCATTAATAATTATGATTACAATATACAGAAATTGACTAAAAAAACAAAAGCTAAAATAAATGAATATAATAAAATAAAAAGAGAAGTTGGGTTGGGCCGGTGGTGATGAACCCACCGGACCCGGGTTGGTTCAGACGCGCAGCAAGAAAGGGGGGAGGGTTTTAACCCTAAATTCTTCCCCAATCCCCAAACGGCGACGATCCCCAATCTCTCTCCCTCTCACTCAATCCCTCTTCTTCTCAATCTCCGTCTTTGCTTCATCTTCTCAAAACCTGTGAACAAAACAACATAAACATTCAAATGGATAAAAACAATACCCAAAACAAAATCGACAATGGATCGAAGGCCGTTTCCGGCGAGGCGTCGGTGATGAAGAAAGTGGTTTGCGGTTTTGAAGGTGGCGAGAATGGTGGTTCGCAAATGCCGATCGTTGGTTGTTCGCGAGCTTGCGACGGATGGAGGTTCACGGAAGATAAGTTTCAAATCTTATTCTTTACTTGCGAAAGTATTTTTCTGCGTAAATGCTCTGTGAATCCTTAGATTTGTGTTGAGTGTTTTTTGTTTGTGAATCGTTTTTCTTTTATACACTTTCTGTGAGACTATTTCCTAATTTTGGTATTGAATGAGTGACATCTTGGTTTTGAAATAGATTAATAGTGCTTGATATTATCTTAAAAACTTATTTCATATTGAAAAAACATTCTTTGAAGTCCTTCCATTTTCGGACTAATCTTGTATGAAGTATGATATATGGTTTTCCACTTCTATTGGATTTTGGTTTGGAAATTTGGTTTATCTCTAATGATTTCTTCCTTTCTCTGACAGTAAAGAAACTTAAAGCATTTCCATTTTGAGCTAAACCTGTCCAGACATGTTTTTGAACCGTTTGATTTTCACTTAAACGAAATTGATGATGTTTTGTTGTCACTTATTTTTCCTATTTTTGATATACACCGTAAGCATTTAGTGTGAATCATGACATCTGAAATACCTGTTCTGTTTGTTGTATTGGATAGGTTTCAACATTTGTAGCTCAATTGTTCTTCATGTCAATACACGTGTTCTTTGAGGTCTGATGCTGTGAGGAGATTTGGTTTCCATTTGAATTTAGATATGTTCAGAACTTCTTCACTTATTGCGTTTGACTGTGTTCGAGATTGTCCCTTTTCCACATTAACATCTTAAATGGGAATGGTAACATTTCTCTCTTTCTTCTTTCTAAACTCAAGTCTGTGATGATTGCTTATTATTTTAATCATGAATGTTAGACTTGTATGATAGATACCAGCAGCATATTCCTCTGCCTTTGAAATCAAACTTCTGCCAAAACCCTAATGGTTGCATAGCTGGTCTATGGCTCACCCAATTGTGGCTAGGGAAGAGTTTGAATTCCAATAACACACAAAATCTTCACAAGTTGAAAGGTATGGTCCAGGTCTTCTTAAAACTGACTTTTTCCATGTGTACTTATTGTGGGGTCCTGTTCTGGAAAATGTGTGTATACACAAATAAGATTTTATGTATGTTTTGCAGGTGCATAGGAGCATTTTTCAAAAAGCAATCATGCAATGAAGCTTGATGTTCTTTGCAGGAAAGAGTACGGGTTGTGGCGTTTGAACAAAAACTGTACTTCTTGCAGCACCTTAAAATTATTGGCTTTGGTGTGCTCATCACTTCTTTGTTTTTCTTTCTCCTGTGTGCGTGGATCGGATTTAGAGGTTGTGCATCAATCACAAGAGGATATACTCTCAGACTTGGATTGGGATGGAGATAAGCAGTTTGATTTATTCTGCATCTTAATCTGAGTGTTGAGGCAGTAAGAACACCAATACCTCCATATTCAAAGCTTACATATATTGATTGACTATCACATGAATATGTAGCATGTGTGATTGCACCACTGGCTTCCCGAGGCATCCACTGCTTTTAGGCATTCCAACTTTGGGGCCTCATATATTGCTATTTGAGTTTCATGAACAGCCAGTAAATGTGTCTGGTCTAATTGAAATTGAACACGAGTGTCTGCAAGAGGTGCTGGTGCTCGTCCATTTGGCGTTCGTAGGAATTTATTTGTTTGCTTTTCCCATCCATCAGTGCTCCATACACACAACTGGGAGTCAGCTCCTGATGATACAAGAACATTTAAAACGTGAGAAAAAGCAAGACTAGTGATTCTCTTCTGATGACCGTTTAATTTGGTTTTGACCTCATCCACTCTAACATTGTAAATTTGTATGGAAGAATCATCCATGCCAATAGCAATAATATTATTATCTTGAGGTGGGTAGAGAAGCATCGCCGGCGAGCATGAAGAGTTGGATTAGATCAACCTGAGCCGGAAGGTGGTTTAACGCTGAAATAGAGTTCAAATACCCAAAAGTGTTGTGCTTGCCAACAAAATGTCTTATCTATGAGTTCGGTTGTTTAACGACTTGCCGTCGGGAACCAATCATCTCCTCAACACTAGCTCGTACTGTCCTAGGAATGGTGCTCTGCTCTTAGAATCTAGTAGCATTTTTTTATTAGACTTTGTAATTTATCTTGAATTTGATTATAGGAAGAAAATACATGATAATGTCCAAAGCTTCTTGAATTTAAAATTGGAGAGATCCTTTGAGTTTTACCTTTTTCATGACCATAAACCTTTAAAGGCTGCTTGTGGCATTCATTAATCACCATATATCTTAGCACAAACTCCCTTGGGCTTTGTGAGCTTGAATTTCAATGATAACCTCCTAAATGGACAAATTATTTTAACGTTTTGGAGCCGTATCATGATATTAAACTTTGAAATTTCTTGCATGGTGATAGATAGTGTCACTTTAAAATCCACCCTTAAATCTTAAAATTAGAACTTGCTATAAATTACACGGAAATCCTTTGTGGCTTGGCCTCTTAAATAATGAAAACTCATAGTGTAACTCGAATAGCTTCTTGTCAGAATTCATAAAGTCCAGAATGCGACTCTCGTATCTTGAATGAGCTCCGAAGATAGCTTTAAAATGGATGCTCTCTTACTTGAATTTTATAAACAACAACAAGAGTCTAAGAATTTAATGATGCACCATATATTCGACACGTATCAAATAAGAACTCTCATGATGTTTTATGGTGCGAACTCGGTTGGGCCCTAACCTAAAGATGTGTATTATCCCCTATGAATTCAATTCCAAGTTCTTTCTTTAATGCCTCAAATCAAATTATCCAAAAAATTTCAAGATCTGCCATCTTCCGTTTGGCCTACTAATAATTATGCTTTCTAGATAAAATTGAGTCTTTCTAGGAGAAGTCTGACTGGCTATAAGACTCCAACCAGTTCTCAAACCCGATGCTTTTGAATTTTTGTGGACAGGAGTTCTTGGTCTTGATGGGGGACCTTTGAATAAAATACAAAGAACCTTCATGACTTTCAAACCTTCTTCAACAAGCCTACACAACAAATGCAGAGTAGGTGAAACGGTGGGATATGCATGGATGACTATGTTAAATGACATGCAAGGCTCAACGAATCTAAGGGTAAAATTTGGGGTATGACAGTTGCCCCTATTTAAATGACTTTCACCGGATGATTTGAGAAGCGAAGGCTCGAGAAATAACGGTGAAAGGGATTTAAATACAGATAACCAAAAATTTTGCCCTTAGATGCGGTGATATCCAATGCTATGGACAACATGACAATGCTGACGATACTATGAAACTAAAATGATGAATATGATGCGAGTGATAAATGCAAAGGATGTAGACGAAACAACGACATAGGGGAAGACGACGCACTGGGGAAACAACACCGAACCGGGGAAATCTAAAGTGATAGACCAACAAGTTCAAGCATGACTAATTGTTCACTTTAGAAAGAAAGCAAGAAGAGGTCCTCAGTGGAAATGGCACCGGCAAGACGGCCTCCACTAGAGAATATCCGAGAGTACGGCTCAACAGGTTCAGGCATGACCGGCTGATACTCTAAGATAAAGGGTAAGCTTCCACGATCAAAATATGATTTTAGCTTCTTCTTTAACTAAATGATTCATTTAGAAAGGGTAAATAAACTCCTTCACGTTTCAAGGTCTGTTGCTCCCTGAATATGATTCAGTTTCTTCTTTTACTAAAGGGTAAAATAAACCTCCCCCATACTTCAAGGTTTGTATTCCATGAACGGGTCTCAGCTTCTTCTTTTACTTGAAAAGGGTAAAAATTGTCCACGGCGGGACGCCCAAGAATGAGTACGGCGACTCAACGTCTTAAGGTTCCGAAAATGATATGTCCACGGCGGGACGCCCAAGAATGAGTACGGCGACTCAACGTCTCAAGGTTACGGCCACTTGTTGCTAGTTATAATTAGGATAGAGTAAGTTTCTCAGGCGAGAACTGTTGCATACCGTTGTTTGTAAAATGGTGGTAGGCTTCTCAGGCGAGAATTGTTGTATATCTGTGAAGGATGTAAAAGGCTCTTCTTGATAGATAGTGCAAAATAAATACACGTCCAGGTAGGTTCAGCGACCGACGAGACCGAAATTCAATCTAGAATCGAGATAGAAAGAAGCTGCCAAACAAGACTCCCTTGAGGGAATAAACTCAAATGGGAATCATTTATTCCTGGAACGGGAAAGATAACTGAAATAACCATCATCCACGAGGGTTGAACTCTGCGGGGATACTGAAAATGGTAGGTATTTTTATGCCTAGGGGTTGACGATCTACTTGGAGAGAATAGACAAACCCAGTTACTTGGCAGTAACCACAACCAAAGTAATGACAAAAAACAATGAGGCTAGCAACCATGGAGATGCTAATGCGTATGTCGCTGCGTATGCAACATGAAAATGCAATGTGAATGCAATGAGTATGCTGATGCTCATGCTTATGCTCATGCACATGCTGACACAACAGACGAGCGGAGAAGGAAACAGGAGGTGAAATAAACATCTCGACGGGGATACCCAGCGACCTCTGCAACAGTACATCTATCAAGGGATAGGAAAGTTGATGGCGGAACTAAATCCTGCTTCAAAGTTCCAAATTCTCTGGGGAGAACAAAATTCTACTTGGGGACAAGATAACATGACTTCACTGGAGGGTCGCCATCGTGAATCTAAATTTCTGATCAAAGAAGACCTGTTCACCGGGAGAGTCATCTTAGGAATAGAGACTTCTGGGGATAAAATAAATATCTGCTTCATTGGGGAAGTGTGGAGCTAGGCAGCTTCATAGAGAAAGTAGTAGCTTCCTGGAGAAATACATCAACTTTCTGGGGAAAGCAAACATCAGCTTCTAGGGGAAAGTATCTCGACTTCTTAGGGAGATCTCTGCAGTCTTGAAGGTCACTGAAGATTACCAGGTCTGTCCGAAAGTGTTGTCAGCTTGTAGTCTCGCTGGGGACTGCTCTGAGGCAATGGTTTAAAAGTGCTCCTGCAACAACGAAACTTACTGGGGAAAGGAAGATATCCTTCAGATATTTCCACGAGTCAAAGCAACTTTATATGTTTTAAAAGCGTCTTCAAAAACAGTTTTAGGTTTAGAAAACTTTTCACTTTCGAAATTATTATCAACAAATAGCAATTTGCATAAAAAATGAAAATAGAGATAGTATAAATGACAAAAATTGAATTGCAAGAGGTTTTAATTTATTAAATAATGGTAGCTTGCTAAAGGCAGAGCCCCATGGAAAATTACAATTGAAATTGGCAACTAGGGAAAGGCTACATTGAATCCAACGACCTCTACTGACCCTAACGACTAAGGCTAACCAAAATCCCGCTTCCGACAAGAGCGATTGGATCTTCTGTAAATGTTCTTCGATGATTGACGTCATCTAATGCAGTGAAATTCCTTTGTCCCTAACTTTTGCCTGGATCGCCCTTTCGGGTTTTCAATCCACCGGGACGCTCATTTTTGCCTAAGCCGCCCTTTCAGGTTTTCATCTTAGTGAGCTATGTATTTTTTGTATTTTTATCCCTTATTTTTTCCTGGATCTCCTTCATAGGTTATGATCCACCGGGATACCCCTTTTTGCCCAAGTCGCCTTTCTAGGTTTTCGACTTAGCGGGTTATTTTAGGCATAATATTTTCTGACTGCATCAGAGTTCGCGGGATGTGCAAGCTCTTCACCATCCATAGTTGTAAGAATTAGTGATCCTCTGGAGAAGACTGTCTTCACAAAAAATGGGCCTTCGTAGTTGGGCATCCACTTCCCACGCATGTCTTTGTGAACTGGCAATATTTTATTGAGTACGAGCTCTCCCTGACGAAACTCACGGATTCGAACTTTCTTGTCAAAGGCTCTCTTCATTCGTTTCTGGTATAACTGACCATGGCACATAGCTGTCATGCGTTTCTCATCGATGAGATTCAGCTGGTCAGATCTGTCTTGAACCCATTCGGCTTCATCAAGCTTGGTTTCCCTCAATACCCGTAAGAAAGGTAACTCTACTTCGATGGGGAGGACGGCGTCCATTCCATATACCAATAAGAAAGGGGTTGCCCCTGTTGAAGTTCGCACTGAAGTTTTGTATCCATGCAAAGCAAATGGTAACATTTCATGCCAATCTTTGTAAGTTTTGACCATCTTTTGCAGGATTTTCTTGATGTTTTTGTTCGCAGCTTCAACAGCTCCATTCATTTTTGGACGGCAAGGAGAAGAATTATGGTGTGCAATCTTGAAACCTTCGCACAACTCCTTCATAGTTTTATTGTTCAAATTGGTACCATTGTCTGTTATGATCCGACTTGGAATTCCATAATGGCAGATAATCTCTTTTCTGATGAAGCGGGCAACCACTTGCTTGGACACGTTGGCGTAGGAAGCAGCTTCTACCCATTTGGTGAAGTAGTCGATGGCAACTAGAATGAATCGGTGACCGTTGGAAGCTTTCGGCTCAATTGCCCCAATCATGTCAATGCCCCACATTGAGAAAGGCCATGGTGAAGACAAAACATTCAACGGTGTTGGAGGTACGTGGACCTTGTCGGCATAGATTTGACACTTATGGCATTTCCTGGCATATTGGATGCAATCAGATTCCATGGTTAACCAGTAATATCCAGCTCTCAGAATCTTCTTAGACATGGCATAACCGTTGGCATGAGTTCCAAAGGTTCCTTCATGAATCTCTTGAAGGAATATGTCTGCTTCACGTTTGTCAACACATCTAAGCAGGACCATGTCGTAGTTTCTCTTATATAGCACATCATTGCTGATGAAGAACTTAGATTCTAGTCTTCTCAAAGTCTTCTTCTCGAGAGTGGTAGCATCGGCTGGATATTCTTGCTTGAGCAGGTAGTTCTTAATGTCATGAAACCAAGGCTTGTCATCAGATTCTTCTTCAACCATCTGACAGTAGGCAGGATCAGTCTTGCGTTCCATTCGAATAAGAGTAGCATCATTAACGAATCTGACTTTCCACATTGAGGCTAACATGGCTAGAGCATCGGCAATATGGTTTTCAGATCTCGGCACATGTTTGAAAGTGATCTCATCAAAGTACTCGATCATTTCAACAATGTAGGCTCTGTATAGGATTAACTTCTCATGTCTGGTTTCCCATTCACCTGTAACTTGATAAATAACCAAGGATGAATCTCCATTCACTTTAAGAATTTTGATTCTGAGGTCAATGGCTGCTTCAAGGCCAAGAATGCACGCTTCATATTCGGCGATATTGTTGGTACATTCAAAGTCTAACCTTGCTGTAAATGGGGTATAACCACCTTTTGGATTCATCAGAACGACGCCTATGCCATGCCCACTGTAATTAGAGGAACCATCAAACATTATCTTCCAACAGAGACCCGGCTCGGGACCCTCATTAGGACCTGGCTCTTCATAATCCTTTACTAACATAATGTCTTCGCCAGGAAAGTCAAACTTGAGAGGCTCATAGTCTTCAACTGGCTGGTCTGCAAGATAATCTGACAAAATACTACCTTTGATAGCTTTCTGAGTCACATACTGGATGTCATATTCTGATAACAACATGTGCCAACGGGCAAGTCTTCCAGTCTGAGCAGGCTTTTCAAAAATGTACTTTATCGGATCCATTTTCGATATCAACAAAGTAGTGTGACAAATCATGTATTGCCTGAGACGCCTAGCAACCCATGTTAATGCACAACAAGTCTTCTCCAAAAGTGAATATCTGCTCTCACAATCGATAAACTTCTTACTCAAGTAGTAGATGGCATGTTCTTTTCTTCCAGTCTCATCATGGTGATCCAATACGCAACCCATAGACTTCTCAAGAATGGTAAGGTACATGAAGAGTGGTCTTCCAAGAACAGAAGGAATCAAGATAGGAGGTTCTTGCAGATAACCCTTGATCTTCTCAAATGCCTGCTGACAGTCAGAATTCCAATCAACAGTCTGGCCTTTGCAGAGTAATTTGAATATCGGCTCACAGGTAGCAGTCATATTAGAGATGAATCAGGAGATATAGTTCAGTCGTCCAAGAAAACATCTAACTTGTGTTTCAGTTTACGGGGCAGGCATGTCCTGAATGGCTCGGACTTTATCGGGATCTACTTCAATTCCTCGTTGGCTGACGATAAAACCAAGTAGTTTTCCAGATCTAACACCAAAGGTACACTTAGCAGGATTTAATTTCAACTGGTACTTCCTGAGTCGTTCAAACAGTTTCAGCAAATGATCCAAATGGTCCTCTTCATTTTGGGATTTGGCAATCATATCATCAACATAAACTTCAATCTCTTTATGCATCATGTCATGAAAGAGAGCGACCATAGCTCTTTGATATGTTGCCTCTACGTTCTTCAAACCGAAAGGCATAACTTTGTAGCAGTAGGTTCCCCAAGGAGTAATGAAAGTGGTCTTTTCTCTGTCGGCAGGATCCATCTTGATCTGATTATAACCAGAGAAACCATCCATAAAAGGAAAAAACTGCAAAACTGGTTGTATTATCAATAAGTATATCAATATGCGGCAGAGGGAAATCGTCTTTTGGGCTTGCTTTGTTCAAATCCCTGTAGTCTACATACACTTTGACTCTACTGTCCTTTTTGAGCACCGGAACAATGTTGGCTACCCAATCAGGATACTTCGCAACTGTAAGGAAACCTGCATCAAGTTGTTTCTTAACCTCATCTCGAATTTTCAAAGCCATGTCAGGTCTTGTTCTTCGAAGTTTCTGTTTGATAGGTGGACACTCTGGCTTAAGCGGCAGCTTGTGAACTACAATATCAGTGTCCAAACCAGGCATATCTTGATACGACCATGCAAACACGTCAGAATACTCTTCTAGAAGCTTGACCAATCTCTGCTTGACCTCGGTCCCAAGTGTTGTACCGATCTTGACCTCTTTCTTATCTTCATCAGTGCCAAGATTAATCAAATCTACCTGCTCTTTGTACGGTTGAAGCTCGGTATACTCGTACTCAACCAACTTTGCCAGTTCAGCGGGTACTTCAAAATCTTCATCACCCTCATCTTCATCTTGATAAATGGGTGAGTCCCAGTCAGGAGTGAAAGCAGGGTCATTGGATTCAACAAGGTTTTGGATATCACTGCAATGTTTGGGCTTATTTTATTAAATGCACAAGGAAAATGCGGAAGAAAAATGCTTTTGAATTTGTAGTTTTTGAAAAGGTTTGCCAATTTCATTTTAAAAAGTGAAAGCAAAAAACGCAAGTGAAACAAATAGGATGTAACAAAATGCATTTATTAATATAATTTTAGAAAGTGAAAAGGCGGCCCTACAAATTATCCAATAGCTTAGGGCATAGCTATGGAATTTTGAAAACAGTAAATGAAAACATTAAAGTACTTTGAAACGGGAAAAATCACGGGGATCTCTATAGCTTCCCAGTTGCTCAAAGCTGTATTGCTCTTGAATACCAGGTTACTCAGGTCTTCATCATCATCATCATCGTTGACAGCATTGACTTGGAAACCTCCGCTGATAAACACCTCTTGGACAGTCTTCAGACGCCCTCTGACAGTTGTAAAAGCTTTATCATGAGTTGGTTTGTAGCCCAACCCGTGGCGATTAGTCTTGGTCTTGATGTCGATCACTTCTCCCTAACCTTCAGGAATGCCCCTGTCGATTGTTGATTTGGTGCTCTTGAAAGACGCAAAAGATGGATTACTCTGGCCCACTGTTTCCTCGACTTCCAATAGGACAGCATTGGCAATCTCAAGTGCTTGGAAAGAAGTTTCCAAAGCGTCTTCATCAGCCTCAATGTAACAGAAAGAAGATAGGTTGTTGACCATCAGATCCTCTTCACCATGTATGATAACCAGCTTTTCATCGACCACAAACTTCATCTTCTGATGCAGAGTTGAAGTTACTGCCCCAGCGGCGTGGATCCAAGGTCTTCCAAGTAGACAACTATAATTGGGATTGATGTCCATTACCTGGAAAGTGATATTGAATACATGTGGCCCAATCAGGATCGGGAGCTCCACTTCTCCGATCACGGATCTGCGAGAACCATCAAAGGCTTTGACAATCAAGGAAGTAGGCTTCATCACAGTCTTTTTATAAGCCAACTTAGCAAGCACTCTCTTGGGTAGGACATTCAGAGATGAACCGGTATCCACAAGCACCCTTGATAAGTTATCATCCGAACATTTCACTGATATATGTAAGGCACGGTTATGATTCTGACCTTCTCTCGGCAACTCTTCGTTACTAAAGCTGAGAGTGTTGCAGGCAGTAATGTTGGCAATTACACTATCAAATTGTCTGGTGGTAATGTCCTAGGCGACATGAGCTTGAGCCAGTAACTTCTGCAAAGCAGTTTTGTGAGCAGGTGAATTCATCAGCAGGGATAAAATTGAGATCTTGGAAGGAGTCTGATGAAGCTGATCAATAACTTTGCAGTCGCTCTTTTTGATGATCCTTAGAAACTCAACATCTTCATCATTAGTAACTGCTTCTTTATCTTTATCTTTGGCAGGCATAGTGGCAGTAGTGGTTTCTTTTGGAGGAGCCTCGTTGAATTAGGGAGTATAGATACGAACACTGCGAGTCATCCTGCTTGCCCCAGCTATATTTGTCACATCTTCATTTGCAGTCTTCAATTCTTCCCTCGGAATAACTTTCCCAGATTCTTTGTCAATCATGGTCACGTCATACTTCCAGGGTACAGCTTTAGGATCACTAAACTGAAACGGACTTGGCTTTTGAATAATCACCGACTTCGGCTGATTCACTGTAGGAGTCACAAGCTTTGGCATGTTGAACACGGGCTTTGCAACACTCGACCTTGGCAAATTAAACACTGGCACTTTAGTATTTGGCTCTGGTAAATTGAAGACGGGCTCAATCACAGCGACTTCATCCTTCTTCACCTTATTAACCACTTGTAAGAAACCATCATTGATCAACTTCTGAATATCATTTTGAACCAATAAACAACCCTTGATACTAACATCACAACTTGTACAAACAACATGAGAAATAGACATTAAACCGGCTTTAGACAGCTTAGAATGGAAAACCCGAAGAGGAGTCTTGATCTGAGCAACATCAAGTATAAGGCTTTCATTAGAGGAATTTTCGATAGCATTTACAACCCCATGGTTAGGCAGAGGATTGCTCTTGACATTCGGCTGAGGATCATCAAAAGACATGATCTTCTTTTCCATTAATTCTCTGATGTTGCGGTTAAAATCTGATATCAAGCTATTAAATTAACTTGAATCTTAATTCTTTTACAACCGAACTTTATTTTTTCCAAAGGAAAGGTCTAAAGAAAGAAAAACCCTTTTCGCGATGTAACGACAACGCTAAGAGATTCGGGGATCGGGGGTCGGTTATACCTAGGGAAAGTGTTAGCACCCTAAGCATCTGTAGTACTCTACAGGAACCTTTTATTTGATTGCTTGCTAAGTTGGTGAATGTTTGCTAAGGTTGGGATTGGGTTAAAGGATAAGTAAAGACCTAATGATGGTTTTCTAAGTTTTCTCGCAAAGACATCGCATCTTCTGCCTACGTATCCTAACTAGGATAGAATCAGAGCAATCGTAGTTCACCTCGCGATGGAGAAAGAACACTTGATTATGATCAAGGTTCAAAGGGGAACAAACATGACAATGTTTGTGTGGAGTTTGACAAAAATCCCTAATCTAGATTGTAACACTCAAAGGGAAAGTAAGAAATCATGACAATGATTCTTACATAGAGTTGACAAACTCTATCCTAGGGTTCTAGTTGAAAAACACTCCTAGTACAGGTGGGTTTCTTATACTTAAAGCAAAGTCTAATGGCTTCTAAACTAAGGTTAAAGTTACTTAACAAAGTCAAGAGAGGGGTAAATGAGCTATCCATGACACAGGGGTCAATGGAAAGACTTTTCCTTTGGAAGGAGAGAGGGGAGGCAACTTGGATAAGAACTAACAAGTTTCATCACTTGGGGAAAGAAAATATTAATCAAAGTAACAACATGGTGAAAATAAAGGCATGGTGACAACCATTAAATGAACATGTTAAAGATAAACACAAGATATGCATTGATGACAATCAAAGCAACTGATCAAGCAGGAAATGTGACGACAGATCGAGCTTAAATAAATTCCTTAGGGGAAGCAGAATAAACATGGTAACAACCAAAGACCAAATACTAACATGTTGACTAACATTTAAGGATATGAATATAAGCAAATATCACAAACAAACACAAGTATAACAAGAAAGAAAATCATCAGTGTACGCGAAAACGATTACAAAATGCACTTAGCTTGCAAGTAGTCAAAAAGGATGAAAAATTAGGCAAACATGGAATTTTAAAATATGACATGAAAGTAGACATAAAAATAAACACAATGCAAAAAAGAATGGGTGCAAAATGATAAAAAAAAATGAGTGAGATGTGATTTTTTAAAGTTTGGATGAAAAATGGTAAATAATAATAAAAGGGTTGCCCTCCTCAGGGGTCGAACCCAGGCAAGCATGGTCATAGGCGCTTTTGTGACAGAGTGGTTACCATTGGGGTGGCTATACATCCATTGATGAAGCCACCCCCATAAATATATAAGGGGTGTTTTCATGGAAGGCTGGGCAAGAAACAAGCCAAAACTCAGGATTTGCATTTTCAAGTGTAACTCAGTCAATTCTCAATGGTTTTTCACAAAATTTAGGTCTAAATTGTGTGTTTTTAAATGAGGAACATGATGGTGGCATTGGTTTTTTGAAATTCCCTCCCTAACTCAAAACCCGATAGTACATGCTATCAAGATTGTGTGAGGTGCATTTTGAAACTCAAGACCTGTTCTAACTACTTTAAATTCAAACCAACACTACTCACAGACCATGTATATGATGATGAATGATTTCAAACACCAAATGGAGTTCCAATCATACTGTGATGAAAAATGGTTGTCAAGTTGCAAAATTGTGTTGTGAAATGCATGATGATGTGAAGATCCTATTCCTAACAGTTTGAAATCAAGATAATCATACACACACACCACATGAATGGTAATGAGTGAGTCCAAGCCACAGTTTTGGATCAAAACAGTCTGAGATAAGAAATCATGTGCAAGTTGCAAAACTGTCATGAGAAATGCAAGTTGATGTTCAGTTTTAATTCCAGGCATATTCAGATCAAATGAAACATACACACACCTTTCATACATGTTATTGAGTGAATTTAAACAAAGGTTGAGGCTAAAACAGACTGTCATGAGAAAAGGGATTTCAAATTGCAAATATGACATGTTTGATGCAAAAAAGAAGTCAGTTCAGTTTAAATGCAAAGTTTCATCAAGTTAATCACATACTTACATTGAAAACATGTTATTGGATGAATTTAAACAAAGGGTATGGCTCAAAACAGACTGGTATGAAAAGTGGTGATCAAGATGCAAGTTTGTATTTGTGAAGTGCATGAATGTACTCAGTTTCAGTTCTATGCATATTTAGGTCAAATTAATCATATACACACCACACATTTATGGTATTGAATAAATTCAAACACAATTTGAAGCCAACAACAAACTGTTACAAAGAATGAGGTCTGAGTTGCAATTTTGATGTTTTTGATGAAATGCAAGATGTTGCTCAAACCAGTTCCATGCACATATAGGTTAAATACATTATGCACACAAGTCATATACATCTTGATAAATGAGTCCAAGCACCAAACTGAGTTCAAAAATAGGTAGTCATGAAAATGATGTTACAACTGCATTTTGGTAATTTGATGATGCATGAAGAATGGTCAGTTCAGTTCTATGCACATACAAGTCAAATAAATCATACACATAAGTCACCTACATGTAGACAAAAGTGTCTAAGCAAGAAAAATGGCTCAACACAGGTTGTGATGCAAAATGGAATTCATGCTGCCAATTGGTACTTTGATAAAACAGTAGGATGTTCAAAGTCAGTTCTATGCACAACTTGATCAAGCAAACACTTCAAACATGTTATATACATGGTAGCAAATGAATTTGAACACAAGGATCATCTACAAAATCAGGGCAAATGAAAAAGACATGTTTGATGCAAAAAAAACTAGTTAGGTCTATGTTGCAGTAGCAGGGCTGTTTTCAAGGATGATGTTTTTCAAGATAAGCATAGGTACAAACACAATAAATTCATGATAATAAAGATGCTAGAACAATAAAGGCAGCCATGCTTTCAACACTACAAGCTTTGGTATATGATTCCAAGACAGTGGTAAAACAAGCTTTTATGACAAATATCTCAATGCTATCTTTATGGTATAATGATGAATGAGATGAATTCAATGCTACATACCTCTTGTAGACAACTTTAAGCAAGCAAAAGGAACAAGAAAACCAGAGAATCTTCAATCACCTCCTTGCTTTGAACCTTTCTTCCTTTTGAAGCAAAATACCAACCTTGTGACAGTTTGAGAAATAGGCCTCACCAATGATCCTCAATGCTTTGGACAGTTGAGGTATGATATATATGAAGTGTTTGAGTGATTAGAACACCAAGAAAATGTCTAGAACATGGTTTGGCTAATTTTATGCATTATGGTCAAAGTTGCTTGGTATGGAAGTTGACTTTTTGACTGGTGAGATTTTTGAGTGGTCTAAGGGAATGGAAACCTTCAATATCATATTTAGGGATTGTGTGGATGATTGTTGGTGAGTTTGAGTGTGGGGAAATGGTTTTGGCAGCTGTTGTAGCAAGACAGATTTTGTGGTGTTTTGGTGATTTTGTGATTTTGGTGAAAATGGAGCAAAGAGTGAAAAAGGGTGAGCTTTCAACTTCTATGGTTTTTAGAAGATTTCTTGTGTATCAAATGAGGTGGAGAGTGCCTCTATTTATAGGCAAATGAGAGGTAGTGGGCAGATTTGAGGTTTCCTTCCTAAGAGGGAAAAGTTTTGCATTTTTGAATCAAATATCTAAAAAGGGCTTTCTTGGCTTGGAGGTAAGCTTGAAGTCAAGTATCATGATGATTTTAGTGTGTCTAAAGTCAGGCTAGAGATTGTAGGGCATGGCTGTTTGCAGAGCTCAACTTTCCACCTCTTGCTCTTTTTAATATTTCTTTAATGCAAGTTGCAAGGCAACTTGCAAGCCCACTTGCAATGCTTGGAAAATTCATTTCCTCTGCATATTCTTCACATTTTAATGCTTAAAAACATCCAAATATCAGAAATAATAAGATTCAAAGGCTGAGAAATGATCCAAGTGACCAAAGGATGAACTTATGAAAAATCACCAATGTGAGACTCAAGTATGAAAACACCATCTTGCCAAATATATAACTCTCAGCTCACAAATGCTATTGAGATGTTCTAGTACTTTTTAGAAAGCCCTTAAATATCTCTAAAACATTCATGTTCTCATGAGTTTCAAATTCTCAAAGGAACTTGGCCAAACAAGCCTCTCAAAGTTGCTAAAAAATGAGCTTAAAAATGAAATTTTTCTAAGTCATTTTCCCTTCTTGGAATGAATTTGATCATAACTCCAAATCTATGCATTTTCTAATCATGGACCACTTAGGGACTTTCGTAGTATTTTTCAAGAGCTTTCCAATGAGCTTTGAACCACTTCATTTGGATGTGTGGTTAAGGAGTTATGGTCTTGCCCCTTTTGAAACCCTAATTCCCGACTTTTTCTATTACTCCTCAACCCTTGATCCAATTGTCATGAAATTTTATGGGTAGATGCAATATGTCATTAGGAACATTTTTGATTCACATCTTGAGGTCATATTCCTTATTGTTGAAGAGTTGACTTTTCGGTCAACCGTACGATCGATCTGTGGCTACCGAGTCGACTGTTGATGCTATGGACCTCCTGAGGCTTTGAAATTTCTTGAATGAACTTAATTAAGCTATATGAACTTCATGGTCCATGCTCCCACCATTAGAACACCTTCCAACACCAAAGTCAAACTACAGTTGACTTTTACCGGTCAAAAACCCTAATCGGGGCTCCTGGACTGCACTGTTCTTGATCCTGGAGTGACAACTTCAAATTGGATTCTCAATTGTCATCATATGATACCCTTGACCTTGTTTCATGATTGAATCAACCTAAAATAATGATTGATCACCTTTTTGAAGCTTTAATTTTGACTGTACACAACCCTGATTCATCTGTAACTTGACAAAGACAAACTTGCACTGGGTTAAGGTTAGATAATTCATGAGTATGCTCCTAAAATGATAATGAGAATCTAAGGGGTCAAAATTTGGGGTGCAACATCTGACAAGATGCTTAAGAGCGTAACAACCTTCTAGATCGTGACCTGGCGCACCCTCATGAAATAAACAATGAGCGGCGGCGTTGTAATTAGCTGGTAGCGGATTAGGCGGTGGACCCAAAGCTCTGGTAGTAATCAAACCTTGTTGTACTAGTGAGGGGTACAACTCGGTGTAAGTCATCAAAATGGGAGGACACTGCTTGTATTGTCTCTTATTGGGACCATTCTGGCGAGGAGCCTGATTCTTCGACTGATATGCAGGAGCGTTGGACGCTCGTTGATAGTTGGCAGGAGCTTGTGTAGGCTAATAACCAGGAGGTTGTTGATATACCGGAGGCTGATAAATAGGAGCCGGTTACACAGGCTGATATGTAGGAATTTGTTGATTGAATGCGGGAGTGACAGCGGCCACATAAGGTTGTTGAGCATACTGCACAGGATAACCTTGTGGTTGAACATTACTCGGCTAATGTTGATAAGGCCGATTTCTTCGTCTACCTGCAGATACAACATTAGTTTCACCCTCTTTCTTCTTCTGAGAACTGAACGAAGGTTTCTTGGCATGATCTTTGGAGCTTGAACTACCAGCAGCACTTGACATCTTACCACTTTTCAGACCCAATTCCACTTTTACACCAATGGCAACAATGTTAAAAAAATTAGAAGTCACACTACCAACCATTCTCTCGTAGAATTCTGGACGCACCGTGTTAACAAACCAATCGGCTAATTCCTTCTCGGTCAGAGGAGGTTCCACTTGTGAAGCAATCTCTCTCCACCTCTGAGCATACTATTTGAATGATTTTGAGCTCTTCTGGGACATACTAAGCAGCTGTCTTCGATCGGGAGCCAGATCCATATTATACTTGTAGTGTTTAATGAAGGCATCAGATAGATCTTGAAAACATTTGATACGGGACTGATCCAAAGTTAGGTACCATTTTGAGGAGGCACCTTTCAGACTATCCTGGAAACAATGTATCATTAGCTTGTCATTCTCAACATGAGCTTCCATTTTACGGTAGTACATTATCAAATGGCTTTTCGGACAAGTAGCACATTCATATTGGTCAAAGATCGGAGTTTTGAACTTTTGAGGAATAACCAATCCAGATACCAAGCAGACATCTCTGGTAGCAGCACCAAAGATTTGGTCACCTTCCATCATTCTCAGCCTTTTATCAATGATTTCAACATTATCACGCAACTTCTCATGTCGCTCATCTTCGTCATCCTTCATGTCAGGAATATCATAAACTGGCTCATTAAAGTATGGCTGCACACGAGTATGAACAGCAGCTGGCGTAAAGGTCGGAATCACTTGAGGAGCTTCAGAAACCAGAGGAACAGCTTGAGGTACACTCGTAGTAGGAACAGGAGGTTAAGGATCCACAACAGTATTAGTAATCTCGGACATAACAGTAGGTTGAGTATCCATCCTTGAATTAATGACCTGAAGCGTCTCCATTATCTGCCCAATACTTCCCTGAAGGTCTTCGAGTTCGTTTCTAACACGATCAAGCTCTTGATTCTGCTCCGCCATCTTTTTCCGAGCTCGAGCTCTGGTATTGTATTGATGCAGAGGACTCAGGGTGACAAAACTGGAAGCGAGAGAACCAAGGATAAGAAATCGGAAGGGAAATGCAAATGCAAAAAATAGGATGCAAAATGCAATGCATTGGTTTCAAGGATTTCAACGGTCGATTGCAAATATTTTCGAGGAAATCTTGAAAAAGTTTTAGGTTTTGAGATTCAAGATTTTTTGAATTTGCAAATGACAGTTGGATTCCTTGAAACCAGGAATGATATGATGTTGGATGCAATGCACAGGCACACAAAGCAAACAAAGATCCTAGGTTAGAGGAACATGAGTGGAGCCAAGGTCTACCCATCCCGAAAGGTAAGTACTATGGGTTAATTGTACCTGCGGAACAAGGTTCTAAAGAGGTGCCCAAAGTCATTAGTCCATCTTTCGGATATTATCAACTTCCCAATTACTCGGTGATTAATAATATTCTCAAGAGAACTTTGTTTGAATGTAGCATCGCGTAGCACTATTTCGGGGGTACTCCCTCATAGTCCCGCACTACATCCTAATAAAGGCCAAAGTAGGGTTAAAGGTAACTACGGTCCTCAGTATCACGGACTCCAATCGTCAATAGTAAAAGTTTTCACGATTACTCGATCAACCGAACCATTTTCGAAAGGGTCTCAACTGAGCGGTGATTCTCAAGTCAGCTTGGTCGAGATTCGACTCCCTATAAGCCTCGTCGAGTATATCTCCTTCCTATAAAAATTGCACTCAAGTCCGGGTGTAGGACTTTGTCTCACCACTCAAAGATATCAACCCAAAAGCATAGACAATATATATATACAAATAGTCATATAAAAATAAACAAAGCAAAAATAAAACAAGTTAGGGAAACCCACAAGACTTGTCCCTAGTGAAGTCGCCATTTTCTGTTGCGGTGAAATTTGGATGTCAAGCTATTGATTAACTTGAATCTTAATTCATTTACAACCGGTTTTTGATTTATCCAAAAGAAAGGTTAAAGAAAGGGGAAAACCTATTTTGCATCGTAAACACAATGTGGGGAAGGATCTAGGGTTCGGGGATTGGTTAAGTTTAGGGAAGATATTAGCATCATAAAATTCTGTAGTACACTACAGGAACCTCTTGATTTAATATGTGTTATTGCTATAGTTATCTGCTTAAGGGTAATTCTAAGGGTTAAAGGTTAAGAAAATGACCTAAAGGGGTTAGTCCTAAGTTTACTCACCAAGACTCACATCTTGTGCCTACGTATCCTGGGTAGAGGATGGAATCAGAGTGATCGTAGTTCCCCTCATAGAGGGAGATAAGGAATTTCTTGACTGTGGTCAAGGTTCCTGGGGGGAAGTAAACGTTCATAGGGAAGCGCTTACTTTGGAGTGCGGTGACTCCTATTTCTACGTTGAAGCTCGAATTAAAAGGTGTAGGATAAGTATTCCACGGCGGGAAACTTATGTGGAGTACGACGACTCCTAATCCTAAGGCTAGGATAAGGGTTTGAATGTCCACGACGGGACACCTAAAAAGTGAGTACGACGACTCGGATCCTAAGGATTTAAATGGGTAGGGTATAGGTCATTGACTCGGCGGTCAAATCGGTAACCTTTCCTTCGGAGGGGAAAAACGGTAAAATAAAGCGAAAAATGGTAAAAGCAAGCAATGGACAGCGCGAGATATGGTTAGAGATGATTTGCGAGGAAGCTTAGATGGTGAAATTGATTTTAGTTTGAGGAACTAGAAATTATGGTTAATTGTTTTAATTTATTTTGGAATTTTATGTAATTAGAAAAGGTGTTAGACCGACTAATTTTAGATTAAAAAGAAAAGAGTTAATTATTTATTTGTTGTGAGATTTTATGATTTAAGATTAAATAAATTCTAGAAAAGGTTCTAATTTACTTAAGTTAAATTAACTAGTTGATTAGAAATTAATAAATAAGTTCCTTTGGTTTTATTAGATATATATATTTTTGGTTTTTAAATTATAAAAAGATAAATTACTTTTAAAAAAAAAATCTTATTATTGGATTAAAGTTTTAACTCCCTAACTAAACTAAATTTTTATTTTTATTTTTATCATAAAATAAACCAAATTAATATTAAATCTAAAAACTAATTAATTACCTATTTATTTTAAATAAATTTGTTTCCTTATTTTAAAAAAAGTATTTTTGATTTTTATTTATTATGAAAAAGAGAGGTGAGAAATGATTTAAATTAAATTATCAAATTTGAACATTTGTTTGTTTATTTAAAATATTTTAGATATATTTTTTTAGATTTTTATTTAGTTAGTTAATTAGTGGTTAGTAGTTAGTAATTTTCATTAATAATTATGATTACAATATACAGAAATTGACTAAAAAAACAAAAGCTAAAATAAATGAATATTAAAAAATAAAAAGAGAAGTTGGGTTGGGCCGGTGGTGATGAACCCACCGGACCCGGGTTGGTTCAGACGCGCAGCAAGAAAGGGGGGAGGGTTTCAATCTGAAACCCAAAATTCTTCCCCAATCCCCAAACGACGGCGATCCCCAATCTCTCTCCCTCTCACTTAATCCCTCTTCTTCTCAGTCTCCGTCTTTGCTTCATCTTCTCAAAACCTGTTAACAAAACAGCATAAATATTCAAATGGATAAAAACAACACCCAAAACAAAATCGACAATGGATCGAAGGCCGTTTCCGGCGAGGCGTCGGTGATGAAGAAAGTGGTTCACGGTTTTGAAGGTGGCGAGAATGGTGGTTCGCAAATGCCGGTCGTCGGTTGTTCGCGAGCTTGCGATGGATGGAGGTTCACGGAAGATAAGTTTCAAATCTTATTCTTTACTTGCGAAAGTATTTTTCTGTGTAAATGCTTTATGAATCTTTAGATTTGTGTTGAGTGTTTTCTGTTTGTGAATCTTTTTGATTTTATACACTTTCTGTGAGACTATTTCCTGATTTTGGTATTGAATGAGCGACATCTTGGTTTTGAAACAAATTAATAGTGCTTGATATTATCTTAAAAACTTATTCAATATTGAAAAAACATTCTTTGAAGTCCTTCCATTTTCGGACTAATCTTGTCTGAAGTATGATATATGGTTTTCCACTTCTGTTGGATTTTGTTTTGGAAATTTGGTTTATCTCTAATGATTTCTTCCTTTCTCTGACAGTAAAGAAACTTAAAGCATTTCCATTTTGAGCTAAACCTGTCCAGACATGTTTTTGAACCGTTTGATTTTCATTTAAACGAAATTGATGATGTTTTGTTGTCTCTTATTTTTCCTCTTTTTGATATACACCATAAGCATTTAGTATGAATCACGACATCTGAAATACCTGTTCTGTTTGTTGTATTGGATAGGTTTCAACATTTGTAGCTCAATTGTTCTTCATATCAATACACGTGTTCTTTGAGGTCTGATGTTGTGAGGAGATTTGGTTTCCATTTGAATTTAGATATGTTCAGAACTTCTTCACTTATTGTGTTTGACTGTGTTCGAGATTGTCCCTTTTCCACATTAACATCTTAAATGGGAATGGTAACATTTCTCTCTTTCTTCTTTATAAACTCAAGTCTGTGATGATTGCTTATTATTTTAATCATGAATGTTAGACTTGTATGACAGATACCAGCAGCATATTCCTCTGCCTTTGAAATCAAACTTCTGCCAAAACCTTGATGGTTGCATAGTTGGTCTTTGGCTCACCCAACTGTGGCTAGGGAAGAGTTGGAATTCCAATAACACACAAAATCTTCACAAGTTGAAAGGTATGTTCCAGGTCTTCTTAAAGCTGAATTTTTCCATGTGTTCTTATTGTGGGGTCCTGTTCTGGAAAATGTGTGTATAGACAAATAAGATTTTCTGTATGTTTTACAGGTGCGTAGGAGCATTTTTCAAAAAGCAATCATACAATGAAGCTTGATGTTCTTTGCAGGAAAGAGTACAGGCTGTGGCGTTTGAACAAAAACTGTACTTCTTGCAGCACCTTAAAATTGTTGGCTTTGGTGTGCTCATCACTTCTTTGTTTTTCTTTCTCATGTGTGCGTGGATCGGATTTAGAGGCTGTGCAGCAATCACAAGAGGATATACTCTCAGACTTAGATTGGGATGGAGATAAGCAGTTTGATTTATTCTGCATCTTAATCTGAGTGTTGAGGCGGTAAGAACACCAATACCTCCATCTTCAAAGCTTACATATATTGATTGACTATCACATGAATATGTAGCATGTGTGATTGCACCACTGGCTTCCCGAGGCATCCACTGCTTTTAGGCATTCCAATTTTGGGGCCTCATATATTGCTATTTGAGTTTCATGAACAGCCAGTAAATGTGTCTGGTCTAAATGAAATTGAACACGAGTGTCTGCAAGAGGTGTTGGTGCTCGTCCATTTGGCGTTCGTAGGAATTTATTTGTTTGCTTTTCCCATCCATCAGTGCTTCATACACACAACTGGGAGTCAGCTCCTGATGATACAAGAACATTTAATACGTTAGAAAAAGCAAGACTAGTGATTCTCTTCTGATGACCGTTTAATTTGGTTTTGACCTCATCCACTCTAACATTGTAAATTTGTATGGAAGAATCATCCATGCCAATAGCAATAATATTATTATCTTGAGGAGGGCAGAGAAGCATCGCCGGCGAGCATGAAGAGTTGGATTAGATCAACCCAAGCCGGAAGGTGGTTTAACGCTGAAATAGAGTTCAAATACCCAAAAGTGATGTGCTTGCCAATGAAATGTCTTATCTATGAGTTCGGTTGTTTAACGACTTGCTGTCGGGAACCAATCATTTCCTCAACACTAGCTCGTACTGTCCTAGGAATGGTGCTCTGCTCTTAGAATCTAGTAGCATTTTTTTATTGGACTTTGTAATTTATCTTGAATTTGATTATAGGAAGAAAACACATGATAATGTCCAAAGCTTCTTGAATTTAAAATTGGAGAGATTCTTTGAGTTTTACCTTTTTCATGACCATGAACCTTTAAAGGATGCTTATGGCGCTTCATTAATCACCATATATCTTAGCACAAACTCCCTTGGGCTTTGTGAGCTTGAATTTCAATGATAACCTCCTAAATGGACAAATTATTTTAACGTTTTGGAGTCGTATCATATTATTAAACTTTGAAATTTCTTGCACATAACAATCTTAAATACAAGTAAGGAACTTGAGTCTTGCATGGTGATAGATAGCGTCACTTTAAAATCCACCCTTAAATCTTAAAATTAGAATTTGCTATAAATTACACGGAAATCCTTTGTGGCTTGGCCTCTTAAATAATGAAAACTCATAGTGTAACTCGAATAGCTTCTTGTCAGAATTCATAAAGTCCAGAATGCGACTCTCGTATCTTGAATGAGCTCCGAAGATAGCTTAAAAATGGATGCTCCCTTACTTGAATTTTATAAACAACAACAAGAGTCTAAGAACTTAATGATGCACCCTATATTCGACACGTATCAAATAAGAACTCTCATGATGTTTTATGGTGCGAACTCGGTTGGGCCCCAACCTAAAGATGTGTATTATCCCCTCTGAATTCAATTCCAAGTTCTTTCTTTAATGCCTCAAATCAAATGATCCAAAAAATTTCAAGATCCGCCATCTTCCATTTGGCCCACTAATAATTATGCTTTCTAGATAAAATTGACTCTTTCTAGGAGAAGTCTGACTGGCCATAAGACTCTAACCAGTTCTCAAACCCGATGCTTTTGAACTTTTGTGGACAGGAGTTCTTGGTCTTGATGGGGGACCTTTGAATAAAATACAAAGAACCTTCATGACTTTCAAACCTTCTTCAACAAGCCTACATAACAAATGCAGATTAGGTGAAATGGTTGGATATGCATGGATGACTATGCTAAATGACATGCAAGGCTCAACGAATCTATGGGTAAAATTTGGGGTATGACAACCCCATTCCTATTTCCATTTTCAATTGTGCCATTTGTAATATTCCATGTGGAGTTATACCTTTGTGTTCTACCATTCTATGAATAAAATCCAAATTTTCCTATCAAAGGCTTTTCATTTGTGTCTCTTTTTTTCCTTCTATTTGCAAAATGTCATTTACTTTTGATGATATAATTTTCAAACTAATGAATAATAAACATATTGAGAAATACAAACGCTTTGACATTTGAAATGATTAAAGGAAAATCAATGTTTTTTTCAAAAGATCACAAAGTCATAAAGCACTCGTAGATCACCACAAAAGGAATTTCCTTGGGACACAACCCATAAGCTTTCCCAAAGGGATCGTCAGCATGGTACATGGCCAATAGACTTGGCAGAAGCGCCTCAAAGGCATCCATCTACAACAAGAATTGGCAGAGTTCCATGTGTCAGGGAATCAAAAATCTAGAACCATACAAAAACTCCCATGTGATTGGCACCTTAACCAGGTCTTCATTTTGCATGTATACATCATAAACCATGCATAGCTTATATGCATATCATACAAACTTGTTATCGTCAACAACTTACCTCTTGACCCAAAGTCCAACATTAGCTTGGCACTTGCGAAAGCTATTTTTCTTGTCTAACAAAGCTCAATAGCCTGTTGAATCTGTAAGTTACCGGGTACCATCTGGGTCATTATGTGAGAACCCAAAAACTAATGTTTTTTGTTATGTGAGAATCCATAACCTATTTACACTATTCTGTGAGAATCCAGAACTCAACCGATCTTCTTCTTTTGTTCTGTGAGAAGTCGTAACTTCTTCATTCTTGTTATGTGAGAATCTGTAACTTGTCATCTTTTGTTATGTCAGAATCCATAACATATCATACTAGTTTTGTGAGAATCCGGGATCTTTCATTTTTGTTATGTGAGAAGTTGTAACTTGTTAATACTTGTTATGAGAGAAGCCATAACTTATCGTTGTTATAATGTGAGAAACTATAATGCTTTCATTTTTCTATGTGAGAATCTGTTACCTATCACTATCATTATGTGAGAAACTGGAATGCTTTCATTTTGCTACATGAGAATCCATAACCTAACTTTGTTGTTATGTGAGAAGCCATAACTTATCATATTTGTTTTGTGAGAAGGTTGAACCTTTCTTTTTTGTTACGTGAGAACCTGTAGCCTACCTTTGTGTTATATGAGAATTCATAAATTGTTACTATCATTATATGAGAAACTAAAATGCTTTTATTTCATTATGTGAGAAACCATAACTTGTTATCACTGTTCTGTGAAAATCTGGAATCTTTCATTTTATTGTTACGTGGGAAATAGTAACTTATTGTTATTATTCTGTGAGAACCCATAGTATTTCATTTTGTTATGTGAGAGTCCATAAATTACTCATCTTTCTGTGAGAAGTTAGAACCCTTTCTCTTTGTCAAGCGACAGGCTATAACTCATCATGTTTGCTATGTGAGAACCTATAAGGTATCACTTTTATCTTGTCAAACTTTCAGAGCCTGAATTTGTTTTCCCCAATGAGTCTTTTTCACCTTACCTCATTTCATCCCCTGACATACCTACTTTATCAGTCATCTCAATAATCCCCAAAGAGTTTGCGCCACATATTCATATCCCCAGTATAATATAATATCCTATACCATTTCAATTCATATATTCAAAGAACAAAATTTGGGTCTTTAGTATTTAAATATCTCCACCACGACTATCTGAAGACTAGCGTCATTCATATCCTCTAGTTGAAGATACTTAAATAGAGGCAACTGTCGTACCTTAAGTTTTGCTCCCAAGAACTTCCAGCAATTAGCTGCATCTAATTCACCCACATCTTCATGTTATGACCATTTCACTTGGTCATTAAGTCTCATGTGCATTTATTAGTCAAGGTCTAAAAGAATATGAGGAAAGTCAATAGTTTGACTTATTCATCTGATCATTTGCATTTTGGATTATGCATTCAAATCGAAGCATTTCATTACCTAATTCATAACTTCATATTTTCACTTTGACTCCATTTAGGGTTTTAATTTTAATGATGAGCTTGGATTTTAAATAGTGAAGTTAGTCACCTATTTTTATTCATCATTCATATTTTCGTCCCATTCCAATTACATTCATGTTTGAATTCTTTTACATGCATACATCTACTAGTGCATTATTTCAAAATTCTTGTGAATTTTGCAAAGTTTGTTTGAATTCATAAAGCACTTCATTTGCATTTCAAATGTTGAGTTCTTACAAGAATACAACTTAGCATAACATAATTAATAGTTTAAAAAGCTTACAATGAAATATTAAATTTGTATAAGATTACAAGTCACAACTTTATATTTGAATCCTAAAATGAGCATAAGTACATAACAACAGTTCCTACACTTGTACCATTCCCTAAACATATGGCCTTGTTTTCTTTGGCTTATTACCTAAGCTTCAAGCCACCTCCATTTTGAGACATGTGTTCTAGCTGCAGCATAGCGGCAAGAAGCAAAATATTTATAAGAATTCCCTCCGGGATTTATATCGTCTCCATAGGGATCAGTGCGAGAGAAAGAATTTCGTTCGATAATCTCTACGTTTCTAAGCTTTATTTGAATGGTTTGAGATAAAAATTCAAAAAGAAAAATATATGACAAGTAAATAAATTACGGGAAATAATTTGTCAGATATTTTATTTCATTTTACCCATCAGGTACTAAAAAATCTACAAATCAATTGTATACTAACTAAATCACTCGTCAATATCCCCAGGTATCACTCGCAACCAAGGTTATGTCTAACGCAAAGTTGAGAGAATAACCGCATCATCTCATCGATGTCTCACGCAACTCAACAATATGGAGCATTAAGATATGATACCGACGCAGATGTTAAACCTAAATCTAACAGATATACATCTTAGGTCGAGTTCAAAATGTATGTGTTTATAGCGATCCAAACCTATTAAGATAGATAGTAAATCAAAGATGACACCGATTACGAGTTGTAAAGGATATTTTATACAAATATCCATAAATACACATATAATCAAAGTAAACATACATACAACAAGCCCAAAAAATGCAAAATACATAGAGAAGAAGGAAGAAGAACAAACATCTCACGGTTTGTTAACAGCGATTGAAGTAGATTCAACTCTGGATCGTCAAGATGCAATCTCCATTTGTTGTTTCTGAGCTTATTTCCTCAAAGAATGGGTTTGATGGAGTTGGGAGCAAAAAATCCCCAAAACCATGCCCTAAAAATATGAATGAGGGTATTTATACAAAACTAAGAAATTACAACCGTGTTAAACGCCCTCAGATCGTGCTAAGCGCAATCTCATTTAATGTACTAATAAACCGCCTTAAACTGCACTAAACGCGATCAGAAAAATAAAAATACTCTAGCCATTGCTAATGCAGCTCCTAGCGCGCTAAAGTTCATGCTAAGCGTAAATGACAGTACATTGGTTCCAAAATTCTGCATTTCGAAGCATCCCTCTTGTCTCAATTGGATCCAAACTTTAATCATGCATTATTACCTATAAAAACATATGAAAACCATCAAACTCACTGATATGTACACGAAAATGCAAAATATACAACAATATGTAAATTATACAAAAAAATACAAAAAACGGGGGATCATTAATGAAAAACAACGAATAAAGTCGTTGAGTGCTAATTATTCACACTCAAAATAACAACAATTTAGCACCCAACAAACTCTCCCCAACTTAAAATTTGGTTGTCCTCAAACAAGAATCGATCAAGTCAAAGATACAAAAGCAATCATCAATAAATCATGCTCAACAAGTCTTTATAAATGGAAAACAAATGTATGGTACACAAATCAAAAGTACACGCAAAGAAATGTTTACGACTAAACTACAAAGATACAATTACTATGAAACAAATTCTAAGTACAAAACACATCTCAAAAATTCTAAAGCAACAAATGTTCAAGAATGAATCATACCTAACACACAACTTCGTCAAGAGATGAAGAAAAAACAACATGGGGGACAAACTCATACACAACAATCTTGCTAACAAAAATTTTAATTATGCATTCATCTAAAAAAACTCATATTGAAAGTATAAAAGCAAAAATCACAAGGGCTTTAAGGGTTGTAACGTGACCTGGGTAACAAATAATTGTTTTTCTCAAGGTAAAAAAACAAAAACTTGCATAATCAAATGAGAGTGATCATTTCTTACACTCTCAAGCACTCACAAATTCCAATCACATTTTTCTCTTTTCCAAATTGTTACACCATTTCATACAATTTATTAGCACAATATTATTCTATTTTTTTCTTCTTTTTCAATATTTTTTCCTTTTTTCTTTTCTTTTATTTTTCATTTTTTTCTTTCTTTTTCTCAATCTCTTAGCAACCAACATTTCTTCTTCCCAACTTGAATACAATCAAATTGTAAAGTGAATGCTCCCAAACTTATTAGACAAGGATAAAAACTCAAATAACAAGTCATGGTTATTGTTTAATAAAAAATATTAGAATCCATACAAAAAGTAAATTTAACACCAACATGGATTCTAACAAAGGCTCAAAAGGGTAAGCAAATTCTTACTCACTCACATGGTAGATTGACTATTTGGTCAAGTGGTTGTGCTCAAAATTAAATAAAATGCTTTAATTATTTTAGTTCTATCATACAAACAACACAAATATAAGATTAAACATAACTCAAACGAGTTAAACAAGAAAATTGGTCTCTATACAACTTAGTAAACAATGAAATTGTTCCTCATATTGGGCTATGAACTAAAGTGATTCAAAAACATGTATTATTCTAGAAAAGAAATAAACAAAAACCTTAGCAATGTAACTCTCTTTAAACTTTTCACACTACCATAACATTTTCTTGGTGAAACAATAAAAAATTGAACAACCACACAATGCATCCTCAAGCTAATCAAAAATAAAACTTGAGAACAAATACAAAAAATTTCTAACATCCTAACAAAATCAAATAAAACTAACTAAACATAAAGCAACAAAATGGGTGAAGGTGGATAGGAGAATAAGAGAGTTTTTCCATAAAAAGCAGGGTGCGCTAAGCGCCTTCTGTGCTCGCTAAGCACACACAAACCAACTTAGTTTTTCAAAATTAAAAATTTCTCTCATTCACTCCATCCATTCTCACTATATAATAATTATACCACTAAATGTAAAACTGTACAAACTAAAAAACCGTTGGGTATCTACCATGTGAGTGAGTAAGAATTTGCCATGTTGCCTTACTCACTATTATGTACAAGCTCCTCCATGTTGCCTTGTTCACCGGTAGATACCAAATAAACCTGCAACACTTGAGCAAACATAAACGGGAAAAAAAATACGCACAAACATAATGGAAAACACATATATGCAATAAATAAACAAACGAAAGAAAAACAAATATGTATAATCACATATGGAAACCAACAATGAACAAGTATGTACAAAGCTCAGAAACATCGAAACTATCGCAATGCAATTCAATATCAAAACACCAATCCCCAACAATGACGCCATTTTGTTCTGAAGCATAGCGACAAGAAGAAAAAGATTTGGAAGAATTCCCTCCGGGATTTATATCGTCTCCACAGGGATCAGTGCGAGGGAAAGAATATCGTTCGACAATCTCTACATTTCTAAGCTTAGTTTGAATGGTTTGAGATAAAAATTAAAAAAGAAAAACACATGACAAGTAAATAAATTACGAGAAATAATTCGTCAGGCATTGCATTTCATTTTATCCATCAGGTACGAAAAAATATACCGATCAATTGTACGCCACCTAAATCACTCGTCAATACCCCCAAGTATCGCTCACAACCAAGGTTAAGTCTAACATAAAGTTGAGAGAACAACCATGTCATCTCATCGGTGATTTCTCACGCAACTCGACAACAAGGAGCATTAAGATCCGATATCCACGTGGATGTTAAACTTAAATCTAACAGATATGCATCTTAGGTCGAGTTTGAAACGTATATGTCAATAGCGACCAAACCCATTAAGATAGATAGTAAATCAAAGATGATATCGATTAAGAGTTGTGAAGGATATTTTATATAAAGATACATAAATATACATACAATCAAAGTAAACATACATACAACAACCCCAACAAATGCAAAATACATAGAGAAGAAGGAAAAACAACAAACATCTCACAGTTTATCAACACCGATTGAAGTAGATTCAACTCCAAATCGTCAAGATGCAACCTCCATTTGTTGTTTCTGAGCTTATTTCCTCAAAGAATGGGTTTGATGGAGTTGGGAGCAAAAAATCCCTAAAACAATGCCTTAAAAATCTGAATGATGGGTATTTATACAAAACTAAGAAATTACAACCGCGCTAAGTGCCCTCATATTAGACTAAGCACGATCTCACTTAATGTACTAGAAAACCGCATTAAATTGCACTAAGCATGATCAGGAAAACAAAAATACTCCGACCACTGCCAATGTAGCTCCCAGCGTGCTAAATTTCGCTCTAAGCGCGAATGACAGTACTTTGATTCCAAAATTCTGCATTTTAAAGCATGCCTCTTGGCTCAATTGGATCCAAACTTCAACCATGCATTATTACCTATAAAAACAGATGAAAACTATCAAATTCACTGATATGTACACGAAAACGCAAAATATACAGCCGTATGTAAATTATACAAAAAGTACACAAAACGGGGATTGTTAATGGAAAGCAACGAGTAAAGTCGTTGAATGTTAATTATTTACACTAAAAATAACAAGAATTTAACACTCAACAACCTGGTCCAAAATTCAAAAGAAAAGATAAGTTAAGAATGAATCAATATAACCTCATTCAAGTTTATGCCATAACCTATTGAATTCAAATAACATAATAAAATACAAAAAAGGAACATTGGGCCATTTCAATTTGCAACATTTTCCTCAAATTGAAATGATAAGATACATTTCAAATATTTGTGTTGGAACATAAAAAATTATCAAGTGAGGATAAAATAAACAAAGCCAATGAATGCAAAAGAGTTAACAGAAGTAAAACAGAAAGATAAACGAAGAATTTGAGTTGAAATATTATTTCACTACAGTAGTAAAGTTTTCACACAATAACAAAAATGACCAAAATTTTGCACATGCTTTCACTCACAATTTATTCCACTATAATCCCGCTAAATCAGGGTCAAATCCACTACATCCCTCACTCAATTTCACATGATTTCATCCAACAGAGTTCCAGCTCACTTTCACATGATTAACACTCAAAATTTACCAAGATATTTTCATTTCATGCACTTGAAAATCTTCACATGCTCACACTCTCAAAACCTAATTCATTCCCTATTTAAGCTAACTCCAACAATGTTGAGAGATAACCATGAGTTTGCACGAAGAAAGCTACCTCTGAAGTTAAAAATCACTCAAATTCCTTAAAACCCTACACCAAAGGCTCTCCCTAAAAACTATTTAGAGCTTCACAGTAAAGCTCTAACATAGTTGAGCTACAACATCTCACGTATTTTTCACTCACAACACACACAACAACAAGCAACAGAGCAACAAAGTCTAAGAGGTGTTTTAAGAAGAAAATAATATTCAAAGAAAATTAGAAAATAAAAGGATTTACTTGGAGGGAGTGTCACTGTTGTACCAGAGCTGGAGAGTTTTCACTAGCGCTCATTTTTGGTAGTTTATTTGCTTCTTCTTTTGTTCCATAAACATTTTTCGTTTTGCCTTTTAATTTGCAAGGAAAGCTTGTAAGTTGTTGATCTAATGAATCGGGGCTTAGGGTTTTGTGGGGTGATGGGTGGTTTTTGTTTTTTTGTTTTTTGCATGATTTATGCTATAATATTGTCTGTGTCGTTTTGTTTGATGAGATTAGGTTCGTTTGAGGTAATAATTTGGGGGTTTAGAGTAAAAATTTGGGGATAGGGTTCCTCATTTATGTTGGTTTTGATATGGTTTCTTGATGGTTTCTTTGTAGAAATTGGTTTTACATTCGAGTAGAGGGGTAAATTTTATAGGGGGTTTGTGTTATGTGTTTCTTGATTTGGGGTATGAAGAATGGGTTCTAGAAATTTGATTAAAGATGTTCATATGATTTCATCATATGTTTATCATTAGTTTCTTTATTTGATTTGTGGGCCTGGAGATTTTGGTTAGTTTACCTATTTAGAGAGAGATAAATAGATAGATAGATAGATAGATAGATAGAGAGAGAGAGAGAGAGAGAGAGAGAGAGAGAGAGAGAGAGAGAGAGAGAGAGAGAGAGAGAGAGAGAGAGAGAGAGAAAGAGAGAGAGAAACAAAAGCAAAATGAGTATCTCTCTCCCCCTCTCTCCCTCTCCCTCTCTATTCTTTAGTATTTGTTATCTGCTTCGGTGGTTGCTCAGTCAAAGCCATGTAACCTTGCATGGAGCCTGTAATACCCTAATTTTTATCCCTAAGATCCCATATATCATTTGCATTTCATTCCACAAACAAGACCGCAAGCTTTGGTTCTCTTGCCCTCCTCTGCAGGTTTGTTCTTGAAAGATCACCGGGCACCCTTTTTTTTCTTGTTTGTTTGGATTTTGTTTATGTTTATGTTTACTAACCATTGATCAAAATCCCAAAAAAAAAGTTTGTTTGTCCTTTACTAACTTTTTCAGGAAGAACTTATATCAAGGATATACCAGTCCCTCCCCTCAAACGAAATTCATCTGAAAAAGTCAAAGTTGATCTGCAAGCAATTCAAATTATTTGATCAAGAGTTTCCCAAAGATTTGATTGATTTTTATTCAAGAGATTCCAAGGTTCATGTGTTTATTTGCATGTCTTCTTTGACAAGTCATAAAAATTGAGCCAGAGCCAAGACAACACATCAAAAGAATTTTTTTTTTTAACTTTTTCACTGTGTTAATTGATTAACACATTTGCACATGCAAATGGTTAATCTATTAACATGTGCACATTTTGTGAAAATTGGGCAAATTCAAATTCTGTAGCATTTTTGGCACCAAATTCAAATTTCTCATCATGAGAATATTCTAGATCACTTTATTTTTATTCCCCTACCTCATCATAATTTATTCCCACCATACACCTTCACTAATCACCACTTGATCATTAATTTCCCTCCAAATTCAAATTCCAAGCCTAATTTTTGTTTCCAAACCAAACTCCAATTCACCAAATTTTTCAAGCCTAAATCCTATAAATAGAGGTCTCATTTCATTCATCTCACAAGCTTTTGATAGCCAAAATCACCTTGTCAAATTCCTTCTTGACTCTCAATTTTCTCCAATTACCAAATTCAGCAAAGCTCTTTCTTCCTTTGAAAGTTAAGTTCATCATTAGAACTTAATAATATTTGAGCTAAACCTTCACCCATTCACTTTTTCATCATCAATTTTAGTAGATCAAGGCTTTGGAGTGTGGTTCTTGAAGCTATTTGAAGCAATTTCAAATTTGGAGTGGTAATCTCTTGATCCACCATTTTTGTTCTTGATACATCCTTCACAATGTGATTTGTTGTTGATTCTTGTTGTTTGATATTTGGATCTTGCAAATTATGTTTTATTGGTGGTATTTACTGCTGTTTTACTTGAACTTTCGTGCACAATTGCATCCTTGATCATGAGGTGTTTGAAGAAATGATTGATCAAGGATTTTGCAACTTTCAAATTGATTTTCTGCTATTTTTACAGTGTTAATCGATTAACCAAAAACAGGCACAAAATGGATAATTGATTAACAGTTGGTTTCTGCACCCAGATTTGCAATTTTACACTGGTTAATCGATTAACCAAATTTGCATTGCAAATGGTTAATCTGTTAACCAATGTCCAAAATGTGATTTTTGATTGTTTTTGGGGTTGTTTTGGTTCTTTCTCCTTCTTCTTCATTCTCTTTTGTTTTTTTTGCCTTGGAATACACGTTTAAAGGTCATTTTCCTCTTTAAATTCATTGGACTTAGGGTGTAGATGAAGTTGGATAAATATTCACTAATTCAAATCTATATTTAAAGTGAATTGTTCAATTCATTTTAGGTGCTTTGAGTTAATGATATGCTTAGTGCTTTAATCCACCAAGATGTGTGGATGAACTTAAAGATGGAATGATCTTGAACTTGTAGTTCAATTTGGAATTCCCTCTCCTCTCCTTTTTTCTTTTGATCGATGAAAATCTTCAATATCGTTTGAACTTATTTCAAGTTCTTGATGAACATGAGATTGTTACCTATTTTATTTTTGTGCGGTATTACTTTCAGAGAGTGATCTACATATCACTTCTCTAGCATGCATTAGCACTAACATTGTTATTAACCAGCCTCAGATAGTCGTAGTTTTTACATAAACCCGATTACGATTGCTTAACATAGAGCTAAATTGTTTCGTAATCGGAAAATGATCATTCGTGGCTCAAACTTATGTTTGAAAATCCAAGTATGGTAGATTATTTGTATTAGGTCCATTACCTATGAAACTTGTAGTTAGGAGGCTTTGGTCTTATCAATCCTCTAATGAGTTTTCATTAACGTTGGCTTAAGTACATGAGTTAACCATTGTTGATCATTTGTTCTAAGAACTAATCACTAACTCACTAACAATATCATGGTGATAATTTTTTTTATGTTTCTTTCTTGCTCCCTATCTCTCTTTTATTTTTATGCTACATTATTATCATCTCATATCATATTATTGTTTATGCTTCCACCATTTTCGTTTTGTCCATTTGGACCATTTGTTTATGTTTATGTCATTTTTCTTTTGTCCACTTGGACCATATATTGTTCAAAACACTAATAAAGACTTAAACCCCTAAAAAACTTATTCTCTTAATGATGGAATATGGTTACTATCCTTTGTATTGGACTTAGACCTTGAACCTCTTGGACTATTCTTGGACCCTTGGACTTTGAATTAGGTCTCTTTCCCTATGCTTAGAGTATTATGGATCTTTGCCTTTATTTGACTTGCTCATTAGCTTATGCATCAAATCGGATGGAATTCTTATTTGACTTGCTATGGAATTTGCCATATTTTGGTTAGATCCTTCTTATCTCTAGCTTTTATTTTGCTTTTTAGGGTAGTCACTCCATCTCTTCCCCCTCTTAAATTTTCAAAACCTTCTCCCTTTTTCAAAAATCTTCTTGCTTTCAAGCTTAAAATCGCTTTCACAATAAAACCTTGACTTTTGTCAAGTGATTTTCAAACTTTGTTTTCTTTAATAAATGTCAATCAATGTTAATCATACTTTGACTAATTTCAAAAAGATATAAAAAACACTTCACCTCATTCAAACTTTTTGTGCCTTTGTTCACTTTTTCTTTTAAAACTTTTCATAAAATTTAGACATGAGTCATTTCCATAGTTGAGATGTAATTCTCCTATTCCTCATAGTACCTAAGATGTTTACATTTTCTACTTAGATGTTGAGTAGTAGACTTATTGATTTTAATCCAAGCAAAAATCCTACATCTTTAGGTGATGCAAATGTTGTCTTATACTTGTGGGCGACTAGTCGTAGTTTTCTCCTTAAAATGACGACTTGTCTTTACATTTAAAAATCAATCATAACCAACAAATTTTTGTTATTTGTACCATGAACTACGAGGTTCTGATCCTATATTGCACTTTGTGGGTACGTAGGCATGAGGCGATAAGTCTCTCCAAACACAAAAATCTTAAAAATAATTCTCTTCTCACCTCCCCAATCCCATTTCAAGTAAACCTTTTCAATTCAAAAAGCATAAATATTTCAAAGGGCTTCTATAGAGTACTACAGACATTTGGGGTGCTAGCACCTTCCCATTGTGTAACCAACCCCTTTACCCATTCTCTGTTTGTTCTTGTTTTAGAACTCTTTAGGTTTTGTTCGCTGTTTTTCCTTTCCTTTTTGGATAAAATAAAAGTGCGGCGGCGACTCTTGCATTTTTTAGTTAAGTTAAAGAATAGCTTACACTCACAAATTTCCCCGCTACAGAGCCTCCTGATTAGCTATTTTGGGGATCTGGTGAGGACGCTGTTAGTATGTGCTTGCATTGATAGCCATCAGATCGTGCTAATTCCTTATCCAACGCCCTTTATTTTTTTTATCCATGACTTTTGGATCAATCCTTTGGTTCACTCTTTTTTGTTTTCTTTTTCTGTTGTTGTTATTGTCTGCTTGGGCCCTAATGTTTGGGCCCCTGATTTATTGCTTTTCACTGTGTCTGTTTTACAAGTCATGGGTGTTTGATGAGCCTTGAGCCTTTTTTCTTTTTGTTATTATTTATTTTCTTTTGTTCTTTTATTTTTACAATTTGTTTGTTTATTTCATTTTGTGTATTTATTCTTATTTTAATAAATCATAAAAAGTAACAAAATTATTTCTTTTTTAACAAAATAAAAATAAAATATTTTTTATTATAAAAAATAAATAGTCATAATTAGCTTTCTTCAATAAAAATGCTTGATCAACTCAAGTGTTTTCTTTTCAAAAGACATGTCATCGATCCTTCATTCAATTTTACAATCATTCCGCAACCTTAAACCATTTCAAAAAACGAAATCAAACCATTTCATAGATCGTGTTTCAAACTAACACGAACAAAACACTTGATCAACATCAAGCTCTTTTCCGCTTACTCGAAGCACGTGGAAAATCTTTTTTTCTCAATAAAACTAGTTGAAAAGGGAATTGGAGGTTTACACTTTCTTGCTCCTCGAATAATCAAATGGTTGGCGCACTACATACTACTAAAACTTTTATCTTTCGAACAAAATATTTTAATCAAACTTAGTTGAAAAAAAAATTAGGGGTTTACAGTTTCCTACTCCTCGAATAACCGAATTGTTGGTGCATGCCATATTGTTCGGGTATTCGTCTGCTGCTAATATTTTTCACAAATAAACTTGGACGAAAAAAGAATGGGGGTTTAAACCTTTCTGCTCCTCGAATAAGCGAATGGTTGGCGAACACTTCATTGCTTAATTATTCATTATTCGTCTCAAAACAATCTTAACAAATCAATATCTTTTCTGCCTTAACACATTGTTAAATTATCTTCACAAACAAAATATGTTATATCCATACAGAGATGATGCAAACAAAGCTTCTTTCCTACCATGCACAAGAATTTAGAACGCTTTCTACTCGAATGTGATGAGAACATAACTCTGTGTGATTTCAAGTTATGTTGTCCATTCTGACACGATGTTAATGTTCGCTTCTCCATGTTTTAGATAGCAAGTAATGTTTTACACTTGAATGCGACTAAGTATCTTTCGCTAAAATCGACCAACCAACAAATGTTTTCTATCCAAAACTACGTAACATTGAGTTCCCCATCGCACTTGGATACGTAAGAGCGGGATTAAAAGTCTCGTCAGACACCTTAATAAAAAAAACTTATTTTTTAGTCATTTTCTATTTTCCTCTCAAACTTTTAATAACTAGAAGAAAGCAAATAACGAAAGCTAACATTCTAATCGCAAAGTTAACTAAATGGTTCTCGGTGAGTACAACAAATATGAGAGGTGCTAATGTCTTCCTCTCACATAATTGACTCATGGACCAGAATTTGGTTGCGACGATCATTTTCTTTTTCTTTTAGGGTTTTATCGATATTTTTTCTTTACTTTTAGAATAAATAAAGTTTGATGCGAGCATTCGTGGTCATTTTCCGTGTCGTAACAATACATCACAATACTCAATCACTTAGCAATTAAAACATGCATTAAAAATACTCGTCATTTAAATATATATAATGTGGGTAGAAAGTGTCCTGACCTATACAAGTTTCCTAAACTCACATGTAATCTCTCATATTAGGTGTCGTAAATCAACTAAGTGACTTAGGTGAATAACTAGACTTCTAAATAATTGTACCCATTCATAGAATCATTCAAATAAATCTAATTCATTTTAAAAATCAGATAAAAATTTGACTGATACTAAAAAATAAAATATTAAAAAAAACTCTTAAGGTGTATAGTTTTAGACAAATTTTTTGACCGAATATCCTTTTTGTTTGTCATTTATCAGGTCTCTAACTTTGTTAATAACTTCAAAGTCTTTAGAAAAATTCATTTATAATTACTGGCACCTTTTCAAAGTCTCTAGAAAAATTCATTTATAATTATTGGCACCTTTATTACTCATTTTCAAACAACATACAACAACTTAAATAATAAAGTACTTTAAATTTTAAAATAAAGATTCCAGTCTAACTTTTTGAATCATTATTAGATAATCGCAAACTATTTTTCATTTTCATTATTTAAAAACCCTGAATCCATTGATCAGTATTTTAGGGAAAATTTTCAAAAATTTTAGATAATTGGCTAAATATAATAACCAATGCAAATAAAATAAATTTTTGAAACATTTCAAGATGCTTGGAATTTTCAAAATGTTGAAAAAAGAAATTTTCTTTTAGATATACTAACACAAGAATCCAGTTTATCACTTCTATGAAGAATGAGAAATAAAAAAATTAAATTTAAAATCTCTTCAAATAAGTGGTTTGGTTAAATAAAGGGTGAAAATGAAGGATTTTTGTGAAATATTTCTACTAGTGTACGAGATCTGATTTTTTTTTTCAATAACATGTTTTTTCAAAAAAAAAACATATATAATAAGGAATTCAAAAAAAATTTTAAAATGACTCACTTTCAACATGCATGCGCCATATGAAATGGCTCATACATGAAAGCCTAAACACAGTCGCCATATGGTATGGCTCATGATAACCTAGTCGCCATTTGAGATGGTGCCCTAAAGATGCAGAGTATGGCGCCTCAGGTATCCCAATTTTTTTTATATTAATTAATATTGTGTTGTAAAAAAATAAATTATAATATTTATAAAATGGCAAAAATAACGTACAACAGATAAAAAAAATCAATGACCAGCCCTATCAAAACGACCACCGGTTCCCTATTAGGGAGAATTCGCGCGGCGTCGAGGTCTACCAAGAGCTTGTTGAGGTGTATGTAGCCTTTGCGTGTTGACTTATGGAAGAGGTATTTGTTGAGATGGTCCCGGCGTATCAGATAAATTTTGAAGCATTTGACCCCAATAGCCGGGAAGCTGCTGCCAATGGCGCTTCCGTAATTCAGTTTCATGCCCATGTTTTTGTAGTTGGGACGGGGAGGTTGGATTGGGTGTAGACTGTATGGTTTGCCAAATTGGTACATCAAATCGGTTTGGAAATGATGCAATGGTTGTTGTGGGGTTTGGTAGTCAAAAAATAGATAGGCATTTTGATGGTAGGAAGATTCTGTGTTCATTCGTGGGGGGCTATAGTTGGCTGGTGTGCGGTCCAAAGAGTTATCGGGGCTATAGTTGGCTGGTGTGCGGTCCAAAGAGTTATCGGGGCTATAGTTGGATGGGGTATGGTCGAAAGAGTTATCAGGGCTATAGGCAGAAGTGGAGCCGGTTTCGGGAGGCTACCGGTAGGGCTATAGGAAGAAGTGGTTGTTGTGATGTTGTAACCGACCTAAACCAAATCATATATTGATAAATTAGTCTAGCCCCTTCCACAGTAAGGTCAGTTAAGATGTGTCGATGTCGGTTCTTCCAATGAAGACACCTCTCTTTTGCAAAGTCCTTCCAATGATTAACACTCAATTGTGTATCCATCCTAAGTTGATGCCAGTCTCCCAAAGACGTCGGAGCGATTGGAATATCCTGATGCATCCCAAACTGCAGTTTTACCCGATCACTTTGGTGCATCTCCACTGTAGTGAACCGAATGATAGGTGTTTTAGTTGTTCACACGGCATCATCATTGGCGTTGGGCTGATGGTCGATACCCACGTACGACATCCAGACAAACTACATTAACAATAGATTTAATGAGAAAAACGAGGATGTACTTATTAAATAGACAAATGGTACATCGTTGGTAGATAAATTACATCGTCTGGACCAATGTGTTCTATAAGGTTGCAGTAGATGATTATTGAGTTCCTGAGACATCTTTGGTAATTCATTCCCGGAACAGACCACCTAAGAAACATTTCACAAATAAATTAGTTATAAAGAAACATCGTTGGTATACATGTTTTGATTTTTTAAAATAAACTTACTTGTTAGCGTAGGGGAATGTGAATGGATTCTGGTTGATAGGAGCTAATGTTGGCATTCTAGACCAACCCCACGCTTGAAGGAGATAGGCGCAGCCATAAAAAGTACAAGAACTTTTTTTGAATTTTTACATAATGAACTATATAGATGGGCGAGGACAGTTGAACCCCAACTATATGTGCATACTTTATTAATGTTGTGCAACAATGGTAAATATATAATATTTACATTATTTATAGTACTTTCTGGAAATAAAAAAATGACCAAATAATATCATAATATAGCATCGAGTTTTAAGTATCTTCTCATAATCGGTGGATTCCTCATTTAACACAATACTATTGTAGTGTTCTCTTAGGTATTTCAAATTAATACCTTGGCCCCTCGGTCGACTTTCACATTGTGGCTGAGGTGTTTTGACACATAGAGGAGCGCCCAGTAAATCTTTGCAAAGTTGGTCATCAACACCAACTTTGTCGTTGATGGCCTTACCATTGATGTGTAGGCCAAGTAACATGTATCTTGTAAAGTGACAGTACATTCACCAAAAGAAAGGTGAAATGTGTTGGTCTCTGGTCTCCAATGTTCTAGCAACACTAGAATAAATTTGGGATCCAGTGAGTACGATTTGATTTTTATCAAATCACCAAACCCACATGCTTCTAGGTACCCTTCTATGAATGGGTCGTGTGGTATGTAGTCATGCACACAACAGCGAAACCTTGATACATTCTACCAAAGAATATAAATAGTATTAGTTTTAAAGAAAAATTCAACTTAGTAAGGAATGACAAAAAAAATCAAAATACTTACAAACTCTACGATGTTCTTAATTATTCCTCTATAATCGTTGCCCATTGTGAGTAGAGACATTGTGAGTTAAGTTTGATGAGTGATGAGAAGAGTTTGTTAAAAGCTTGAGGAGTAGAGTTTGTAATGTGATGAGAAGAGTTTGTACCTTGATGAATATATATTTATAATGGTTAAATGTAATGAGAGGAGTCACATGAAAATACATGCTGAAATATGATGACAATGGTGCAAGAAAGTGTGCAAGTGTTGTCTTATGTAGAGAATCTTGCACTCATTGATTGATAGAGTGTAGTCTTGTCATGCATGTGAAGCCATTGCATATGAAATATAATTTGTTGATAGAGTGTAGTGTTGTCATGCATGCAGAGAATAGTGTAGTCTCAAAAGTGTAGTTTTGAAAGTGTAGTCCTACAAGGGTAATAGTGTAGGCATGTGACAACTACCACTATTAATGCATGCTGAAACATGATGGCAATGGTGCAAGGAAGCGTGCAAGTGTTGTCTTACAAGATTCTTGGTTATTGTTATGCAGAGAATCTTGCAGGCATTGATTGATAGACTATAGTCTTGTCATTCATGTCAAGCCATTGCATGTGAAATATAATTGTTGATAGAGTGTAGTATTGTCATGCATGTAGAGAATAATGTAATCTTAAAAGTGTAGTTTTGAAAGTGTAGTCCTACAAGACTATTAATGCTTGCTGAAACATGATGAAATTTGTGCAAGGAAGCATACAAGTGTTATCTTACAAGATTCTTGGTCATGCAGAGTGTAGTCTTGTCATGTAGAGAGTCACATGAGGCATGCAAGACAATGAATAATGTGCTTGTAAGACTCTTGTGTTGAATTTTAATTTAGTGCAATACACGAATACAAATGAACTTTAATTTATTTTGTGTTGAGTTTTGTAAATAACTATTAAAGATATGATCACATATTTATCTATTCATTTAATTTCATAACTTTTTTACAACTAAAAACTGTTTTGTAATTTATTTTGTGTTGAGTTTTGTAAATAAATTTTTTTCAAAACAATATGACATGGATATCTTTTAGTAAGTAAGCGTGTAAAACAATATCCTGCAAGACTAATAGTGTAGGCATGCAGAGTGTAGTCTTGTCGTGCAGACAATCTTGTAGGCATGCAAGATTATATGGTAGTGTGCATGCATGTGATAATGAATAGTGTTGTAATACATGTGTTAGTCCATGTGATAATAATAAATGATAATTGGTAATAGGTCATAATAATAAATGATAATAGGTAATACGTCATAATTACTGAAATAATAAAATCAAAACAAGACATGTGATGAGATAAGACAATTGTGTGGAAGACGAAGTACAATGATAATTAATAAAAAACAATACTAGTATCCAACTATATGTCTATTAATACAATAGAGATATATGTTTTATTACCATATCATTTAGTAACATATCCTTCCAAACACTAAATTTTTTAAAACAATCCTTTCAAACAAGAGTTTAGTAACGTATTTGTTATGGCTCAAACACCACAATACATGATCAGTGCACATTTAAACGGTGAGATTTTTGAGTGTAACATAACCGGTTTCAATTTTTGAAATACGAACCTTACTAGGTTTTTGATTGAAAGAAGATCAAATTTTTTTACATTTGAAAGCGAGATTAGAAAAGAAATTATAGTGTGGTCCAGTTGGCCAAATAATCTACAAGAATCCTGTGATTTTTGGCGGGCACAAGCAATGCAAATTTTTCAGTTAAAGATTTGAGACAATGAAGATGTGTGTAATATGTTTCTCAGTCATGGGTATTCTGGTTTCTCAGATATTTAGCTATATATTACGTTATAACAACAACAACTTCTTTCTTATCAAGTTTTTTACGAATCTGATGACGAACAAGCTGAAGTCAATGTCATTGACAAAGAAGAAAAAGCTGAAGTCATTGTTGATGACATGTTAAACAACGAGGAAGACATATTACCCGCCAATCATGTTTATTTACCACCTCAACACATGATAAGTGTCAACTTAGGTGATGGTGAACCATCAACAGATATTTTTTACAATTCATACTTGCCAACAGAAGAAGTATTAAAAGAGGGAGAAAATTTTCGTACAAAAGAAGACTGTGTCTGAGCTATAAAACAACATCACATGGATTTATCAGCAGATTATAGAGTCGATCGAACAAATCCGAAACTATGTAAGATCTATTGCCGTAACGAGGTGTGCCCATTTCGATTAACAGCGTCTTTCCGGAAGAGAAGTGATTCATGGAAGATAGGGTCAATGGGTCCAGATCACACTTGTATAATCATGAATCCAATGCAGGACCATCGCAAGCTCAACTCTCAATTGATTTGTAATGAAATTTTGTCAGTCATTAGCGACAACCCTTCTTTGAAGGTGAGTACCATAGTCTCGTATATGGTTCAAAGATACAATTATACTCTTTCATACAGGAAAACATGGATAGCTAGAACTAAGGCGGTTGAAACGGTGTTCGAATATTGGGAGGAGTCTTACAAAGAACTTCTAAAATACTTGGTGGCACTTAAACAATATTCTCCAGGGACTGTTTCCATCTTGGAGACATTATTGGCGTATACACCAAACGGGACTTGTGTTAGTGGAAATGGAATTTTCCACAGACTCTTATGGGCGTTTGAACCATGTATCAAAGGATTTGCTTACTGTAAACCTATTATTCAAATTGATGGCACATGGTTGTATGAGAAATATAAGGGCACGTTACTCATGGTTATGGCACAGGATAGGAACAACAACATTTTTCCAATAGCCTTTGCTCTAGTTAAAGGGGAGACTGCTGGGGGTTGGAGTTTTTTCCTAAAAAGTCTCTGCTTATACGTGTCTCCCCAACCTAACTTATGTTTGATCTCTAATAGACACACAACAATCGAGAGTGCATACAAGAATCTTGATAACGGTTGGCAGGATCCTCCCTCAAACCATGTGTATTGTATAAGACACATCACCCAAAATTTCATGCGGGAAATCAAAGACAAAACGCTAAGGAAGAAGGTTGTGAATGCATGTATGCACTGATAGAGCCTACATTCAAACACTATCGTGACGAGATCAGACTGACAAATGCATATGCATTAAGATGGATTGATAATATTCATAAAGAGAAGTGGACAAGGGCATACGACAATGGGGTGCGATGGAGCCACATAACAACTAACCTTGTTGAATCAATGAATTTTGTATTCAATGAATCTGAAACCTACCGATAGTTGCTTTGGTAAAGGCAACATATTTTAGACTCGGGGCACTCTTTGATAACAGACGTACAGAGTGGGTTCAGTATTACAATATGGGAAGTTGTACAATAATAGCTCAATGAAATTCGTGAAAGATGAAGCTGGCAAAGCCAACACACATGTGGTCACAATCTTTGACTGTAATAAAGGTTGGTTAAGTGTTGCAGAGTCAATTGATCATAATGAAGGGAGGCCTAGGGGATGTTACCGAGTGGAACTAGATATAAGTTGGTGTGACTGTGGAAATTTTCAGGCATTTTGTATGCCTTTCTCCGATGTTATAGCAGCATGTTCGAAGGCTTGCCTGAATCGAACCAACTATCTTTTTGTTGTTCACCAAGTTATAAGTCTATGCAATGTCTACGGCACTAGCTTTCAGGTGGTGGAAAGGAGTACTATTGGCCTCCATATGAAGGCAAAATTGTCTGGCATAATTATTTGATGCGAAGAAAGAAAGAGGGTCGCCCTAATAGCACGTGTATTCGAATGGAGATGGATACATCAAACATATCGTCAGATTATGTAGTTCGTGCCGACAGCCAGGACACAAAATCGTACAAAATATCCCAATGTAGGATCAAGCACAGGATCATAGTTTCTAATGTAACCGTGTCTCTTTAAATCAACAAAAAATTTCATTCCATTGATAGCATACCTAAGCGATTACAATTAACAGCAACATAACTTAAACAAACATAACTTAATACCAAAATAACAATCTGAAAATAACAACAACATAACTTAATATCAAAATAACAATCTGAAAATAACAACAACATACCCAAATAAAATAACTCAATGCATCAACTTGTCTAGGATATTACAACCATCAAGATAATTTTCTTTGGTGTTAACATCATCATAAGTACACCAACGTCATTTTCCATTTTTCTCCAATCACGAGTAACTCCATTTCTCCCTGACTCCTCAACTAGCCTCTCAATTTTCCTGATCTTTTCACCTACAACAATATCTCTTTCTAGCCAGCGGTCCAGTACCCTATGTAAATACTCCAAAGTCTACGTGTTCCGCAGTAGGACCTTCATCGGAGGCTTTGTTGCTGAAAAACAAACTAGGCATTCCTTTTCATTAGAGGAAATGTTGGAAGTGATTGCTTTGATGATGACGACAACGACGATGAACGTTGATTTAGAAATGCAGACATTCTAGATTGATTTGAAAATTATGAAGAGTTAAGGCTATTGGTGATTATTATTGTGAAATAACAGATGAGTGTGCAGTCTTATTTATAGAAAAATAAAATAGTATGGTCCCCATATGATATGGTGTATCTACCCTTTAAAAACACATGATAAAAAAACACAAAACACATGATTAAAAAAAATAAGGAATGACCTGAGGCGCCATACCATATGGCGCCTCCTCTGAAAACTAGGGTTTAGGGCAAAGGGTGGCGCCATACCATATAACGACTTGGTTTTAGGGTAAAAGGGTGGTGTCATACCATATGGAGACTTGGTTGAGGCTTTCATGCATGAGCCATTTCATATGGCGCATGCATGTTGAAAGTGTGTCATTTTAGGAATTTTTTTTAATTCCTTGTTATATTTGTAATTTTTTTAAAAAAACATGTTATTTGAAAAAAAATTCACGAGATTTCTAGAACATGTTTGTTCTTAAGCACACAAGAGAGTTTATTTGTGAATGCTTGATGAAAATATGTTACAAAATCCCTCCTTTTATAGCCAAGGAGGTACATATAGAACAAAAGCAACATTATTTACAAGCATGGAATTTTTAATACTACATGAATGCCTTTTTCAAAAGTCCGACACACTTATCACTTAAGGATTACATTATTGCACAGAAAGATAAAATTTACTATTCATAAACATGCTTGTGATCTTTGAAGGACACTTGTTCATCTTTGAAGGACACTTGTTCATTTAGTCTTTGTAAATTGGTTCATGAGAGGGGGACATATTCTGATCAGATAATTTTTTGTCAGAAAAGCAATCTCCATAGCAAGATGACTCACGCTACCAGATGTCATCCATCATGTAGGTGTGATCTGCTAACCTCATATTAGCTTCTTCCACCTGTCCTTCAGAGAATTCAGCTTCCATTGGAGAATCTGGTTTCTGTTGTGTGGCTTGAGTCGAGCTTTCTCCAACTTCTAGTCTTCTGAACTTTTCATGATGTATGCAAGTTGAACTATCATCGAGCTTCTTTGAATCATAGAGATTGATGTAGTTAACATACTCAAGTAATTCCCTTGTGATTTTTAGACTAGGAGAATATTCATCAAAGGTTTCCCATAGGTGAACATAACTCTTACAATTGAGCAACTTAGTTGCAGGGTCTATCACATAGGGCATGTGTAGAAAGAAAACATACTTGAGTTTACCAATACCTTCTGAAGATAATCTTCGATCTTTGACCTCGTCGATGACTGGTTTTAATTGATCTCTCCAACATTGTAACGAAGAATACCATTCAAGAGTGGTCCAAATTAAAGACTTGTGGTTCTCAGGATCCATTATATGTTGATACATGGCCTCAGTGGGAATAAGAACAGGCATATAGTACAAGCATGTGGCACACCAAATATACCACAAATGGTTTTTTGTGAATTTAGCATTTGGCTTTATTAAAATTTGTAGGAGAAAAGGTGTATCTGGGAAATAAGGACTATGATCTGGTAGTTTATTCCTTATGATTTTTGTCATGTAATAAAAGAGATTGTTCCTGGCATACTGCTTGAGTTGGGACGGTGAAGAGGATACTTTTATTCCTGGAGGAAGATTCTTTGTTTTGGATGCATGGGTTGGTAGTGGTTTGACCATAAGAATTAGAGGGAAATTGTGCTTGGCTGTGATGATCTGGATGGGTTTCATAGGTCGGGATAGTAGATCAGGGATTACATTTTGGGTTTCTTTGATATGTTTTACAGAGAAATCATATCTGGAAAACCAATCTTTGAGCCTAAGAGTTTGAGGATTATGAGGCATTTTATTTTTGAATTCAAGGATCTTAGGGAAAGAGTTGTCCATCTAAACTTCAAGTTGGTAGCCTCTTAGGTGGAAGTCAAACTTTTGGATTCCCATCTTTACGGCAAGGGCCTCTTTGTAGTTGGTGTGGTAGTGTTTTTCAGCTTCTTTAAATTGGTCACTGGCATGACCATAATAGTATCTTTTTCCTCCAAGTTCTTCTATCAGAACTGCTCCCCAATAGTGATCACTGGAATCTGTCTGTAGAATTATTTTGCCATCTCCAGGAATTTTCAGGGCCGGAGGAGTTTGTGCGATATTTTTCAAAGTTTTAACTGCTTCAGTTTGTTGTGTTCCCCATGGGGGAGGTTTTTTCTTGAGCATTCGGGATAGAGGATTTGTGTATCTCGCCAGTTTCGGCAGGAAATCTCTGATATAATTAATTATACCAGGAAATTGTTGGATTTGCTTAACTGTGAGATTTTCATCAGGAAAGTTTAAAAGTTCTTGGGTAATATGAGGTTGAGGTTGATATTTCCCTTAGGAGAAATGCATCCCTAAGAAATCAATTTCTTTTTGTCCTAATTGACTTTTCTTTTCAGAGAGCATCATTCCAGGCTGTTGGGCTATTTGAAGAAATTGGCCCAATAATTGTTTATGGGTTTTTCATCTTTTGAGAACAATAGCACATCATCAATATAGATGAGGATATTGTTGAGGATGGGCACAAAAATTCTATTCATGGCCTTTTGAAAGAGTGATGTGGCTATCTTAAGCCCAAATGGTAACACAGTCCATTGGTATTGGGTGTTAGGAATGCAGAACGCCGTTTTGTAGCGATCCTCAAGGTCGATACCCAATTGCCAAAATCCTGACTTAAGGTCGAACTTAGAATAGATCTGGGCATCTTTGATGAAAACATTTAAGGACGAGGCTTTTAGAATGCGAAATTTATCATCTTTGAGAAAATGATTTAGAGGTTTGTAATTAATTACTAGCCTCTTTTTTCCACTCAACTTTTCAGATCTCTTTTCTACATAGAATGCTTGGCAAGCCCATTCTGATTTGGTGGGTTCTATCAGACCTTGTTTGAGAAGTTGGTTGCATTCTTCCCTAGCTAATGCGTAATCTGATGGACTCATCCCTGGATGAGTGGCCTTGGTTGGATTAACATCTTCATTGTGCTTGAAGGGAAGTTGAACGAAGAAATCTTTATTCTTCCATAGAGGTTTTGGGTGGCGAAATTTTTCATGGTTGTCTGCATATAGTCTGAGAAGGTTAGACTTGATCTCTTCATAGCCAGTAGGAATCTTAGAAAGTGAATATAGTTTCAGTATCCCAGAATAAGGTTTGAATTCTCTTTTGAATTTGATTCTTGTGGGGAGAATTTGGAGTTTAATTGTCGCTGAATAGACATCCATTCCTACTACAATATCTTTGTTTGGAAGATTACTGCCAATGACCTTGGTCCAGACTATGCAGTCTGGGAAAAATTTAATTTCTATTTTCTCCTTTGTCATTAAATTTGTCGTGAAAACGTTTCCATCCACTGCTACAAAGTATGTGACATGTGTCACCCATGATTCTGCGGGGAGAATGTTGGGATTCATCATTGTAAAAACTTTCTTCGAACGGGAAAACTTTGTTGCGAGAACATGGACTTCAACACAAGGAAGTGGTGTAGTAGTAAGAGAACTGTATATCTCTTTGATGGAGTAAACCGAGAGATATCTGTCATCTTCTGACTCCGAAAATGATGCTTCATCAGACGAAGAGTCTTGAAGGGCAAAAATTGTTTCTTCATCAGCAGAGCTTTGTTCAGAATACAAAGATTATAAGTCTCCTTCTAGAGGCTGAAGAGAGTTAATCAGTTTTACAACTTTATGGGTGTTATTAGGACATTCTTTTGAGAAATGCCCTTTTTTCCCATAAATAAAGCATCTCTGATTTTTTTCCCTTTCCTCTGAAATGTTTTCTTATGAAGAACTTCATATTCTTTCTTTTCTTTCTCTTGAAGGTCCTGTGAGATTTGGTGTATTTTTTATGTTTCTTTTTTGTTGGACAACAACACCTTTTGTCTTTACACTTAATCTCCAAGTAGGGTTTCTTACATGCTTGGGTGAACTTTGACTTTTGTTCTATAACTTTGGAAAATTAATGATGAAAACTGCAAAGCTTTTCAAGTGCTTCTAATGTCACCTGGTGAATCTGGTCAAGACTCATGGTTTTAATATCCTTTTGAGTTGTGGCTAACATTCTATGAATTTCTGGATGAAGTTCTCGTGGTAGAAAGGATACATAGGTATTCTTGAGACTAGGGTCATTGTACCCATTAAGGACATAATACCTCTGTGCCATCCTATGATAGTGTTTGTCGAGGTCTTTTGTTTTGAGATAACAACACTTCATCTCAAAGAATTCTTATTTTTTTTCCTATCAAATATTTCCATATCACCGATAAATTCTCGGTGAAGAACCCCAAGAACACTAGCTGTAGTTTCTAGACGATGTAACTCATCTTGTTTGAAAGCTCCAAGATTGTGATACCATTCTTTTATCGTGCCTGTCATTCTTCAGCAAAATTCTTCAATGATCTTATAGCTATCTGCACTTGTTTTCATCATTTGGGTGTCAATCCAAGCTCCAAATTCAAGTAGTCTTTTTCTCCAGCCGCTAGATGGTATATCATCAAAAGTGAACCAAGGACCTCCATTTGGTTTAGTCATTTTAGGGACAAGAGTTTTTTCAGGGGACTCTTCTTCAAAAAAGGATGCTTCCTCTTTTATATTTTCCATGAAGAGTCTTGGGAAATAGTTGTCTTCAGATTCTGATTTAGTTGAAAAAGATCTCGGTGTCTCATCAGAAGATGATTCTGGATCAGAGTTGTTGTCACCATATGAGAAGGTCCCGTCTCCCTTTTGTTTTGATGATTCAGAGTGATCTTTCTGAGGAGATTCATAATTTGTAGTGATTGCCATGGCTTGGAAACCTCTATTAGGATTTTCTTCTTCTTTTTGGATTTTTGGAGGGGGTGTTTCAGGGATATCTTGAGAGTCTGAGGATGAAGCGCTCAAGTAGACAACTTTCCCCTTTGTCTTGGAGGTTGAGGTAATGGTAGTTCTGGAAGATTTTGGTCTGTAAGATGTAGGTATGTATTTAATATGGTTTGATGGTGATGAAACATAGGTGGGGTAGAAAGGAGAAGGCCTTTCTAGTTGTTTGAAATATGTAGGAAAAGTAGGAGGGTCAAAGAAAGAGTTTTCAACAGGTTTTGGCTTTCTTTCATGAGAGGCACTTAAGAAATCATATATCTCTTTTACTTGGCTTTGTAGACTTCTAATTTCTCTTTCTTTTTGGTCAAATTTTTTACCAAAAGCTCTCTCTTCTAACATCTGCCGCAAATCCCAATCTAGCTGGAATACTTGGGCTTTCAAGTTTCTGTAATGTTTCTGCATGTTTTGGGATAAAACCTTGAGATCTTCATCTATTTCGTCTATTTTTTTCAGCAATCTTATCTACCTTTTTGTCAAGGTTTTAAAGAATTTCATTTTGAGAAACCATGTTTTCAGATTGCCAATTCAGAACTTCCTCAGCCTGAGTTAAAGGTTTAAGCTTCCCATCGTGCTGGACTTCACTCGGGTGAATGAAGGGTTTGGATGTTATTCCTGTGATTGGATCCATCTTTCTTTCCAAAGCAGGAAATTTTCGGTCGTACTCCAAAGTTGTGGTTGAATACATAAAGCAAGGAATTGGCTGAGCAACAGCTAGAGGATGTAACGGTTTACAATGGTCTGTTGGTGACCATGTAACAAGAGTCGGATCATCAGGTGGTAACAATCCTTATCTCCTAAGGATTTTAAGTCCTTCCTCGTAGATACAGAGGGGTTTCTTTTTTCCATGGATTCCTACCCATGGACCATTTTCTAGATCAGATCTCCTTTGAGGAGGTGGCGAGGGTTAACACCATCCCTTTTTCTTTGTTTTGGGAAGAACGATATCTCGGCCAATATCATCGTCGTGCATCCAGCAGTCACAATCTGGGTCACATCTTGTTGGATCAACATCCCAAATAAAGTGGCCATCTATTTTATCGGTGTAGATGGGTTTTCCCTCTGTTGTAACAGCATAGACGGGACATCAATCTTCTTTGAGAACTGGTTGGATCATCATTGTCTGGAAGATCAGAGATATTGAGCTTGACCCTTCGTCTGGCTTCTTAAATATTGTCTTGACTGTCTTGTCAACAGATCTCTTGAAAGTAGCCTCTTGAGATTGGATAGGTCTTTTGTCAACATGAAGTCTCTCATAGTTGGTTATCCATTCAAGGGGAATTAGCTTAGTTAATTCTTCCCTTGTGATCTTTCTTGGAATCTGAACTATGGAGGGTATGTCTTCTCTATTGGTGATAACCAATAGTGAATCAGAAGAGCATCCTGAGAGAGAAAGATCTATCGAGTGATTTTGTAAGCAGTATATTATCTGGTGATGGAGGGTAGCTGACATAGCTTCTGGCACTTGGTCAGATCCGGTGATTTGGATCTGTACTTTCAGTCTTGTGGATAAAGTATTATCATTAAGACTAACGTTATAGTTTGGGAAGATGGTGAGGACAACACTTCCTGCATAAAGTGTAGTTAGGACAGTTCCTATTGCAGAATTTTCATAGTGGAGGTAGCTGGAGTCCAGTAGAGCTATCTTGCAAAATACGGGTTGGTTCTTCCTTCCATGAAGAGAAAGGATGAGTCTGACAGCCCCAAAGTGTAAGGCTATATATCCTTGAGTTTTCTAGTGATTTATCAGATATTGGGGAATCTCCAGATCTACATACTGCTCCTGGTTTGTAGCTCTTAGGCTGCATTGGTCTAGCCTAGATGACTGGACGTATTCTTTCAAATGAGGGCGATTTGTAGAGATAAGATTTCGGATGGATCTGGTAACACTTCTTTGTCTTTTGAAGATGTTGTACGGACTTAACAGAGGAGGTATTATTTCAGAAATTTGAGCATCTTCAGGAACATGAGAGTACTCGATAAGGTTTTCTATTTTATGAGAATTGTCTTTTTAAAGAGTTTAGGAAGTGATAAAGAAGAAGTAGTAGTAATAGGTTGAGTGTTTGGTTCAGGTGTTTCCATGTTTAAGTGATTTCTCTCTTACTCACTCTCTTTATTATATTCATGGCATGTAAGGCTCTCGGACAGTGTGGTATCAGATCCTGTACAGAAAGAAGAGGTGCATATGGTAAGGCTCCCGGACAATGTGGTATCAGAGCATGTACAGAAAGAAGAGGTGCATATGGTAAAGCTTTCCTTTTTACTCATTGATCAAGCTACCATGGTGATGGCTAGCTAAACACTTTTTGTGTCAAGATTAGAGGTATTTAACATTATTAGTATGTATTTCTTTTGATCTTTTGTATGTAAACAAAGTTGATGATCAATATATGATGAAGATCTTTGCTTTTAATGATATATGTATGGTTTGAATCACTCTAGACATAGATTTTCCAAGTCTTGATCTAAGTTCTTCATCTATTAACAAACAAACTTTAGACATAGATTTGGGAGTTAACATTTGCTTTATATCAACTTTTATGTTTATTGTTTCGATTGTTGTTTAGAGAAATCATCTAGCAATTGAAACAGTAATACCCACGAAGTCGCTTTAGAAATAAACGGAATCGACAGGATACGCGATTGTGTTGATCTAAACCAAGTTCACATGCTTGATTAATCGGATATGTATGAAATGGGTTAACGAAATCTAATCTTGACATGTTTTTCTTAAAAACAAACATCATTCTATAACTTACTCTTCACTATCAAAACAAGTGAAAATATATGTTACCAAACCAAAACTCTTTGAAAACCCTTTTTTCTTGAAACTCATAAACTATTGAATGACAAGCATCCATTATCAAGATAATCCTTGTGGATACGATAGAGTAACTCACCTAAAATACTTTACAACATATATATATATATATATATATATATATATATATATATATATATATATATATATATATATATATATATATATATATATATATATATATATATATATATATATATATATATATATATATATATATATATATATATATATATATATATATATATATATATATATATATATATATATATATATATATATGACATACTACTAACTGGCTCTAGCTTGATAAAGTTTAATTATCTTAAAGATGCTCTAAACTCAGCCTTCTGCGTCAAGAACTTAGAAGAATTAAAATTCTACCCAGGATTGGAAGTTGCACAATCTTCAAAAGAAGTATCCATCTGCCAACGAAAGTACTGTCTGGAGCTACTTGAGCCTTTAAGAAAAAGTAATTGTGAGCCTTTTAGTACTCAACAAGATCCAACTATCAAGCTCAACAATGATGACATTCCTCTTTTAACTAATGTTGGAGCCTATAGAAGGCTTGTAGGTCACTTGATATACCTCTGCACTACCAAGCCTGACATAGCTCGTGCTACTCAACAACTTGGTCAATATATGACTTCTCCTGCTCAAAATCATCATAAGGTTGCATTGAGAGTATTAAGATGCTTGAAGAATGCACCTGGTTGTGGTATACTATTTCCTAGAAATTTTGTTATTCAATTGCAAGGATTTGGTGGTGTTGATTGGGGTGGCTGTTTGGATACTCGAAAATCTATCTCAGAATATTGTTTCTTTCTTGGTCACTCTCTAATTTCATGAAAATCTAAGAAGCAAAGAATTGATTCATATTCACCAGATGAAGCTGAATACAGAGAGAGATCTTGAAACAGCAGCCAGGGAACTGCAATGACTTACATTTCTGCTGCAAGATTTAGGTCAATCATGCATTAGCAGCTTGGGCTTCATTGCGGCAGCTAAAGTGCTATGCATATATCTTTCAATCATATATTTCGTGAAAGAACAAAGCACTTTCATATTGATTGTCACATTTTTAGATTGAAGGTTCAAGAAGGAATCATGAGGCTTCTCTCAATTGAATCAAGCTCTTAAGTTGCCGACCTTTTTACCAAAGCTTTCCATCCTCAACCTTTTCATGCCCTATTTTTCAAGCTTGAACATGTGGATATCATCCACCCTCCAGCTTGTGGGGGGACGGGTGACAAGAGAGAATGATGACTTACTCAACAAGTCAACTTATTTAGATGCATGTTAGCAAGGTTACTTGCTAAGCAAGTAGACCAGTCCCCAAGTTAGTTAGGAAGTTAGTTTAAAGTTTAATTTTTCTACAACTGATGTAACTAATTTTCCTCTAGTTGATACTTCTCTAAAAGGAGAGCTTGTATCCATTTTAATTAATAGAGATATGAGTTCATTCACTCTTTTTTACACATTTCAATTCTACTAATACTCTCTAAGACGATAAAGATATGAATTTTTTTTATTGACATTCAATGAACAAACTACATTTAGTCGAATCACTTAAATATATTAAAATTAATTGGATGGTATGGAAGATTTAGTAGTTTTTTATTTGATGATGTAATCGTTATTTTAAATTATCAATAAATATTTATTAAACTCAAATAAATAATAATAATAATATTTAAAAAATTTAGTTTATATTTGAAATTAAATTTAAAACATGTGAAATTAAAAAAGATAAGTTTGGTTCACAAATGTGAAAAGTATTAATTTTTAAAAAACATATTATAGATTAATATTTTAAAGATAATAGTTAGCATATTTAAAGATTTGATTAGTTGACAATTGTTCTGTTCAAAAATTAGAAATTGATGTCCTAATTTTGCTTATGAATTATTAGAGTTAGTCCTGTGCAAGAGCAACAAACTCTACAGCAAAGGCTCCAAATTTTGAGAGGCCCCAAAATTTAGAAGGTCGATTTTTTTTCATTAATATTAATAGATATAAAAAATTATAATAAAAACTCAATAAATAAATAAAATGCTATGATAAAAATCTAATACATAAAAAAAATGAAAATGATCAAAAGCTAAAATAATTATAATTAACTTTATTTTAAATTAGTATATAATTATATTTTTTATGAGTTATTTTTAATTATTATAATTATAATTTTTTTTAAAATTTGGCAATTTTTAAATTAGAACGGCCTCCTGGTTGATTGAATCGACCTTGTGAACCATAAATGATGATAATTGAATAATTGGTGATTTTAAACGGTGGCTCTAATATACCTTTAAGGTGGCGCAGGATGGACCTGCATGATTAACACCCCAACGCTAAAGTCAACTCAAGACTCAATATAATATAGTAAAAGTGGAGATTAGAGATTATCTCTTGCTTTAAGCATATGAACTGTTTTATACCTTGGGTCGAGTATAATGGATTTGGGATGGATTAGGCCTTGGTCTATAAGGCCTTTGCCTGATTCAGAATAGTTGCCCCAAATCTTTGTCCGACATTGAAGGAGCTAGGGAAAGCCTTAAGTGTCGTTGATCGACCTCCATGTTATGATCCGGTATGGAATGGAAATAAAATGTTCGAATTCAGTTTTGAAAAGTAATGGGGAACATGCGCATTTAATGTGGTCCCATCATTAAAACGTTTCATCGCCCTTTTCTGGCACGTGTATTGACGTAACCATTTAGAGTATCGCACAGTTTATACAGTACTTGAGTGCACTCGAGTTGACGTGTATCCATGAGTGGAAATTTAGTCGTTCATCTTGTGATATCTTTCCATAGTTGGTCTTGATCTTTCATATGATATTGCTTATAAATAGAGTGAGGCAAGTATTAGGAAACGTACACAACCTTTAATTTTCAAGCTTACAATTATTTTTTAGGAAAATTTCTTTGATCCTTCTTCTCTGAAAGTGTCACTAAAGTTATATGTAATATTATAATATATAAATATTAACGATAATTTCTTTTATGTTATTTTGTAAATTGCAAAAACATTACATTGACTTAATTTTGTAAATTGTAGAATTTTTTTTAATTAATGAAAACTTTTGATTAATTCAAAAAACATAAAAGAACAAGGTGATCACAAAGGATCTAGCCTAAAACTAAACAACAAAAAATCAAACAAATAGTTCAAAAGCACACTCAAGGACTACAACATCAGCCTTGCTATATACTTGCTAAGCTTAAAGTTGGTCCATCCCCTAAACACAATGTTTGCTATGATTTTCTCCTCTATTCTAGCATTAACTACAATATTTTCATAAACTATATCACTTCTAAATTTTCATATCTGGTATATCATTTCAGGAGCCGCTTGAGTAGCATAGCTTCTTGTTGATATCTAAATTTCCTAGATATCTCTTTACCAGCTTTTCGTAGAAAACTTTTGCAAAATAGCATCAATCTTGGATGACTTTCTTAGGAATTAGAAGGCATTGCATCCAAAAATTGGTTATGGTAAAAGTAACTCTTGAATAAGTTGCACTTTTCTTGCATAGCTCAAGAGCTTAGCACTCTAATGAGTGATTCTCTCCCACAATCTTGTCAATTAAACTCATGTAATGCTTAATAGCCAATTTTCTACTTGTCAAAGGAATTTCCAAATAGCTAAAAGGAATGAATCCCTCTTTAAAACCAGTTAAGTTCTTAACATCTTCTTTGTGTGATCATCAACACCTCCAAAATAGATATTACACTTGTTAGGATTAGCAATCAGACATGTGGACCTGAAGAATCTATTGAATTAATCAGTCATGATCTCAATGGACTTTTTATCACCCCTGGCAAACATAAGAAGGTCATCAATAAAACTGAGGCTATTTATATTCAACTTCACACATGTGCCATGAAATTTAAAATTTGGAGTCTTCTTTAGCTGATACAACTGAAGGATTTTTGACCCAGGACCTTTAGGATCTGATTTGTCCTTTGATGTTCCTAGAACGAAAACCCTAGACAACCTACAAGCTTTTTCGTTCTGCTCTCTGTTGATGTGTGTGAAAGTCACTTTCTGAGAACTTTTCTTCATCTTCCACATTACCTTACAATGCATTCTGGTGGCGTTCCTTGGTATTTCTTTCTCAAATCCATTCATGATGTCGATAATTTGTTTGTTATCCGATTGAAAGTTCACCCTCTCCTCTTTCATCGCTCTCTCCATCGCCATACAAAGAGTCATCGCTTCCACCGTTGCGGGGTCATTGGTCCCCCTTGACTTTAATTGCGTATATAAAACAACTTTTACAGCCAGCATAATCCATCTAATGAATTTATTAGGGATGCCAACTTCCTACTGCTCAAGAGCTTTCCAATCCATTTGCATGAAGCATTTAGGAGCGGTCCCCTTTCTAGCATACTTCCTATCGACTCATAAGCCAAAATATGATCTTAAATGTGTTGCCCAGCCACAAAACTGCTTGATTTTGGTTTACAATGCTACCAGTCACTTTCCAGTCTTGTTGTAAAGTTTTAAATATTTGATTGATTTTGTAAATTCCAGAAAAAAATTGGTTTATCGTGTTTTAACGTTTAGGTGTATGGCATATTTCTGATTCTTTTATTATGCTCGTGCGTCTGGTAGTAAAATAATTACAATAATGTACTGTAATATAACTTAATCATTTCAAAGGAGTATGGAACTAACCATGATTTTACACTACCAAAGTAATGCGGGCACAGTTCTAAAATGGCGACAAAGGCTTGTACTAGTGCATTTCTAATGAGGTTTACACCCTAACCTTAGCAACAAAACAAAAAGAATGGGGAAACAAAAAATTTCACAAGTTACAACTGTCCAACATCAATCAAGAATTTTACTATGAACTGCTTCAGTAGAGTAAGAAGCTATGAATCTACAAAAGCCAATTGATGGTAATGTTGCCAAGCCAAGTGAACAATGGGAACTGAACCAAAGCAATAAAGAGCAACAGGTAGTGATGTTTGCTCGAGTCGTAACTTCTGACCTCTGCGAAAAGGACTCGCTTCATTGTTTTTACTAAGAATACTCCCATGCATAAACAGGTCCAAGGCATTAAAAAGTAGTAGGAGTAGCCGGATATTATTCTTCCAAGAACAGCCAAACAAATACCAGTGAAAGTATATCCAGCATATGCTATGATGTCGAGTAAGGGAGCTTCGCCACTTCCCAATGAAAGTAATGTCACCTTAAGCAGTGCAGCTTGCATAAACCAACCAAGCAATCCCTTGATGAATAACAAGTTCAATGCTTCTGGACTAAACCTGAATACAGCATTAGTAAGAAACCATAGCAAAACAAACTAGGGGAAAAAATGGAAACCGAACTCTGTTTTGATGAACAGCTTAATTAAGTGGTTTTAACACAAATAATTATCATACAAGTGTTTATGTATAAACTACTTTTATAACAGAACATAAAATAAAGTCAAATGTTTATAGCAGTGTTTGGTTCTGCGTTATTTTCTATTACGTGTAAATTAAAAGGCTTCATTTTGGAATGATAGCCATACGTGTGTTAGATGGGTATCCCACCGTGTTTCCAAACACTCTTTATGTTGGTAGATAAGCTCAAATGAGCTAAATCCAAACAGATAATGTATGAATTTTATGAAGTAAAAGATCAATCCAATTGTGAAATTTTCAAAATAACAATCATGATACGAAAAAAAAATTGTATCTATAACTAAGATGCTAACTCATCTATGGCTTCTAATGAAGTTCTTACAGTTTTTTAGATTAATATACAGTATAAAATATAATTTTGGACTTTCAAAAAATTGCATGCACCTATCCCAAAGCCCGAAAAAAAAGGTTGAAACCAAAACATATCATCACTATCGATGACAAAACTCCTTGCACAAAACTAAGTGATCAACATTCAATGTAGCTAAAAAAGTACAATGCGGCATGTGTCATTAATGGAATTAAGGTTGAGGAAGAGGAATCGTACTTTCCGTGAAGACCCAATGAGAGGCCAGCAAGAACAACGTAGGTTCCAAATGCCATTAATGGAATGTAAAGGTCTGGTGCATTTATGTCATATATCGGTGGTTTATAGGAGAGCCTACCACCGACTGGTTCAGTTATTCTAGTCCAATGACCCTGAGCCATAAAACAAACAAAATAAGAGCAGCTTGAAGATGAAATATACTAATCAAATGGAAATTTGAGACAAATGCAAAGAGTTTGGAGTTGTTGCTCACCCTGTGCAGAAATGGAAACAAAACCACCTTTAATTTGTTCTTAACATAATGATCATTCACTTGAAAGTAGTATTGGGGATCAGAGAAATACCGACTTATCTGTAATTCAATACAGAAGATTCATTTAACAACAAAAACCTTGAGTTTATACCTAATTTTTACATGATCTAAGTTTAAGATAGAAAATCAAGGCACATTAAGCCTTTAATGTATGTTTCACTTTCATGTACATTTTGTCTTTTCCCCCCAGCTGAACTTGAGTCTACATTGATTGATACACAACTAAGCATTATCATCATTTACGGTGTGCAGGCAAATGGCATATATGAATTAGATTTAAACAAGTAAACTATGGAATGTGATTAATTTGGAGAAAATGAAACTCTCGTATATCCTCCAAAGTCCTAATGGAAGCTATCATAAATAATCAAGATCTACATAGAAACAACAGTGGGACCTTTCCTAAGAGATTTATTTTTCATAAGGGACCAAACCAGAGATCTCTCTAAAGTGTGCCCCTATATGTATTATCTCACTTGTATACCTATCATGCTTCCACTAGGTAATCCATAATATGAATATGTAAACCTTACAAACGAGGAGGGAAAATAAATTATAAGAGGCGGAAAAAGTCCAACAAGTTCTTACATTGCTTTGGACATACTCAGAGCTAGATCCTAATATTTTTCCTCCATATGCACCCAATCCACCTCGAATAAGTCCTGAGCCAGCAACTTGAAATGCACTTCCAAAAGGATTTGGTTGCGTGTTTGGTGGAGGTTGCACCCCGGGTTGGGATCCAATATTATTATACATTCTTACTGCCACACAAAAGAAGCAATCAGAAACAAGTTCAATGTGCAGTAAAATCAGCATCAACACAACAATATATAAATATCAAAACCCTAAAAGAATTAATCAGATACAAGTTCAAATGCACAATAAAATCAGCAATATCTAAAAGACAAAGAAACCCTCTTTATAGTTTCGAGGAAAAACATCATAGAAAACATGAAACCCCAATTTTACCAATTTTGTTTATTTATCAACAATTTGAACACAACAATTGCAGATTCAAAAAACCAATTTTTTTAATGAAAACCAGAGTTGCATACAAATCTGAAAACCACCAAATATGCAATATCCAGACAGAGAAAAAGGGGAAAATCGACTATGGATCGAGGGATTGGAATCTGTGAAGAGAAGAACGAACCTGAAAAGAAGATTGAGAAGAGAAGAGGAAAGAAAAAGTGCGGTTTCCGGCGAAATGGAAGTGTGAGATCTGAGAACTAGGAACAACTCTCGAGGCCAAAAATCAAAATGCTTCTGTTTCGTTATTTTCTTTATTTTATTTTATTTTTATTCGATAGAGTGTGTTCTCATTTTATTTATTTATATTTAGTTTATGCAAAAGTGTTATAGTAGTTAATTAAAACTAATCATGTTATATTGATTTAATTCGTCTTCGTTGTTAAAAAATAATTGTACTAAATAGGACATAGATGTATGTTCATAAAAATATTTCTAATTTTATTTATCCATAAAAATTTGGATTTGAAAATTTGTGAATTCAGCATTTCGAATCAATTCACTAAAATTTAAAACGTTACAATTATAAAAGTTACTACTATCAACATTCAAAATTATATTACTATCTATGTGTATTCCATATGATCGTTTTTGTTGGATGATATATATTATGTTTGAGAAAATATTTAGCTAACAAATTAGCCTAATTCACTATAATGAGTTTTAAAATATAAGAAGATACCACTTCATTTGCAAGATACCAAAAAAGAAAAAGCCATCTGCAAGTAGCCAAAAAGAAAAAGCCATCATCGATGTCATGTATAATCAATCATATAAGCTATCCCCCTTAGAAGAATATTGGGTCCAAGAAGTCAATAGATTTCCAAAAACGAGTAGCAAATTCACAGTCTATCAGACAGTGTAGAGTCGTCTCAGTAGTAGGATTAATTTATTAATCCATTAAAAATGACTCAAGTAAATAGAATTTTGACTTTAAATAAAAGATGTCTTAATGTGATAACTGTTTGGATTTGATGATAATTAAGCCATTTGGATTTTCATTTTGAATTTCAAAATAAAATTTAAATCGCTCTTCTCTCTCTTAATAACTATTAGGACATGAATGTTGGGGAAGGTGAGAAAAACACAAGAATTGGGAATTGAATTGTGTAGACTTTTTCTCTTTCAAGTTTTTTCTTCTTCTTCTTCTGATGAATCTCAATCAATTTCTGAACACTTTGTTTAGAGTCTAACTCAGGAAAAAAAACTTGGTTTACTTCTGAAAGTCCTTATCAGATTCTAAACCATAATCTGACTTAGAGTATCAGAGTTGACTGCAACGAAATATAGTTTAGAAGCAAGTAAAGTAAAGTAGAGACACATGCAATTATCCTGTTTCCTCTCACAACTTGAGAGTAGTCCAGTTCTCTTGCACTTCCAAGAGATTTCCACTATAACCAAACCGATTACAATTGCTCAAGCACCAAGTAGAAGACTTTTAATACTTAAACCCATAAGTAAGAGACTTCAATACTCAAGCACACAAGCAAGAGACTTACAATGCTCAAACCCTCAAGTAAGAGACTTATATGCTCAAGCACACATGCAAGAGATTTCAAATGCTCAAGCACTAAAGAAAGAGACTTCTGACTCTATAACAAATTGTTAAGAGATTTCGCTAACAACTACATTTGATATACAATCAAAGGTGTAGACAAAATACAACTCAGAAAGACTCTAAGACTTAAGAACTTATAAAATATACACAATGTTAAGATGCTCTAAGTCTAGCAGATTTGATAGAGTGACTTCTCTTTGAAATGTCAAGGTTCAGATTTTATGCAATGTGTTATATTCTAGTAGTCTTCTTCTTCAGGACTTCTGCTCCTTAAATAGAGAGGAAGAAAAGAGATGTTGAAGACTTTCACCAAAAGGCTGGGCTAGCTTTGTACTTGATTAGACACATCAAAAAAGCATATTTCTACAAGAGGAATTAACATTTGAAGCTCAAACAAAAAAATAGATTTTTCCTTAAGTCTTCACGTAATCAAAAGGTCTATAAGACTGTCAGAGTTTCCTCATTTGAAGAAGATGCTTTAAAGTCTGATTCTTGGCTTCTAAAGCTTTAGAGTATGGGTCACCAGAAGTTGGCTTTTTTCAAAGTTGACTTCTTTAAAATATGGGTCTTCCATCAGAGCCATAGTCTTCAAAAGTGATCTTCAAAGCTAGAGTTTGAACTTAAGATGCAGAATCCTCAAGCTATTCTTCATATGTTCTCAGTCTCATAATCCTACATACTTGAAAAGATATTAGAATATTCCATTTTTCATTAAATACTTTATTATCATCAAAACCCAAGGGATATGGTATCAATCATTTTTGTTCCAACAATCTTCCCCTTTTTTATGATGAAAAAAATAAGTATTTTAGAACAATGATTGTTAATTTAATTAACATGTTAACTTCAGGGTTTGAGGTTTGTAAGCTCCCCCTTAAAGGTGGGAAAAACACTTAGAAGGGGGTTGAATAAGGGTTTTGGAATAATTATGGCAATAAAAATAACACAGTATTTTTATCCTGGTTCGTTGAACTCAACTAATCCAGTCCACCCTACCAAGGTGATTTGCCTTTTTCAACAAGGACTTAATCCACTATATTCAAACTGATTACAGTGTCAACCACTAAGACAAACTGTCTTAGTCTTCTCAAGAAACCATAACCACAACTTGGTCTTCTTAAGGAACCTTTTACAAAAAAATGTAAACTAAAAAATGTGTTTAAGTTGCTTCTAAAAAGCTATAATCACAACAGTGATTTTTACACAAGTATTAAGAACGAATAAAAACTATTTAGCCTTTGAAGAATATTTGTTATGAGAGCTTGAGAGTAGTTTTTCAAATTGATCTTTCAATAAATTGTCAATATTCGTCAACTTTGAAGAGTTGTTGAAGACTTGCTTTTATAGACCAGAAAGTCTAATGCTTGAAGACTGTGCACTGCTTTGTAGCTGTAGCCTTTTGTCTTCTATTGACTTTAGCTTTCCTGGAAGAGGAATGTTCAGACAAATCCCTTTTGTCTGATTTCCTGTGCCATACATGAATAAGGAAAGAGTCGTTTGGAATAAGTCAACGGATATATCTTTGAATAATATCTTCTTCAACAAGCTTTTGTCTCAAAGTTGTCAACATCAGAGTTTGATGGTATCAGAGTTTTGATGTTATCAGAGTTTTGCAGCCAATGTGCTCCAGCGTGAATATCAGACCCTCTGTACTTGCAGTGTAAAGTACTTCCAGAGTCTTCTGAAACAATGCTTGAAACTCTTCATACAAATTCTTCAGCTACGCTTCTGAGTCTTCTGCAGCTTCTGCTTCAGAGTCTCTTCTGACAGCGCTCAGAGTCTTCTGATGAGTTGCTTCTGACGCTCAGAGCTTTGCGTAGATTAATGTTCAGATGCATTTTTTCTTCCATAAGAATATTTAATTTAATATCTGAAACAAAAACACTTGAACAAAATTAGAGTATATATTTTCTTAATACAAAATTTCATTAGAGTTATCATCAAAACATAGAGATATATTAAACACCAATCTGTGTTCTAACAATCTCCCCTTTTTTGATGATGACAAAAACATAGGAAATTTTGTTCAATAAATGGAAACAAACATATATAACTCCCCCTGAGATAATGAATCTCCCCCTGAAATGAATACTCTAATAGAAGTAAATACTTCCCTTTTTGCATAAGTTTTCTTATCAGATTCAGATCCTGGTTTGGATATACTTTCTAGAATCAGAGCCTGGTTTAACGTTTCAGAATCAGAGTCTGGTTTGTATTAACATTTCAGAATCAGAGTCTGATTTGGTTTAGGTCTGGTTTGGGGACTCTCAGGGTAACTTCAATGAATTTTGTCAGATGAAAGATTATAGTTCTGAAATACTAAAATTCAATGTTAGTTATAATTTATTATGTCTGAATTCCATTTTAGTAATTGTTTATTTGAACAATCAGAATTTCATTTTCTCCTCCTTTTTGTCATAATCAAAAAGAAAACTTTTAAAGACATAAAAAAGATAACAGAAGAAAAAAATATAAATAGATAAGGAAAACATCCAGATTCATTGATAAACAAAATATTCATAATACATTCAGATAACCAAAACATCAGACACAGAAGCAAATAAGAAAGCAGACAAGTGCACAAACATAACAGATAACAAAAATAACTAAGGTTGACGAGAAACAATCATCTTCAGAAGGTTTGTGATTTCAGAAGTAGACGCCTCTTGCTTAGCCATCCAAGTTTTGATTTCATATGTGGTTTGTTCCTGTTTGACCATCCAAGTTTTTATCTCAGAGTTGCTGGCCTCTAGCTGAGCAAACTTTTCCTCTAAGTCTGGATTCTCTTTCTTGATCTCAGAAGAAGTAGGAGCAGATGCAGATGCAAAAGCTGGAGCAGTGTCAATAACCATAGCAGATGCAATGTCTTGAGTTGCAGAGTCAGAAGCCTTGTCCATAACCATCAGAGCTGACTGATTATCTATCAGAGTTTCTTCAGGTGCAGATTCTTCTGTAGGAACAGCTTCAGGCATAGATTCTTCAACAGTCATAGAAACAACAGATTCTCCAGAAGAGGTATTCTCCAGAAGAAGAGTTGGCGATCTGTTAATGTTCCAAAGAGTATGTTTGACAACTTCAGCAAATCTGACCTTTGCATCATCAGAGCATACGGTCTTCAGATTTGAAGCCACAGAGTTGAAACGAGAGATGAAGCTATTCCAAATAGCATCAGAGTCATCTGGGTTAATGCTTATGAGGCATTCCTTCTTAACAAAATCCAAATTCATTTTTAGCTCTTGTTCAAAACTAGTAAACAGAGCATCAACATTCAGCCTAGGTTTTGGTTTAAAATAGGCTTCCAGAGGTGATGTTTTAGGTTCTGTAGTGGGAGGTGGTATGGTAAAGGTAGGGATAATGAACATAGGACGAGAATAGGATGGAATTGATGAATGGTTAGATGAAGAAGTGATAGCCTTGGGTTTGGGATAAAAGTGTTTAAGTTTAAGTCCAGAGGGAAGGTCATCAGATGGAAACAGTTTAAATGAAATAAAATAAGTTGATGAGTTGTGAAAAGGTCTAGATGAACTATATATATCTTGGTAAGATGATCCATTTGGAAAATCAGGTGGCAAGTCGGATTCAATTGAATCAGATGAATCTATAGTGTGGCATGAGGTAGAAGAAATGTCAACGAGAGTTTTGAAGGGTTGGATGTCCAGAATATTTGAATCAGAAATATTAGATTCAGATGGTTGAGTGGTTTCTGGTTGAGGATCAGATAGGATAGGATCTTCTGGTATAGATTCTTGTGGTTCTGGTTCTTGTGGTTCTGATGGTGTTGGTTCTGGTGGTGTTGGTTCTTCTTGTTGAGATAGTTCTGGTTGTTCAGATGTTATTGGTTCAGAACTAATTTGTTCAGTTTGAGTGATAGGTGTGGGAACATATGAAGGTTGATTTAGTTCATATGTGGTTTATGGTTCAGAAGTGGTTTGTGATTGTTTAGATGATTGAGGTTGAAGGTGAGAAGGTTCAGAGCTAAATGTTGAATGTTCAGTTACAGATTCAGAAATAAGAGGTAAAGATGCAGAAGGAATACTTGACTTCTTTACTCTTTTGATTGTAACAGATGAAGCTTCTCCAGAAGTTTTTCTCTTCTTCTTCTTTGGTTCTTCAGAAATTTTCTACTTTTTCTTGCTTGCAGATTCTTCTTCTGAAGCTTGTCTCTTCTTCCTCAGATTTTCCTCATAAAAATCTGGTGCAGGTTCTCTAGCACGTAGCAGAATATCAGCAGGAACAGGAGTTCCATCTGCTTTGCATAGAGCAATGTATTCCAAAATAGCCTCTATAGGTTCATCAACAGAGAATATGGGGAAATCATTTACTGGAAGTCTCCTTTCATTGACTTCTTTAATATTGAGCTTAGCAGGGGCAGATGTGAGTTCATCAACCACTTTCATCCTTTGCAGACTTTTTCCATTCAGAGGTTTCCCAATAATGGAAGTAAGTTCTTCTTTCATTCCAGCTTCATGCAGATGAGCCACAAGTCCATTCTCAGTCAGAATATATGAGATCAGCCTTCCATAAGGAGTCCAAGTTCTAATCTTCTGACCCTTGGTCTTGACAGATTCTCTGGATACACTTATGTGATTCCACTGATGCATGAAGAGAATGTGTGGCAGGTCCACCTTTGTGCTCTGACTCAGACAGAACATGAAGTACATCTGATCATTATTGACGTAATTAGGAGAGTTGGTTGACTTCCTATGGTGTATACAACCCAGAAAAATCTTGGCCCAGATCTTGTACTCAGCTTTCAGATCCTTGAATTTGCTTGAAGCCTTACCAGATGTAAGCACTTCAGCATATACCTCATCCATATCAACACGCTCAGCTGGAAGATGAGAAACTCCATCAGTTTCTTCATATCCAATGAGCTTCCTGATCAGATCTTCAGTGATGATAATTTCTTTTCCCATAACTGAAGAAACAATGAACTTGGGATAGAAAAATGCATGAATCCAAAATTCTTTCACCAAATATGGATAAACTGGTCCAATCAGTCTATCAAAATACTTTACCAAGCCTTGAGCATCAATGATAGGACGCAAATCAAACCCATTTGCACCCATGGAGTCAAAATCCACCATTGATTCACACAAAACCTCTAGCTTGTCAACTGGTGTGAGAAGAGTTCTAACTGGTTCTTTGAAAGCAACAGTACCCGTGTTAGAAGATGAAACAATAGCCATAGTTGATGCAAACTGAGAAGAGGTTGATGATGAAGTTTCCATTGAAGTTGTTGAAGATTTAGGGTTTACGAACGATTTTGGGTTTTGAAGAGATATGGAAGCAATGAAATAAGCAAAAATGCATACAAGAGTGTGAGAGAGTGAAAAGTGTGAGAAGTGTTGTGTTGTGGAATTTATAGAGAAAAATTAGGGCACACATAGAGTCACACGTTCAGCACGTTTACCACTTAGCATTTAATTGCATTAAATAAAAAGAATATAATCATTTCAAGCATTAATGATTCTGACAAATTGGGGGGGGGGATGAGAGAAGATTATTCAAAACAGTACCTCAACTGTCATTTTAGTATTGTGCACTCCACCTTTTCAAATTCAGAGTTACACATGTTTGATTGCATGTGCTTCTGAAACTCTTTGAGAAATGAAACGTTAGCCAACATTCAGATCTTCTGAGGCTTGTTAGTTCAGATACACACAAAGAAAATAATCAAAGAAGATAAGTACCAGATGTAATACTTCAGAGTTTAAACATTTTGCATCTGAGTAAATTTGCTTCTGATAAACATTTTATTCTGGACATAAATCCATACTTATATTTTTCAGAATAAACTTAAACCTATCTTCAGCAAGGGGTTTAGTAAAGATATCAGCCCATTGATGGTCTGTATCAACAAAGTTTAAGCTTAAAATTCCCTTCTGAATATAGTCTATGATGGAATGATGTTTAATTTCTATATGCTTAGCTTTAGAGTGTAAAATTGGATTTTTAGACAAGCATATAGCAGAAGTATTATCATAGAAGATAGAAATGTTACTCTCATAAATCTGATAATCTTCTAGTTGACTCTTCATCCAGAGCATCTGAGTGCTACAACCAGCTACAACTATATATTCTGTTTCTGTGGTTGAGAGAGCTATTATGGGTTGCTTCTTGCTGTACCAAAAGATTAAGTTGCTTCCCAGAAACTGACAGCTTCCAGAAGTACTTTTTCTTTCCACTCTGTCTCCAGCGTAATTAGCATCACAGAGTCCAACTAATTTAAATTCATCTGATTTTCTGTAACACAAGCCCACATTAGTAGTACCTTTCAGATACCTCAGAATCCTCTTAACAGCTGTTAAGTGAGATTCTCTAGGATCTGATTGGAATCTAGCACACAGATAAACACTAAAGAGGATATCAGGTCTAGAAGCAGTCAAATACAGAAGAGAACCAATCATACCTCTGTAGAGCTTCTGGTCTACCTTTTTACTTACCTCTTCCTTACCCAGAGTGCTTGTAGGATGCATTGGAGTCTTTGCTAACTTGCTTTCAGTCATGTTAAACTTCTTCAGAAGCTCCTTCACATACTTAGTCTGATGTATGTAGGTGCATTCTGGAGTTTGGTTAATTTGAATCCCCAGAAAGAATCTGAGTTCTCCCATCATGCTCATCTCAAATTTAGCCTGCATAGATAGAGCAAACTCCTTTCCAAGCGTAATATTTGTTGAACCAAATATAATATCATCTACGTAAATTTGACAAATTAACAAGTCTTTCTTAAATGATTTACAGAAGAGAGTAATGTCCACTTTGCCTCTGATAAAATTCTTTTCCAGAAGAAAATTACTCAATCTCTCATACCAAGCTCTGGGAGCTTGTTTTAAGCCATAAAGTGATTTCTTAAGTTTAAAAACATGTTATGGAAATTTATCATTTTCAAAACCAGGAGGTTGATGAACATAAACTTCCTCTTCTATAATACCATTTAAGAAGGCACTCTTAACATCCATCTGATATAGAGTGATGTTATTTTATGCAGCAAAAGATATAAGTAAGCGTATAGACTCTAACCTGGCCACATGAGCATAAGTCTCTGTGTAGTCAATTCCTTCTTGCTGACTATATCCTTGAGCAACTAGCCCTGCTTTGTTTTTAACAACTTCTCCTTGCTCATTCAGTTTGTTTCTAAAGACCCATTTAGTTCCAATGATATTAAATCCTTTTGGTCTTGGAACCAGATCCCAAACTTCATTCCTTGTGAATTGATTTAGCTCCTCTTGCATGGCAAGTATCCAATCATTGTCTTATAGAGCTTCATCCACAGAGGTTGGTTCAATGACTGACACCAGACCAAATAAAGGTGTTCCAGATGATCTGATAAAGGATCTTGTTTTGATAGGGTCATCCTTCTTTCCAATGATCATATCTTCTGGATGGTAAGATTTGATTCTGGATGATCCTTTAATAGTTGGTTCTTCAGAAATATTCAAGTTGTTCATCTGAGCAGCCAAAGGAGTTGCATCTGGCGTTGCTTCTGATTCTTTCACTTGAGCCTTATCTGCCTCTGAGTCTTCAGAGTCTGTGAGAATGACTTCTCTATCTGCAAAATTTTCAAGATGCTTTGGCTTTTGATTGCCAAGCTTATCATCAAATCTAACATGAACTGATTCCTCCACAATCTGTGTCTCAGTATTGTATACTCTGTAGCCTTTAGAGCGTTCAGAATACCCAAGCATGAAACACCTATGTGCTTTAGAATCAAACTTGTTCATATTCTCTTTAGTATTCAACATAAAACATACACATCCAAAAGGATGGAAATAAGAAATGTTGGGCTTTCTATTCCTCCATAATTCATAGGGAGTCTTCTCCAGAAGAGGTCTTACAGACACTCTGTTCTGAATATAACAAGTTGTGTTAATTGCTTCTGTCAAAAAATGTTTTGCCATGTTTGTCTCGTTGATCATGGTTCTGGCTATTTCTTGCAATGTTCTATTTTTCCTCTCTACAACTCCATTCTGTTGAGGAGTTCTAGGGCAGGAGAAATCATGTGCAATGTCATTTTCTTTAACAAAATTATCAAAAAATTTGTTTTCAAATTCTCCACCATGATCACTTCTGACTTTAACAATTTTAAATTCTTTTTCAGTTTGGACTTGTTTGCAGAAGTCAAAGAACACAGAATGTGACTCATCCTTGTGTTTTAGGAATTTTACCCATGTCCATCTGCTGTAGTCATCAACAATGACTAATCCATATTTCTTGCCTCTGATGGATGCAGTTTTCACTGGTCCAAACAGATCAATATGAAGCAGCTCTAATGGTCTTGAGGTTGAAACAACATTTTTAGCTTTAAAAGAAGATTTTGAAAATTTTCCTTTCTGACATGCTTCACAAAGAGCATCTGAGTTGAACTTCAACTGAGGAAGTCCTCTGACTAGATTGAGTTTATTAATCTGAGATATATTTCTCATATTAATATGCCCCAATCTTCTGTGCCAGACCCATTGCTCATCATTAACAGACATAAGACATTTTACATTTTGAACCTTAAGTTCTGAAAGATTAATTTTGTAAATGTTGTTCTTCCTTTTTCCATTAAAGAGGATTGAGTCATCCTTTTGACTCACAGCTTTGCAACATTTTTTATTAAAGATTATGTCATAACCATTGTCACTTAATTGACTTATGGACAATAAGTTATGTGTTAATCCTTCAACAAGTAAGACATTAGATATGGAAGGAAGGTTACCATTACCAATAGTTCCAGAGCCAACTATTTTGCCTTTCTAGTTCCCTCCAAACTTGACGTCTCCTCCAGACCTAAGTTCCAGGCTTTGGAACATAGACCTTCTTCTTGTCATGTGACGTGAGCAGCCAGAGTTCAGATACCATGATTGGTGTCTTGACTTTGCTGCTAAAGACATCTACAACAGATATTATTTTGTCCTTAGGTACCCAGATCTTTTTGGGTCCTTTAGGGTTAGTTGCCTTAAAGTTTTGTCTGAACTTTTGTCTTTTGACAACAGGTTTGTTCTGGCGTACTTTAGGTTTAAACACATGTGTGTTCTGATCAGAACGTGTGTGCTTAATATCATTAAGGTGACCATACTTAAAGTGAGTATACAGAGGAGTATGCTTAATGATCAGTTTATCAACAGATGTTGGATTTAAATCTTTTTCAGAAGAAGATTCATATCCAATACCCTTTATGTTGTTTCTGCTTACGTCATAGATCATTGAAGCCATCTTGCTTCTATCTAGGCCTCTTGACAGAAACTTCTGAAAACTATAGTCATATTCTTCTAAAATGTTTTTAGATTTTGACTTAGTTTCAGCTTCAGAATCTTGTTGAGCTTTTTCTAAATCATTTTTAATTTTAAAATTGTTTGCTTTAAGCTCAGCAACTTCTGATTTCAGAAGATTATTCTCAGATACAAGATTGCTTTCAAGCTTCTTGTGCTTGAGCTTAATCTTACTATAGTTTTCCAGCATTTCAGATAAACTCTCAATAAGTTCTGCTCTAGAAAGTTCAGAAAATACCTCTTCTGAATCAGATTCTGATTCAGATCCAGATGTTTCTGCATGGTCTTCCACGTCAGCCATAAGTGCCATTTTTGCACATTCTTCTTCTGACTCTGATGAAGATTCAGATGCATCTGAATCATCCCATGTTTCCATCAGAACTTTCTTCTTATTATCAAACTTCCTTCTTGGCTTCTCCTTCAGAAGTTTTGGGCATTCATTCTTATAGTGCCCAGGTTCCTTGCACTCATAGCAGACCACCTCTTTCTTTCCAGATCTTCTGTGTCCAGAAGACTCTTTATGTTGATCCGGTTTCTTGAAGTTTCTGAACTTCTTCTATTTATGCTTCAAGAGTTTGTTGATCCTTCTGGACAGCAGTGATAATTCATCTTCTTCTTCAGAAGAAGATTCTTCATAACTTTTTTCTATAACCTGCAAAGCTTTGGCAGATTTGTTAGACTTCAAAGCAATAAACTTACCTTTCTTCTGAGGTTCGTCTTCTTCTAGCTCAATCTCATGACTCCTCAAAGAGCTGATTAGTTCCTCCAGCGTGATCTGGTTCAGTTCCTTTGTAAGCTTTAGTGATGTGACCATTGGTCTCCACCTTGTTGGCAAACTTCTGATGATCTTCTTGACATGATCAGCAGTGGAGTAACCTTTGTCCATAACTTTCATGCTAGCTGTGAGAATCTGGAATCTAGAGAACATAGCTCCTACAGATTCAGATTCTTCCATTTTGAAGGCGTCATATTTGATTCTTCCATTTTGAAGGCGTCATATTTTTGGATCAGCGCCAGAGCTTTGGTCTCCTTCACTTGGGAGTTCCCTTCATGAGTCATCTTCAAAGATTCAAACATATCAAATGTTGTTTCTCTGTTTGTAATTTTCTCATACTCAGTATGAGATATAGCATTTAATAGAATGGTTCTTGCTTTATAATGATTTCTGAATTCTTTCTTCTGAGCTTCAGTCATTGACTTTCTGTCAATCTTTTTGCCATCCCCGTCAGCGGGGTGAACATAACCATCAATGACCAAGTCCCAAAGGTCAGCATCATATCCTGGAAAGAAGCTTTTAATTCTATCTTTCCAGTAATCAAACTTCTCACCATAAAAAATAGGAGGTTTGGTGTTGATTCTATCTCTGTCTTCATATTTGTTGTTGGATGTTGAAGCTTCAGCCATAATGTATCAACCAAAGATATATCAAGAGTTTTCCCACTGGATCTTTTCTCTTTCACGGTTAAGTGATAGCACAACAGAGCCGGAGCTCTGATACCAACTGAAGGTGGGAAAAACACTTAGAAGGGGGGTTGAATAAGGGTTTTGGAATAATTATGGCAATAAAAATAACACGGTATTTTTATCCTGGTTCGTTGAACTCAACTAATCCAGTCCACCCTACCAAGGTGATTTGCCTTTCTCAACAAGGACTTAATCCACTATATTCAAACTGATTACAGTGTCAACCACTAAGACAAACTGTCTTAGTCTTCTCAAGAAATCCTGACCACAACTTGGTCTTCTTAAGGAACCTTTTACAAAAAATGTAAACTAGCAAATGTGTTTAAGTTGCTTCTAAAAAGCTATAATCACAACAGGGATTTTTACACAAGTATTAAGAACGAATAAAAACTATTCAGCCTTTGAAGAATATTTGTTATGAGAGCTTGTGAGTAGTTTTTCAAATTGATCTTTCAATAAATCGTCAATATTCGTCAACTTTGAAGAGTTGTTGAAGACTTGCTTTTATAGACCAAAAAGTCCAATGCTTAAAGACTGTGCACTGCTGTGTAGCTGTAGCCTTTTGTCTTCTATTGACTTTAGCTTTCCTGGAAGAGGAATGTTCAGACAAATCCCTTTTGTCTGATTTCCTGTGCCATACATGAATAAGGAAAGAGTCGTTTAGAATAAGCCAACAGATATATCTTTGAATAATATCTTCTTCTACAAGCTTGTGTCTCAAAGTTATCAACATCAGAGTTTGATGGTATCAGAGTCTTGATGTTATTAGAGTTTTGCAGCCAATGTGCTTCAGCGTGAATATCAGAACCTCTGTACTTGCAGCGTAAAGTACTTCCAGAGTCTTCTGAAACAATGCTTGAAACTCTTCATACAAATTCTTCAGCTACGCTTCAGAGTCTTCTGCAACTTCTGCTTCAGAGTCTCTTCTGACAATGCTCAGAGTCTTCTGATGAGTTGCTTCTGACGCTCAGAGCTTTGCGTAGATTAATGTTCAGATGCATTTTTGCTTCTATAAGAATATTTAATTTAATATCTGAAACAAAAACACTTGAACAAAATTAGAGTATATATTTTCTTAATACAAAATTTCATTAGAGTTATCATCAAAACATAAAGATATATTAAACACCAATCTCTGTTCTAACACCCCTGAGTCTGATAGTCCAGAGGGTTAGGTTTTAAGCTCCTCCGAAGTCATATCTAGGTTAATTAAATTCATTTAAAAGTATAATAACATTAATTTTCAGAAATTAAAAATCACTAATAATAATCATTAGATTTTGGTGCTTAATTACTCTTTATCTCTCGCCCTTTTGTCATCAACAAAAAGATAAGAAAAGAAAAGATACTGAAGAAAAATAAATGCACGGGAAACAATCAAATCTGAGTAAAAACTATTAATAATCAGATTTTGTTTTCCCCTTGTCACCAGTTAAAAAAAAGTGCAAGTCAAAAAAATGGGATGATTAATTAATGACTTGAGCAATTGGAAAAAGTTCTGCAGCTCACGAGATATTCCAACCTGTTTCTTGGCCTATGAGATATAGCAGTCAAACCTTTAAAAGGGAGTTTGAAGACCAATAATAGCAATAAGGTCAGAATTAGGTTTTGAGCTAGAACTTGAAGAGGCTATCCCACTAGAAACATCTATATGGGGCTTAAGCATGGTGTTTAAAGGCGGAGGTTGTTCAGAATCAGAAATGTATGCCAATTTTCTCTAATCCTCAGGATGTTCAGAGTTAATTGGATTCATAGCATTTTCTAGAATATGAATGATATGTGTTGGGTTAGGGGAATCCATCACAGGTTCTGATTGTTGAACCCTATTATGAATAGGTGATGAAGTGTGTTCAAGAGATAGTTTGGGTGAGGGTGTAAGTGATATATGGTTTAAGGTGAAAGAATCAAAACATTCCTCAAAGATAGAGTTTAGATTGTTACTTGTCATATTAGTTTCCTCAACATATGAAATAACTTGCTCCTTTTCTCCAATAGCTTCAGAAGAAAAATTGGTAGCAACTTCTGATACACCTTCTTTTGGACACTAGAAGCTTCAGCTTCATAAGCAACCACTACTACAAAGTAAATATTCGGTAACACTAATTCTACTATGGCTAGGCTTCCACCGTGATGATATGTCTTACTTAACGCGCAATAATTTTCTTTTGATATGATATAATCATGGATGAAACATACGAACATGGTTATATAATGACCCTTTCATGGGTTCGAATCTCAGCATCCTCATATGTTTTATTTCTTTAACATTTAGTCGTGCCTTTGTATATTTAACATTTTTTTAAAATTTGATACCACCGCGGTTGAGTAACTCAACCGTTATGACTTGTTTTAAATATTTTAAATTGTAATATACTGACGTGTCAAATATTTTTTTCTTTAACATTTAGTCGCACCTTTTTATTTTTATTTATTTTTAATTATTTTAAAAATGAGATACCATAACGGTTTCTTAGCATAACCATTGTGTCATATTATTCATTTTGTTTTAAATGTTTTAAATTGTAATACATTGGAGCTTCTTTATGAAATTTAATTTAGTAAGTAACATATCACCACGGTTATAATTTTTGACCGTGGTGGTATCATTCATTCATTTTTATCAAGTTAACTAGCTTGTCTCTTTAGTAGCCACTCTTTGCTGAGAAACAATACATCATTTCAACCCTAACGTTCAGTGCTGAGAAACGTAACATTATATCAACCCTAACATTCATCGTTCATCATCATCATTCATCATCGTTCATCATCATCGGTTCAACATTTTTTATTTGTTGTTCATTTTCAACCCGTAGTCATCGTCATCGGCATCGATTCATTTTCAACCCTAACACACCAACGCCAACACTAACATCACCATCATCTTCAAGGAGAAATACAACAACAACACTATATGTATCAACCCAAATATTCATATTTACTTGGTTATCACGTTTACGGTACATAAATTTTTTTTTCCCATGCACTACAGTAAACTTCAGTTTCCATTGTTGTTGTTGTTGTTGTTTTTCTGGTTCTTGTTGAATGTGTGTCACAAAAATTGATTAATTTGTTGTTGTTGTTGATGATGTTGAATGTATATATGATAATAGATGAAAGAGTTTGTTGTTGTTGTTGTTGAATGTGTATGTGATAATATTTGAAAGAGTTTGTCATTGTCGTTGTTGAATGTGTATATGATATTAGATGAAAGAGTTTGTTGTTATTGTTGTTATTTTTGGAAATAGATGTCGTCTTCATTGTATTTTTCATCTAGTATCGAGGAAACTATGATAAATGATACTCAAATCAAAAAGAAAAGATCACAAAGAGGTGCCACTATGCTTACCTAAGTAACAAAAGTCCACAAATTTGGTATCAAATTGTCTATCGCGTTTGATTCGTATAATAGAGTACTTGATGGTTAAAACTCTTCTCTTTTTAAGATTTATGTTGCGTTCCTTGGACGTATCAAAGTTAGTATATTGGTAGATGATTGGAAACAAGTGTCAACTGATGTCAAAGATAGCATATGGGCAGACGTTAAGGTATTAGTTTTAATTTTCATCATTTTGATATAACTTTCTATAATTTCTAATACATTCTTATTAATTTAAATGTAATTGACCTTTGAGTTTACAGATGGTGATAAGCACTTTAAAAAGGTGGTTAAATCATGTTGTTACGTGTTGGAGGGGATTTAAGTCACGACTCACGCGTGACTACATTAGGAATCCTAAGATTGGTCTTGAGCGTCCATGGGTGAGGTATAGTTTACTCTCGAAGAAGGTTTGGAAAAAGTTTGCAAAGGGTCGTCGTTCTAAGAAATTTTTGGTTAGTCATAGTATTATTTATCTTGATAATTTGATGCTAATGATTTATAGATACTAATCATATTTTCACAATGTTTATAACAGACTAAAAGTCAAGTAGGAATACAAAATAAAGCGAAAAAATTTACCCTCATAGATTGTCTCGTGGGGGTTATAGAAAACTAGAGAAAAATTATGGACGAAAAAAAACAACAAATGGGAGATGAGGACTCCATTAGTCGTGATCGCAACCCATCTCCACCATCAAGGTATGAGAAGTGGAAGAGGGCTCGACTAAGACCAAATGGAGAGTACACTTCAGATGCGTTAAGAGCAGTTGCTGAGAAAATTGTAAGTATGATTTGTTGTGCATATGTAATGTGTTATTTAAATTTTGTGGTATTTATAATATTAATATTATCATGCATGTTGTGTAGGATGCGTTGGTTGAGGAGGCCCGCAGAGGCTCATTTGTTATAGAACCATGACATGATATACTAGTCGAGGCTATTGAAACAGATGAGCATGGTGGGCGTGTTCATGGTGGTGGAGAAGGTGTCGACCTTAGATTATTCTTTGGTCAAACCAAAAAAAATGTTGAAAATGAAAAATTACAATAGCAAAGAAAAAATCTTGCTCTTGTTGAGAAAGATTTAGAAGAGCAGAGGAAGATGTTAGAAGTCGAGCGGGAAAATCAGAAGAAAGACATAGAAAAGTTAGAAGAGTTATATGTGGTAAGTGTTTTATCTAAAACTCTAGTGTTTTATATGAAATGTATGATATATTGTGTTTAATATGAAAAGTTAGAAAAGATAGAAATTTGTTTATAATGTTTTTATATATTGTCGCAGAGAATAAGTGGATCCTTACCACATCGTACGAATCAAAATGATGATAATGTTGATGAACAAGTTCCCCCAAACACATTTTGTACGTCATGCTAGCACCAAAAGAAGCAATTGTTCAGCCGCCCCCGCTAAATAGGTAAATGAGTTATTGGATCCTTCCGCAAATGAAATCGCCATGTTATATGTTTTGGTTGCGGAAAAAGATGAAATGTATCCTCTTTTTGTAGATCATTGTCCATCGGTAGAGCTTTTTTATTCTTATCATAATGACATACGAGATTTTCTCTATGGTGGTAATTGGTTGGATGTAGGAATATTGCAAGTTTGGTGCATGTAAGTATATATTTGAACATGCATGTGTTGACTAGAATTTTCGACCAGAGAGCAGCAACACAGAGATTGGTCGATAGACTAGGTAAAATGTTGATGAAAAAGGTCAACGTCGACAAGAGGAAGGTTGTTGGGTCGACATAGATGTTTTCGGTCGACTGGGTCAACTAAAACCCATGCAAGGAGACAACTATTTGAGCAGGAAATGGATTTGAAATCTAAGAACGTGGGAAGTTACAAAAGTGGTGGGCGAACACGTGGCATCACCAGATTCAACATGGCAGTTATTTATTTCCCTATTTAAAGCAATGCATGTTTTCATTTCAGGGGCGCATTTTTGTAATATTTTAAGAAAAACACTCTGAGTACCAAAGCGTTACGAGAAAAGAGTTTTCACTCCTATAAAATGTATGATCGCGTCCACAGTTCCCTTTTTATAAGCAATTTACGTCATTAATTCTAAAAGTGTTTGTCTTGTTTTTACTCATTTAGATAAGTTATTTTTCACTCCTTTGTACACATATTCATCTATTTCAGTCTTTACTAAAAATGATCCCCAGCCTATTTCAAATAAACATCATTCCACCACTTTCCCATACATCCCAAACCAAGTGTTATGGGACTTGTTTGATCGGTCCCGCAAGTAAATCTGCATTAGGAGGTCAGAGGTTGTTCCCGCGAATACTATGTGCGAACAAATTGGCATGCCCAGTGGGAACATAGGGTTTGGGTGCATGCATTTGCATAGTGGTAAGATGGTGATACCACGTCCAAACGAAGAACCGTCTTTGGAGGGGAATGCGGTTGTGACTCAAACAACTAACATTAACACTGACACTATGTCAGCGGTGTTGATGGCTCATGGTGGACCAGTCATGACGTTGTGTTGCCCTGAACCCATGCCTATGGTAACAGGGACTAGGGGGAAATATATGCCTAGTTTCACATTGCCAGCCCCCAGGGCCTTTGGGATGCCGATAGAGTTTATGTCGAGCCTGTACCATAGTGGCCCACTTTTTGGGAAAAGCTCTTCGTCAGCGTTTTCCCCCTATCAGGGTTTAGGGCCTTTTACAAACCAAGTCACGAGGCCCCCAGGTTTAGTGTTCCATCACTTTCGTTTCCAACTTTTACGTCAAGTTTGTCGCCGTTATGAGGCAATAAATGGACAAAAGTAACCACGAAATAGTACACATGCTGACCCAACAAATGGACACCATATTAAGGCCACTAATACACAATTCGAATCAGAGTTACCAATAATTGGCGACTCAGATGACGCAGATATGTGATTTTTTGGGTGCTCCTAGGGCCATAGGTCGACAAACGCCTCCACCTCGATTGGAGACGCCAGTTCGACAAGACGAAGTCTTTGACGAAACAATCAAACAACAGCCCCACGAGTCTGAACACACTCCTAGGGTGTCCCAAAGGCCTCCAGTTGTTTTAGTTTATAGAAACCAGGACTCTGACTATATGGTCAGGCAGGTTCGACATGAAGCCATGGATGGTGAACCCAACTTAGAAGCCAGGGTGGAACGAATCATGGTTCGCAACGGGGCGAATCTAGGCCTTCAATAACTAACGTATACGTCCCCGCTACCAGACTTTTTTCTACAAACGGAGTTTCCCAAAGGGTGGAAAGTGCCAAAGTTTACCAAATTTGTCGGAGAGACCGAGGATTCCACCGTTGAACATGTTTCCAGATACCAAACCGAAGCTGGCGACATAGTGAACAACGAGGATTTAAAATTGAAATACTTCCCCAGTTCCCTCACCAAAAACGCATTTACTTGGTTTACCACTTTACCCCCACAGTTCGTCCAGACCTGGGCGCAATTGGAAAAATTACTTCATGAACAATTTTACATAGGGCAATAGAAAAGTAGTCTAAAAGAGTTAACTAGCACCAAACGAAAGACTACAGAGTCAGTAGACCAATATTGAGCGGGAAGTTTCGACCAGAGAGCAGCAACACAGAGATTGGTCGACAGAGTAGGTAAAATGTTGATGAAAAAGGTCGACATCGACAAGAGGAAGGTTTTTGGGTCGACACAAATGGTGTTGGTCAACTAGGTCAACTAAAACCCATGCAAGGAGACAACTATTTAAGCGGGAAATGGATTTGAAATCCAAGAACGTAGAAAGTTACAAAAGTGGTAGGCGAACACGTGGCATCACCAGATTCAACATGGCAGTTATTTATTTTCCTATTTAAAGCAATGCATGTTTTCATTTCAAGGGTGCGTTTTTGAAATATTATAAGAAAAATACTCTGCGTACCAAAGCGTTACGAGAAAAGAGTTTTCACTCCTATAAAACGTATGATCGTGTCCGCAGTTCCCTTTTTATAAGCAATTTACGTCATTAATTCTAAAAGTGTTTTTGTCTTGTTTTTACTCATTTACATAAGTTATTTCTCACTCCTTTGTACACGTATTCATCTATTTCAGTCTTTACTAAAAATAACTCCTGGCCTATTTTAAATAAACACCATTCCACCACTTTCCCATACATCCCAAACCAAGTGTTCTGAGACTCGTTTGACCGGTCCCGCAAGTAAATCTGCGTTATGAGGTCAGAGGTTGTTCGCGCGAATACTGCGTGCGAACAACATGTCATTATAGTACATTATCATTTTTGTATTTTCTTACTTATTTTTTGAATTTTGTTTAACCATTTAGATACATCCATCGTGTATGTATAAACTTAAATAAATCCAATATTTATGGCATCTTGGATTTGTTTAGAATTCGATGGATAAATAATAAGGCAAAAGATATTGAGACCTACATTTTGAAATGGTCAAGTCAAGGGGGAAAAGAATGTTACTTCGCACCATTTTTCAATGCGTAAGTAATTTTGAAATTGTTTTTTATCTTTTGCAGTTAGTTTTATTATATATATATATATATATATATATATATATATATATATATATATATATATATATATATATATATATATATATATATATATATATATATATATATATATATATATATATATATATATATATATATATATATATATATATATATATATATATATATATATATATATATATATATATATATATATATATATATATATATATATATATATATATATATATATATATATATATATATATATATATATATATATATATATATATATATATGCTCATGTTTATTCAGTGATCATTGACAATTGATCATCATATCGCTTAAGACAAATACAATAGCGACATTGTGTTCCTTACATAAACCACTTGAACATAAAATGAAGAAAATTATTAATGGATAAGTTTATGCTTATATGAAACTTTTTAGTAATACATATTTTCTTTGACTTTGTAATTGGTTTAATTGGTTTAACCCATAAAATATTTTCAATGTACAGTGTTGTGCAGCGACACAATATGTTGAACAATATTAGAAAAATACCAACATTTATCTTGCCTAATGTAAGTGGCTATATTACTTGTGACATTCATTTATATATATTGTTACATGCATGTGTGTTTATAAAATTCATGAAATTAATTTTTATTTTTGTAGACGAGGAAATAACCAAAGGGATTCGAGTTTGATTATTATATAATAAAACACATGTTAAACATTGTCTTAACGGGCATTGTTGATAAATGGGATCAGATCTATATTATATATGTAATGAATTATTTATAATGCGCTTATGGATCCTCAGTAATGAGTTTAATCTGGTATATTTTATGTAGACTTTTAACGACAAAACACCATTCCCATACGAAGACTTTATAGAGATTTGTAAACGTTGGGCATATATGTTCAATGTGCTTAAGGGTTCTCAAACATGATATATATATATATATATATATATATATATATATATATATATATATATATATATATATATATATATATATATATATATATATATATATATATATATATATATATATATATATATATATATATATATATATATATATATATATATATATATATATATATATATATATATATATATATATATATATATATATATATATATATATATATATATATATATATATATATATATATATATATATATATATATATATATATATGTGTGTGTGTGTGTGTGTGTGTGTGTGTGTGTGTGTGTGTGTGTGTGTGTGTGTGTGTGTGTGTGTTGTATGTGTGTGTGTGTGTGTGTGTGTGTGTGTGTGTGTGTGTGTGTGTGTGTGTGTGTGTGTGTGTGTGTGCGTGCGTGTGCGTGCGTGTGTGCGTGTGTGCATGTGTGTGTGTGTGTGTGTGTGTTTGATGTACATTTGAATTTTTTATTTGATGAAATAAATAAGTATTTTAGTTTGAGTGTTTTAATATACATCTTCCATTGATGTTTATGTTCTGTTACAGTTTAAACAATACATGTTATAAAGCGAAAAATTTCAAAATACAGAATTTTTTTATATAAAAAACATATAAATTAACGACGGGTTTTCATTATGATTGTGATTGTATAGTTATAATATAAAATATAATCACGATTGTTATAGAAGACCGTGGTTATATATTTAAAATACACTGAGAATTGAACCTGAGACCTTTAATATATGACAATGGTTTGGTTACTAACTGTGATAATATATCGCGCGCTTTTAGGTTTTCTACAATTGTCATAATATCGTGATTATAAGTAGCGCATATACAACCACACCTTACATAACAATGACAGATCACATGTGATGTTATCCCTTTTCCAACCGTTGTTGTATATGTTTTCCGTAGTAGTGAACCTCAATAGTTTTCAACTTAGTAGCTAAAACTTCAGCAGACTTCTGAACATCTTCTTCAGTAACAACTTCTCCCATTTGAGCTTTAGAAGTTGTATATTGTTCCTTTGCATGATCCAATAGAGCAGAGACAATCAATTATGCTCCCCTCTGAATGGATCCTTCTACAACCTTCTGAGCTCCAGCATCTACAACCTTTATCTTTCTGACAAAAGGTACCTCAATTTTTCCTTTTCTTATTCCTCTTCCTTAGCAATTTCAGAAGGAAGAATCATCTTTCTTAACTTCATCTTCTTCATAGGTGCATCATATGTGACAAAATATGAAGATGTATTCTGAGATGGTTGTCCACTTCTTGTCTTAGAGGGCATCAAGATAGTGGAGGAGACCACTTCTTCAATATCCTTCTGAATTTCCTTATGTTGTACATCCTTCCTCTTAAGAGGCTTCTAAACTAACTTCTAAGCATCATAAGCAACTTGCTTTCTTTTCTTAGAAGGCCTGTATGCATCAATTGGTTCTTCTGGTAAGTCCTTATAAGTCAGGACAACACCAACTTCTTTTCTTTCCATCTCAATGTATTCCCTAATTACCTAAACATATTCATGCTTGGTAATTACTGGATAATCCCAAGATAGGCAGATTTTGAACTTTTGACTATAAGAGGTTCTTCTGATAACACCACTTCATTCTTCTTCAGAAGCTTCATGTTGGCCATAATTGAATGTGATAAAATGTTATCGTGAATTTCATCCAGATCATCATGAGCAGAAACAACTCTCAGAGAGTCAATCGGACGAACCTGAAAGAATAACTCAGACAAGTCTATAACATATGGTACATTCTTCTTTTTATGCTTCTTGCTATCCTTGATAGCTTCAGAGAGATGATGAAAGATGTATCCAGAAAGATTGATGTTCTCTTTATTGACCAAATACTAGATGAAGTGTCTGTGATCCTAAGAGATTTGATCAATGCTACATTCTATAGAGATTAGACATCCAATGGGGGTCTTGAATAAAAGCTTGTAAGGAGTCTTCATGTTCTTCACCTTTCCAAAGTCTGAAGAGGAACATGTGTTTTTTGAAATCTCAAACAACCTTGTTTTGATGACATCAGCTTTCTGGGCTGCTTTTCTTGGTGTTCAGGGTGAACCTTCCTATATTTGACACACTAAGAAGCTTTGAAATTATATTTTGAGTGATGGTGACATCAACTCCCATCATAGATGACCTAATTTCCACCTCCTCAAACTTTTTCAGACTCATTTCCTTTATACTCTTCCCTTTCAAAGGGTTGTCTTCAGTAACCTTCTAATTCTCTTCTATAGAAGTAACAACCTCATCAATACTTCAGCTCTTACCCAAAATTCCTTGACCAAATGGGGATAAGTTGGTCTATTCAAAATATCAAAGAATGAAGCATATTCTTACACTTTTAAGAAATTCCATAGGGAGTAACCATTCAGATTGAAGGAATCAAAATTAATAATATGCTCCATGATGAGTTTTAGATCCTCCATCTTGATATAAACGGTTCTTGGTTTGATGTACAAGCTTTTACCAAATTTGACATTCATGGGTGCTTGTTGAGAAGATGATGAAGCCATTTTAAAAGGGGTTTTAGAGTTCTTAGGGATTATTTTGAAATGGGTATTTTTCAGAGAAGGCTTGAGAAACAGAAGTGCGGGAAGTGAGTGAGAGAGAGAGGGGGGAAGATATATATATATATATATATATATATATATATATATATATATATATATATATATATATATATATATATATATATATATATATATATATATATATATATATATATATATATATATATATATATATATATATATATATATATATATATATATATATATATATATATATATATATATATATATATATATATATATATATATATATATATATATATATATATATATATATATATATATATATATATATATATATATATATATATATATATATATATATATATATATATATATATATATATATATATATATATATATATATATATATATATAGAGAGAGAGAGAGAGAGAGAGAGAGAGAGAGAGAGAGAGAGAGAGAGAGAGAGAGAGAGAGAAGTGTGCGAGTCTAATTAAGTAGTGTGTTTTAAGTGAAAATCAATTTTTGATCAAAACAAAATGTAAAGAAAAAGGAGGTGGGATGTACAATTTCTAAGACAAATCATAATTTAAAGGGTTTTTACCTAATAGTTTCAGATTCACGACTCGTAAGAACAGGTGTTAGAGGCAGTTGAAAAGGATTTTCCACTTGTGTGCATATCAGAGGCAATTAATGTTATTCAGAGCTTTAGAGGATACTATTCATTAGAGGCTAGCTCAAAGCTTCTGATCATCATCAAACTCTGAATATCCACTCAGATGCAAACACGGAATTTTAAATGATTTTTAAAGTGCTTGATCCTAAGATAGAATAAGATTCTTTAAAACTCAGATAGAAGTAGTATTATTACAGTGAAGCGTAATTATACTTTACTAAATATGAAATTCTACTAACTAATATTAAAATATCAGGTTTATAAACTATTGAGTAAAAACTAAGAAATTATCATACCTTTCTTTATGCAGCTTCTGATATGCTAATGAGATTGTTCTTTAGGAACCACTTTGTTTTAATGATGCTCTTATGACAACCATCACAAGTCTTTTCAGAGGTCCTTTCAACTGGATGAGCTTTAGAGGCAGGTTAAGCATCTGAAGCACCAACTTCTAATTGATCAGTTTCAGTCTTCTCAATATCAGTAATCTTTCCTTGTTGGTTTCTTCCATACTTTACATTTTCTCCCTTCTTCTGAGTTAGGATTTGGAACATATGTTTTCTTTTGTTATATGTTTCAAGTAGCCATTGTCCTAGAGCTGAAACTGTTGCTTTGTTCTTCTCTTTCAGCATATCTGCATCAAAGATAATCTCACTTTTTAGTACCCATACTCTTTTAGGTCATTTGGGGTGAGTTTTGATAGACTTCCTCTTATTTTGAGCCTTATCTTTGTAATAATACTTTGGATCATTCTAAATTTTAGATTTAAAATTTTTTTTGTCTTGAATGAATCCTGGTCTTAGGTTCTTGACCTTTCAGAACCTTGTAGCTTGATGTCTTAGGTTCTAGCTTCTTTAAAACTTTTGATTTTGAAGTCTCAGGTTCTGATTCTTTTAGATCCTATGACTTAAGAATCATTGGTTCTGATTTCTTCAAAAAAATTGACCTTGAGATCTTAGGTTTTGATTTCTTTAGAGCCTTCGACTCTACAGTTATAGGTTCTGATTAGTTTAAAACCTTAACATTAGTAGCGGGTACAAAATGAGTGTACAACCCTTTTTTAACAGAGCTTGAAGAAGAAGGGTCTGATGGTTTAATCAAGGTTTTAGTCCTTGGATTAAAAAGTTTTTTTATGATAACCAATACCTTCTCATTTTCTTCTACATGCACCATAGATCATGGATGTAAGTTTCGTTCTGTTAAATCTAGTTAAGACAAAGTCTTGAAGAGCCAGTTCATACTCATCAAGGGGTTTGTCAGGCATATCCTTTACTAAATTATGATCTCTTTCTAGTTTCTCAATCTTTGTTTAGAGAAACTTAATTCACCTTTCATAAGAACATATTGCTTTTGTATAATTTTCATATTTCTGGCTTTCTCCTGACATTTATGAAGGTGAGAAAATACTTAGAAGGGGGGGGGGGGGGGGGGTTGAATAAGGATTTAGAAAATATTATGGCAATAAAAACACAAAAATATGTATCCTGGTTTATTGAACTCAACTACTCCAGTCCACCCTATCAAGAGTGATTTGCCTTTCTCCTCAAGGACTTAATCCACTATTAATCAAACTGATTACAATAGCAACCACTAAGAACAACTGTCTTAGTCTTCTCAAGAACTACTGACCACAACTTGGTCTTCTCAAGGAACTTTTACAATCAAATGTAAACTAAACAAGTGTTTGAATACTTCTAAGAAAGCTATATCACAACTGTGATTTACACTTAAGTTTAAGAACGTATAAAAACTATTTAGCAAAGAATAATAATATGTATGAGAGCTTTGAGAGAGTTTTCAAATGAATTGTTCAATTTTTGTCAATGTTCGTCAACAGAAGAAAGTTGTTGAAGGCTTGCTTTTATAGACTTAGAAATCCAAGACGTTGCAAGCTTTGAAGACTGTGTACTGCAAAGTAGCTGTAACCTTTTTGTCTTCACATCACTTGACCTTTCCTAGAAGTAAAACGTTCAGAGAAATCCTTTTTTCCTGAGTTCTTGTGTCTAGCATGAAAGAGGAAAGAGTCGTTTGGCATAACCAACGGATATCACTTCAAATAATCTTCTTCAACAAGTTTCTTATTCACAACAATTAACATCAGAGCCTTGAGTGATCCGAGTCTTGATGTCTTCCGAGTTTGTTGTATCAGAGTATTGCAACAAGTGTGCTTCAGCGTGTAATTAATCAGAGCAGAGTTTGGAGATCAGATCCTCAGTACTTGCAGCGAACAGTACTATCAGAGTCTTCTGAAAAACAGTGCTTGAAACTCTTCATACAAAGTCTTCAGTCTACGCTTCAGATGCTTCTATAGCTTCTGCTTCAGATCCTTCTGTAGACAGCGCTCAGAGTCTTCTGCAGGCAGCGCTTAGAGTCTTCTAAGAGAAGCTTCTGAAGCTTCAGAGCCTTGCGTAGTTCAAAGTTCAGATCCATTTTTGCTTTCATAAGAATATTAAATTTAATATCTACAGCAAAAATACTTGAACAAATTTAGAGTATATAATTTCTTAATACAAAATTTCATAAGTTTATCATCAAAAAATAGAGATAAAACTAAGAACCAATATGTGTTCTAACAATCTCCCCCTTTTTGATGATGATAAAAACATAAGAAATTTTGTTCAATAAAAGGTAAATTATAACTCCCCCTGAGATTATGAATCTCCCCCTGAATTGAATACAAAGAAAGAATAAAAACTTCCCTTTTTGCATGAGTATTCTCTTCAGAATCAGAGCCTGAGTGTTTAACATTAGAGCTTGATTTGGATGAACGCTCCAGAATCAGAGCATGATTGGTTAAACTTGATCTGGTGATCTCAGAGTTACTTTAAAGAATTTTTGTTAGATTTATCATTGGTTCTGAAATACTAAAAATTCACGTTAGTTATAATTAGATATGTCTGAATTCCATTCAGGTAAAGTTTATTTGAACAGTCAGAATTTCATTTTCTCCCCCCTTTTGTCATAATCAAAAAGAAAAAACTTTTAAAGACAAAATAAAAGGAAACAGAGAGAAAAGATATAATCAAGTAGAGAAAACATTCAGATTCATGCATTCATTCAAATAGTCAGATAAGACAAACAAAACATCAGAATAGAAATTCAAAACATGTGCTCAAACATCAGATAAAGAAAATATAAATCTAAGACTGTTTGGAAAGAATCATCTTCAGAAGGTGGGTGATCTCAGATGAGGATTCTTCTTGTTTTGACATCCATTTCTCAATGTTCTCATTCTTCTGATCTTACTGTTGCACCCCAAAATTTGACCAACATTAACTTACCCATCAAGTGCTTTAAAGTTGGTACCTTCATCAGAAAGTTCAAGAGATCCTCAGAGAAACTGTTTGAGACTAGAGTTATGTGCCTCATAGCTTGAGAGTTGTGGGAGTTCCTCAGATGATTCTGAGACTTTGAGAGTGAACTTGAAGATTTGATAAAGTTTATGAGATGTCTTGAGAGCCATCATGAATCCCAGAGAAGTCATTGTGCAAGAATTCAGAAGATTCAGCCATGAGTGGTGAAATTAGGGTTTTGACTAGGTCAACCCTAAGTCCACTGAAGATTTGGAGAAGGTTGAGACCCAATCCAAGGGCCATGAGATCATGGAATGACGCATAGAGATGTTATAAAGATGATTCCTAGACCAACTCATCATGATTGAGGAGTTTGAGAAGTTTTGAGTTAGGGTTTCCAAGGATTGTCAGTGAAAAAACCCTAATTTGATCCCTATCTTCCAGGCAGTTTTAGCTCAAGATGTGATTGATATCTCATCTTCCCCACAACATGAATGTTGTAGAGCTTGTTCTTAGCTTTAATTTTAGTGGTAGAATTCCTTGATAGGAGTTGCAGATCTCAAGTTATGGTTTGGACAAATTACAGGTCAGCTGAGGTGTGTGAATCTGGGTCCTTGAAAGTCACCCAACTTGCAGACAACTTTTGCCCTAGTAGGATGATTCCTATGATTTCTTGGTCAACATGAATGTTGAAGAGAATCTTCTTAGCTTTCTATAGAGTACTATAAGTCCTTTATAGGATTTGTAGAACTCAACTTATGGTTTGAACAAGACAGGGGTATTTTGGTCATTTGGTGATTATAGGTCATTTTAAGCAAAGGCCATATCTCCTATTTCCAAGCCTCAAATGAAAAAACTCAAAACATCAAAGTTGTTCAAAATGGGATTTTAAGGCTAGAAAAGAGGGTGTGCAAGTTTGGAAAAGCTTAGAGCATGGATTTTTAAAAGTGGTGCAAATGACTTGTAAATGGCTTATAAGTTAAAAAAGTTGAAATGGAATTTTGGTTTGAGAGATCTACAAATCCAAAATAGGTCATCCAATATGTCATTTTGACTCCAAACATCATTTTAAAAACAATGGTTCAATTAGAATTTTGATTTGAGGTCTTAAAATGGGGGCTACTTTGTAAAGTTCATGCTTGCATATTAAGGAACCTTTGCAAATCTTCACATAAGGCAAAACCAAGCTTGTTTTTTCACTCATTCAATCCCAATATCTCTTGTAAGGAGTTTTTGACACAAGATTGAAAGGTTTAAGGCATGAAAGGAGATAATGCAATATGTCATGACAAGAGAAGTTCCATGACTTTCTAAATGATTCTCAAAGTTTCTAGATGAGTCTAGACTCTTCCATTGGTTTCTATATATTGGTTAGATCACAATATGGTCAAGGTTGGTGATAGTTGATGTTGAATCCATTTTCAAATCATATTGAATTTTTTTCACCATTTTTTCCATTTTTTCCCACACTTTCACATTTTGGAATTTTTTTCAATCTTTTTTCTCTCACTTTCCATACTTTTTCTCTTCACCAATCAATTACACAATAATTATAGAGATGGTTCATCATTTTTTTTGAGAGAATTGGAGCAAGAGGAACCTTGTAGTAACATGAAAAAGTGGTGAAAACTCAAATTCCAATTTTCACTTTTTCATCAATTCAAGACTTGTCAAGGCTTCAAACATATTCACCAAGTATTGTTGAGTGATTCTACATAATTTTCCAGAAGAATTCGTGCTCCATTGAAGCTCCACAACTCAATTTTCAAAGGTATCGAAAAATCAACATTACTCACTAATTATGCATTCTTTTTACACCATTGTTACATATTCAACATCCCCTTGGGTAGTAGATGGTTTCTGGTAAAGAAAGAAGAGTTTTTACAACAATTTGGTGTTCTTGAAAGTTTGAGATTCATATACGGTTTTTGAGTTAGAGGCCATTTCAAGGGAAAATAATGGTATATTTGGATTCCTCTCGAAAAATCCCACAAGATTCATCTAAAGAACGTTCCATTTGGACAAGAAATGAGTATTTTAGGAGCTTGTGAACTTTTCCGGCCACCATGCTCCCATTTCCGGCCGCCCCAAGCTTCAAATGCTGCATTTTCCCTCTCATTTTTCATCCAAGTGGAGAAGACAAGCAGTAGCCATCGGATCAATGCAGAAAAGTGGACTTTTTCCACCCATCCAAGGGCCAGGCGCTATGCCACGTGTCACAGACCAAAACTACGTCGTTTTGGCTCGTACAGGGGGCTGGGAGAACGTGGGTTCGATCCCTCCCCCTGCCACTTTTATTTATTCTCACTATTTCTCTTGTTTTCTCATGTGTTCATGCTATTCCATATGTTCTTTTATTTTTCTGTTTTATATGCTGACTTCAAATAATCATAAAAAATAGGAAAATTAGTCTTTTTGATCCCCATTTTTTTCTGCATAATCTTCAAGATGTCTGGAATTTTACAGAATTGGAACCATATTTTTTCCATTTTTCTTCATTTTATTAGATTTTTTTACATTTTAGTCGTCAAAAAATTAGCAATGCTGGTGCTATCATTTTGTTGAATTTCTTTGACCTATCAAAACACAATTTAAATGTCAATCCTTTTGCAGGGATATCATACACACGTTGAGGTATTGTGATATATTTTTGTGGGAATTTTATTGTACCATTGTAATTGGTTTTGGATGTTTTCTTTAACATGTTCCACTTTAATCTTTCCTTTGGTATACATGAGATATCTTGCAATGTTTTCATCTTGTTTGACCATTTATCTTTGGATATTTTTGTGGTATCTCTCACCCCTGGTTTGTGGCTTGATGTAGGGCATTGGAGATTTTTATTTGAATTTTTTATCACCTTTTGCTATTTTTCTTATGTTTTGTATTCAAACTTGTAATTTGGACTTCCAAACGGACTTTATTTTTGTTAAGGCTCCAACGGCCGCTTTGTGTTTGCGTGATGAACGTCGTGGCTTATATTTCTTATTGTAGATAGGTTAGAGGTATTGGAAGACCCTTAGGTGGCTGTTATTTGTATGTGTAGCTTGCCCGATTATCGACTTGTTTGCATGATAGCACGTTGCGATTCCAAATAGTGGATTACGCGTTTCATTCGGAGTTTTCACTCGATTCTTTGCATATGATCACTTGATATTTTCTTATTCCATCCATGAATGGGCTTGAGGTTGAGATGAACCTTCCTCCCTCCTTTGCATTGCATTTACCATTGCTATATTCATGTTCACTTGTATGCGGTTATTACTTGTATTTCCGTTTCTTCCTTTTGTTTCCTTTCCCGTAGGACTTCCATTCTTCCTTGTTCAAGGGAGGATGTGATAGACATTAGGAGTTAACCCATGCATGATAACATTAGGGTAGATTTTATTCCCTTTTAACCCTAGGATTTGTAGAGTGTCATCTCTTCTTCCTTCAAAACAACAGAAAAACATTAATAAAGGTTATAACAGAGACTAATTCATTTCTTCCGTCAAAAGATTTGAACAGACATCAACCTTTTTGCAATAAGAAAACCCTTGTTTAAGGTGAGATTTTTCATAAAAGACACTTGAACAGCTTGTGTCGTGCGTAGCCCGAACTACGTGAGCTCTGATCTTTCATACCAGATGAAAGTACGTAGGCATAGGATGCGACGTCCTAGCGAGCAACCTTCCCCACCTTCACCCGTAGTAGGCCGAACTACGTTGACTCTGATTTCTCATTCTCTGATGAGAATACATAGGTATAAAGTGCGACGCTTTGCCGAGTCATTTTTCTTTTCTTTTTCAGCCAGCCTTGATAGGTAGATAGATTATAACCAACCCGTCCAAGTAAACAAACAAGCGAGGATCCCGTCGAGTACGACGGACGTGAGGGGTGCTAATACCTTCCCCTTGCGTAACCGACTCCCGAATCCAGACAATGGTTGCGATGACCCTGTCTTACCCTTTTTCGTCAGGTTTTTCCGATCGTTTCCTTTCCCGCTATGAGGGATAAATAACGAAAGGTGGCGACTCTTCTGTTTTGCCGGCACCTTATTTTCGCGCAAGCGACAGCTGGCGACTCTGTTGGGGACTCCAACGGTTCCCTGCGAGTCAGTCCTATCGTTTGTGTGTTTGCTTGTTGGGTTGCGTTTATTTATCGCATTTTTTACTTCTCGCACTTTATTTCCCGCATTTTATTTCCAGTATAATATGATTATTTGTGCTGTTGTGGGATGGGAGTTCTGATGAGTGAGAAGCCGGACCCAGGCTTGAGTGCACTATAGACTTAGAGTGGAAATTAGTGGGCGCGTGCTTGCTTTGCAGGCACTAGTGTCTCATGAAATCCACGCTCAGACGAGGTTCATCCGGTTGGCTTCACTTTCAACCCTTTGGGTTGAGACGGTTGCTGGTTTGGTGGATTGTCGACTCTGGGGACCGATCATTTGTGATTCAGCTAAGTGAGGCCTCTTCAAGACTTGATGATGCCACTCCTTCTGGGAATCGTATCATCAGTTTTGAAAGTCTGTGACGCTGATGAACGCATAGGATGTCGTACCTTGAGTCAGTCTAGGTCCATACCTGTGAGCGGGACTGGGTTTATTGCAGGAAACTTAGACCTTCAGACTACCTGGTTTTCTGGACAGTGAATCAGTTATGTTGGTACCAGGGTTTCTCAGTTGCAGACTCGTCTGTTCTTGATAGAGCAGGGTTTGATCAGAGGATCTTATCGTCGGGTGTTTGTCTATTATTGATAGAGCAGGTTTTGATCAGTGTATCGTCATCAGCGGTTTGTTCTTGATGGAGCAGATTTTGAATGGGGTCTGAAGATCTCATCAGCAAATGTTATTTGTTCTTGATAGGGCAGATTTTGAGTGGGGTCTGAAGATCTCATCAGCAGATGTTATTTGTTCTTGATAGGGCAGATTTTGAGGGGGGTCTGAAGATCTCATCAGCAGATGTTATTTGTTCTTGATAGGGCAGATTTTTGATTTGGGGTCTGAAGACTTCATCAACAGATATCTCTTGATCATACATCCGGGGTCCTTATTATCAGACCTTTGTTCTCGACAGAGCAGAATTTTGATCTTATATATATGGTCCTGTCAGAAGGTCATTCCTAGCAGATCAGATTAGTGGTCTTACACCGGGGTTTTCTTCTCATCAGTGATTGTTGATACCGAATCTCCACAGCAGCCACCCGGATATATTATTGCATGACTGCATTTTGCATTAGTTTGCATATCCATTTTTGCATCCCATTAGCATGTGTCTGTGCTGCAGGCGCATTTCGTACCCTGATTCTGGTGTCCCGAGCAAGATGAGATATTTTCTTCCATGAATGGATCCAGTCTTATCATTGCATTGACACTATGTTGGCACGTCGACACCAGAATTAGGGGTGATCTCCTGAACGTACAGACACCCATGACATTAGCATAATTCATCTTGCATGGCAGAAGCCGAGGCTTGTCTTCTAACCCTTGTGTTTGCAGGTTTGACTCAGAATCGAGCAACTCAGATTAATGGAGCAGGTACAAGCGGAGTTGGGAAAAATCCAAAGCCAGTTGGGGCAGGTCATGAATGACATACAGGCAGTGCGTCTGGACCAGCAAGTACTCAGAGAAGAGAATCAGCAGCTGCAGAATCAGTTGAGCTTCCTTATGGGAGTGGTGAGAAGTATGCTAAAAAAGGAGAGTGATCGAGCATCCGAGGAGGAGACCAAAGTGCTTCCCCCATTGCCGTCAGTGCCACCTGTGCCGAAGCCAAATGGACCTCATAGATCCTCTACACAGCATGAAGCTCGAGACCTGCCTCGTCAGCAGCCGCGCCGGGCATCTCAGAATAACCCTGAAGGTTATAATCAAAAGAAGAAGCTACTTGATAGAGCTGTGGACCCAATACCTGTGAGTTATGCCCAACTGTTGCCACTGTTGGTTCAGAACCGTGTTCTCAAGCTTCGGACCTCAGATCCACCAGATGACGCGTCACCAGACCTTGATCTCAGCATACGTTGTGATTTCCACTCAGGAGCACCAGGGCACCATGTTGAAACATGTAAGGCTCTCAAGAATAAGATTCAAGACCTTATTAACTCAAGGACAATTAGGCTTGTGCTGGGCGGCATGAGAGCATCAGGAAAGTTCATCCCGTACCCTACAGAAGGGGTGAATGATTCCACTCCTTTGCCTGAAGCTGAGAAAGATCTTGAATATGTCCCGCGACTTTTGGTGACTGAATCGCCTCGCTCGCGGTTTCTACCTGGATCAAGTTCAAGGACGCGAGTGCCTAGACAAGGGGCCGTTGCCATTCAGAAACGACAACCTCTTGCTTCTGGGCGGAAGGAATACCAACACCAGGATCAAAAGAGACCTCGCAACCACTTAGAACGAAGGAATGCTTCTTCCCATCCAGTGCCTGTGCCGTATAGCCAGATTCTTCCACAATTGATTCAGAATTCTTTGGTGGAACCGAAAGCCCTCAAGCCCGTGCCAGAGCCTTACCCTCCAGGGTACAATCCTCATGCTCAGTGTGGTTACCATGGTGGATCTCCGGGGCATTCAACTGAAGATTGCAAGGCTTTCCAGGCGAAAGTGCAACAATTGATCGACCAAGGGTGTATTTCCTTTCCAGACGGAGTTTTGGTTGTGCGTGACAACCTCCCAGCTGTCTGAGCTCGCAGATTCAGAGGGTTATTCCCAGAAGCCAGTGATCCAGACAGGCAGACGTCCTCAGCATTGGCAGTCCTCGGACTTTTTACCATTTGCATTTGTAGTTTCTTTTCTGTTAGTTACTACTTGCTGTTAAACATTGTATGTTTCGAATGGTAATAGTAATAAAGTGACTATGCATTTTTCTGAATTAGTTATGTCGTTGTCACTCATTTACTGCATTGCACTGACACTTGCATTTTATTCACTCTGCTTTATTACTATGATTAGCGAAGATTGGAGGGAGGATGATGAAACTGAATACTCATAGCCGATGATTGTATTGCTTTCAGATAAAACCTTGCCGATGACGTATAAGGCATTGTTTCAAATCCCTAAACACCGGAGAGATAAGGAATAGAATCCCTTGTTAACCACTTCGAGCCGAGAAGTAGGAGTTTCTTTCGGACATTTTAACCCTCACATCTTAACCCGGGGCAGGGTAGTTGTCAGTTAGCTTGATCGAGCGTTCAAGTCTTATAGAGGAGTGTTGTCCTTCGAGGACCAATCACATCATATTCCTCGCCAGAGGTCGTACCTCGTCAACCACAATGGTTAAACCTCACCAATCAGGAGTGAGACGGTTATAATCCTTTCGGATAAATCCAGGCAGCCAGTGTCGCACGACTCGTTCCAAAAGAAAAAAAAGGAATAAGAAAGCCCGCTAAGTAAAAAAGAAAAAGCTAGAAAGCAAATACTTAGGCAAAAAAAAATCAGGGCATCCCGCTGGACTTCAAAAGAAAAATCGAAAAGAACTCAAAAAGAGTCAGTCCAGGCAAAAGTTAGGGAATCAAAAGAATGAAAAAAAAAGGATTATAAAAGAGAAAAATCCTCAAACAAGGACGAAGTCGTGTAGACACAGACGCCGAAAACGAAAAACGAGTAACTGTCACTCCAAAACACCTTGTGAACTCTTTAACCAGTTGTTCCCAATGTCCAACATACCTCTCGAAGAGGCGAGCGCTCGACCCAAGTTAACTGGACTTTAGGATCGGAGAACATCACGTAGAAGGGGTGGGTACAAATCATCATTTGAGCCAAATATCCTTTGTTTCACGAACCGTGAACCCGACCACGATACAACCCTTAAAAGACCTAATTAAGGCAGGGTTTATTCTGAGAGCGCAGTACGATAAGGTCGAGTAACCTGACTCCTTCATGATTTGCTAATCATATCCTTATTGCATTTTTCACTGATTATATCAGCACTACGTTTGAACTCTTGAGTTCATTCGTCACTCACTAGCATGACACGTAAATGAGTGACAGTACAACATTTTTTCGAAATTTGCATGAACACTGCATTAAAATTACCATTCGTGAATAAACAATTTTAATTGCAGGTTAGTAGCTGATATGAAGGAACTTCAACAGAGAATAGCCAGCCAGGACTGAATCGTTAGCAGTCTGGATCAGAGTGGTATGCTTTGAAACCCTGTGAATCTGGGGCATTCACTTCCAGTGAGTGTGGAATCAGTTTGTCTGAGGACAAGTCCCGGAGTATCAGTTGATTATGGGGCAGTTTATGGAAGAAGCGGTTGATCGGAAGTGAATCTTCTCGAGACCCAATCAGGGGCAGTTATCCAGAATTCTTGCGATTTGAGGGCAGATCCCTCCAGTGTTCAATCAGAGCATGTTGAGTCGCTCATCGCTCGTTCAGGGGCAAACTACTTCAGAGATATTGAAGCCGACCATGCTGAGAGTTGATTGGTGGAGGATGAATTCTTCTGTTGTGCAGATATTTGAGCAAGCCTTCTGATGATTGTCTTGTCGCCAGCTGTTTTTGTTCAGAATGAATTATTCCCAAAAGTCGGATTGGGGCAAGTTGAATTGTACTGGGACAAGTTGTTCAAACGAGTTTGTTCGCCCTAGCAAGAATTGAGTGTCGGGGAGTCGTGTCCTTACCCTGCCAAAACCTGAGCCTTCTGAAGAAGCCTTGCTGGCATTGGGTTGTTATCCTACAGCCTAACCTGTTACTCGGTTCCATGATTGGTAGTCTGTATTCCCTGTGTTGACGTTGTTGAACCAGGATCGTTTCTCAGCAGATATGTACGGTTTAAGGTTGTTCCCCCCGTACAGTTTGAGACTGCGGCAAATTGAGATAGCGTTTATCCCTTATCAGATTAGGGTCAAGATTGCCCTCAGTAGACCAGGATTGATATCCCCGAAGCAGGGCAAGTCCTCCTTCTCCAGCAGAGTTCAGTAGTCTCTCCTCCGCAGAGTCTGAATGCGAAGCCATGAGCATTGGTATGTCTCCCCCAGGCAGAGAGGATTCTCGTCCCCAAGCGGACGCGTCCTGAAGGAACGCCACCTCATCGGCTGAGTCACGCGCAGCAGCTCGTATTCTCCCCCAGAACCGGGTCACAAGTGTAGGTTTCATAGAAATGTTCGGGTGCCGAAGCTCGTGTTTTCCCCAGTAAAGTCGCCGCAACAGGTGTTGCCCCAGCACCGGGTCACCAATGCAGGTTTCGTAGGGAATTGTTCGTACGCCAAAATATGCAGTAACTAATGGCGCCAGACTGAAGTCTCCAGCGGAATTGAGATTCCCCACCAGAGTCGTATTCTCTCCCGAAGTCGGATGATTCCCTCTTCCCCAGTAGAGTGTTGGAACAGCTGACGTTGTATTCCCCTGCAGAGTTGCACTCTCCCCCGAAGTCAGATGATTCTTTCTTCCCCGGCGAAATTAAAATTCCTCATCAGAGTCGTACCCTCCCGTTGAAGTAGAATGATTTCTCTCTCCCCGGCTGAGTCCGCAAACCCCCAGAAAAGCAGAATCCTTGGAAGCAATTGGGACCTTGAGTGGATGTTCCCTAGCAGAGCGTGGGGCAGCTGATGCTGTATTTCCCCAGAGTCGCACCCTCTCCAGCGAAGCAGAATGACTTCTCCTTCCTCAGCCGAGTTTGCAGATGTCCAAGAGAGCCGAGTCCTTGGAAGTTGATCAGATCATGATTGGTTTTTCCCCAGTGGAGTGTGAAGCAGCTGAAGTTGTTTCCCCACAGAGTGGTTATCCCCAGAAAAGTAGCCATGACGGCCACGCAGTTTATTCTCGCGATTGATATCAGCAAGTCTGGTTTCTCGTAGAGCTTCGTCCCCTGTAGTAATCAACTGAAGTTGTTTTCCATGCAGCAGTCCGCGGAAGATCAATTCCCCAGACAGAGTCCGATTGATATTGGCGTGCAGTTTTCTCCTCAGCAGGATGATTCCTCTATCTGAGTAGTTCTTTCTCCTTGACAGGAGAATTCCCCTTCGGCATTTATTTTGCTGACGGGATTGCATAGCATTGTGCATGATTGCATAGCATTTAGCATAAACGCATAGCATTACCACCGTGTGGGGCATGGCGCCGAAGCATATGCATCATAAACATGACCTAGGTTATTATCACTCTTGTTTTACAGGTGTCCCGCCGAAAGGTCAGTTGCTCAGGATGATTCCCGACATTCTCCCCAACGAAGCCATTTGCTCAAGATGATTTTTGAGATCCCCAGCGAAGTCTTCAGTTCGAGATGATTCTCGAATCCCTCAGCAGGGCCGTTTGCTTAAGATGACTCTTAAGACCTCAGCGCAGTTTCCCGAGTTGTTTGCTTAGGATGATTCTTGGGCTCCCCAGTAGCGTCCCCGGCGAAGATCGCCCAGGACAATGCCTGAAACTCCAAGAGAGCCGAGACCCCAGCGAAGTCTTCAGTTCAGGACGATTCCCGGAATCCCCAACGGAGTGGAGGTCTTTTCCCCAGCAGGTGGTTGGCACTTCCCCTGCAGCAGGCAGGTAGATTGATATCCCCAGCCGAGCACAGCCATGAGTGGCAGATGAAATGTTTCCCCAAGCAGATCCTGAAGGATTGTCCAGCAAGCTGAAGTTTGTTTATCCCGTAAGTTTGAGAACTTAATGACATGAGTGTCTTGTAGCCTGAAGGCTATGTTCCCTAGAAGGGTCGTTTCCCAGAGAGTCGTTCAGTGCATTTATCGCTTTCCCCGTGCAGAGTATAGCAGAGGATAGGGTGTTGATCAGCCTGATGTGCTGTGTTCTCCGGAGAAGCCCGTCATCCTCAAGTGTAAGTCCAGATGAGATCGGCAGAATATGCGGCTCCCTTGAAGGGTAGCTCCCCCTCAGTAAATCGGTTACTCTCCCCGAGAGGATGATTCCTCTTCCCAGCATTTATTTTGCTGGGGCATTTCCTTGCATGATTGCATAACATTTGCTCAAAAGCGTAGCATTCCGTTTTGCGCGGAGCATTACGCCCATTTTTCCAGCATTGCATATGAAGCATGAACCAGGTGGTTACCGTGCTCTCGAACAGAAGTACTTGCTCCTCAGTAAAGTTGGTAGGAATCGTCTGAGTGAACTCTTTCGTTATTCTCCAGCAGTTGTTGAAGTCGTTTGGGTGAACTCTCTCGTCTTTCTGCAGCAAAGTCTACAAGGTTGTTTGGGTGAACCCTCATTCCTCTCTCCTCAGCAGAGTTGTTAACCTGGTGATTATGTCCGGTGACCCGGTATGTTTGCTTTTATTTAGCAACGACTTGACAGGATGTCAAGAGAATAGCAGCGTGATATGTCTGCTCCAACGGTGATGTCTAATCTGAAGATTGACTTCGTAAACGCCTGAAGGCGATATCAGAAGGGTCCTGTGAGTTCAGATTTCCTTGTTGATGAATCAACGTGTGGCTGAAGACAAGGTTCCAAAGTTTGTATATATAACAAGGTGATCCGTGTTGGCCTGAAGACCAAGTCAGTTGTCCTGAGGTGATGATTGATTGCGATCAAGTGAATAGTTTTTCTTCTGACTGAAGTCGAAGATGTTTCTCCAGCTGAAGCGGAGTTTTGCCTGAAGGCAAAGTGTTTGAATCCCCGTAGAGTCATGAATGGCTCAGGATACCATTTCTCTGACTGAAGTCATAGATTTCCCAAGCTGAAGCGAAGGTGCCTGAAGGCAAGGTTATCCCCAAGGTCATGAATGACCTAGGATTCATTTTTCGGACTGAAGGCCGAAGCATATCCCTGACTGAAGTCTCGGATGCTCTATAGCAGAGGTGGAGTTGCCTGAAGGCAGATTCATGTATCCTTGAAGGCCAAGGATCATTTCTTTAGACTGAAGTCGAAGATACCTCCTGCAGAGTTGCCGACGGGCAAAGTTTACATCCTTGAAGGTCAAGGATGTTTATCTTCAGAAGTACTTGAAGATCTTTTCTAGCTGAAGCTGGAATCGCCGACGGGCAAGGTTTATATCCTTGAAGGCCAAGGATGTCTATCTTCAGAAGAACTTGAAGATTCTCCAGCGGATCTGGAGTGGCCAGGGGCCAGGGTTTCATCTATCTTTAGAAGAACTTGAAGATTCTCCAGTGGATCTGGAGTGGCCAGGGGCCAGGGTTTCATTCATATTCAGAAGTACTTGAAGATCTTTTCTAGCTGAAGCTGGAAGTGGCCAGGGGCCAGGGTTTCATATATCGTTAATGTTGAAGTTCTACGGTGAACTCAGTATGCAGTAGTATTTGGATGTTCGTTATGGTTCTGAGGGTGAACCCCAGATCAGAGTGTGCTTGGTTGAGTCTCTCATCCCCAGCAGGGTAGCTCCAAATACGCAAGTGTACCTTTTGTTCCATTTACCAGGGGTGAACCCCAGGTCAGGATTGTTCAGTGTTGTATTTTCTCCAGCGGCGATGCGGGGTATTTTGATTGTTCGACGGCGATATCAGGTTTAATCTTCCAGCGGTGATGTTGGGTGTCGTGGTTGTCTGAAGGCAATGCAGAAGAAGTTAACGTGGATAACTGACGGCGATGTCAGATCAATATTTCTCCAGCTAGTTGTTGAGCAGCTAGTGTTGCAGTGTTCGAAGGTTTGTTCTCCGCAGAGTATCATGTGCTCGTGCAGTTGGCAAATTTTCGGGTTTACCGGTATTCAATCGCCTCGCACCTTGATTGGTTGAGAGCCGTTCGCTTCTCACCCAGTCAGGTTCAAGCCGTTTGAATAGGGGCAGCTGTTGCACCCCAAAATTTGACCAACATTAACTTACCCATCAAGTGCTTGAAAGTTGGTACCTTCATCAGAAAGTTCAAGAGATCCTCAGAGAAACTGTTTGAGACTAGAGTTATGTGCCTCATAGCTTGAGAGTTGTGGGAATTCCTCAGATGATTCTGAGACTTTGAGAATGAACTTGAAGATTTGAGAAAGGTTATGAGATGTCTTGAGAGCCATCATGAAGCCCAGAGAAGTCATTGTGCAAGAATTCAGAAGATTCAGCCATGAGTGGTGAAATTAGGGTTTTGACTGGGTCAACCCTAAGTCCACTGAAGATTTGGAGAAGGTTGAGACCCAATCCAAGGGCTATGAGATCATGGAATGATGCATAGAGATGTTATAAAGATGATTCCTAGACCAACTCATCATGATTGAGGAGTTTGAGAAGTTTTGAGTTAGGGTTTCCAAGGATTGTCAGTGAAAAAACCCTAATTTGATTCCTATCTTCCAGGCAGTTTTAGCTCAAGATGTGATTGATATTTCATCTTCCCCATAACATGAATGTTGTATAGCTTGTTCTTAGATTTAATTTGAGTGGTAGAAGTCCTTGATAGGAGTTGCAGAGCTCAAGTTATGGTTTGGACAAATTACAGGTCAGCTGAGGTGTGTGAATCTGGGTCCTTGAAAGTCACCCAACTTGCAGACAACTTTTTCCCTAGTAGGATGATTCCTATGATTTCTTGGTCAACATGAATGTTGAAGAGAATCTTCTTAGCTTTCTAGAGAGTACTAGAAGTCCTTTATAGGATTTGTAGAACTCAACTTATGGTTTGAACAAGACAGGGGTATTTTGGTCATTTGGTGATTATAGGTCATTTTAAGCAAAGGCCATATCTCCTATTTCCAAGCCTCAAATGAAAAAACTCAAAACATCAAAGTTGTTCAAAATGGGATTTTAAGGCTAGAAAAGAGGGTGTGAAAGTTTGGAAAAGCTTAGAGCATGGATTTTTAAAAGTGGTACAAATGGCTTGTAAATGGCTTATAAGTTAAAAAAGTTGAAATGGAATTTTGGTTTGAGAGATCTACAAATCCAAAATAGGTCATCCAATATGTCATTTTGACTCCAAACATCATTTTAAAAACAATGTTTCAAGTAGAATTTTGATTTGAGGTCTTAAAATGGGGGCTACTTTGTAAAGTTCATGCTTGCATATTAAGGAACCTTTGCAAATCTTCACATAAGGCAAAACCAAGCTTGTTTTTTCACTCATTCAATCCCAATATCTCTTGTAAGGAGTTTTTGACACAAGATTGAAAGGTTTAAGGCATGAAAGGAGATAATGCAATATGTCATGACAAGAGAAGTTCCATGACTTTCTAAATGATTCTCAAAGTTTCTAGATGAGTCTAGACTCTTCCATTGGTTTCTATATATTGGTTAGATCACAATGTGGTCAAGGTTGGTGATAGTTGATGTTGAATCCATTTTCAAATCATATTGAATTTTTTTCACCATTTTTTCCATTTTTTCCCACACTTTCACATTTTGGAATTTTTTTCAATCTTTTTTCTCTCACTTTCCATACTTTTTCTCTTCACCAATCAATTACACAACAATTATAGAGATGGTTCATCATTTTTTTTTGAGAGAATTGGAGCAAGAGGAACCTTGTAGTAACATGAAAAAGTGGTGAAAACTCAAATTCCAATTTTCACTTTTTCATCAATTCAAGACTTGTCAAGGCTTCAAACATATTCACCAAGTATTGTTGAGTGATTCTACATAATTTTCCAGAAGAATTCGTGCTCCATTGAAGCTCCACAACTCATTTTTCAAAGGTATCGAAAAATCAACATTACTCACTAATTATGCATTCTTTTTACACCATTGTTACATATTCAACATCCCCTTGGGTAGTAGATGGTTTCTGGTAAAGAAAGAAGAGTTTTTACAACAATTTGGTGTTCTTGAAAGTTTGAGATTCATATACGGTTTTTGAGTTAGAGGTCATTTCAAGGGAAAATAATGGTATATTTGGATTCCTCTCGAAAAATCCCACAAGATTCATCTAAAGAACGTTCCATTTGGACAAGAAATGAGTATTTTAGGAGCTTGTGAACTTTTCCGGCCACCATGCTCCCATTTCCGGCCGCCCCAAGCTTCAAATGCTGCATTTTCCCTCTCATTTTTCATCCAAGTGGAGAAGACAAGCAGTAGCCATCGGATCAATGCAGAAAAGTGGACTTTTTCCACCCATCCAAGGGCCAGGCGCTATGCCACGTGTCACAGACCAAAACTACGTCGTTTTGGCTCGTACAGGGGGCTGGGAGAACGTGGGTTCGATCCCTCCCCCTGCCACTTTTATTTATTCTCACTATTTCTCTTGTTTTCTCATGTGTTCATGCTATTCCATATGTTCTTTTATTTTTCTGTTTTATATGCTGACTTCAAATAATCATAAAAAATAGGAAAATTAGTCTTTTTGATCCCCATTTTTTTCTGCATAATCTTCAAGATGTCTGGAATTTTACAGAATTGGAACCATATTTTTTTCCATTTTTCTTCATTTTATTAGATTTTTTTACATTTTAGTCGTCAAAAAATTAGCAATGCTGGTGCTATCATTTTGTTGAATTTCTTTGACCTATCAAAACACAATTTAAATGTCAATCCTTTTGCAGGGATCTCATACACACGTTGAGGTATTGTGATATATTTTTGTGGGAATTTTATTGTACCATTGTAATTGGTTTTGGATGTTTTCTTTAACATGCTCCACTTTAATCTTTCCTTTGGTATACATGAGATATCTTGCAATGTTTTCATCTTGTTTGACCATTTATCTTTGGATATTTTTGTGGTATCTCTCACCCCTGGTTTGTGGCTTGATGTAGGGCATTGGAGATTTTTATTTGAATTTTTTATCACCTTTTGCTATTTTTCTTATGTTTTGTATTCAAACTTGTAATTTGGACTTCCAAACGGACTTTATTTTTGTTAAGGCTCCAACGGCCGCTTTGTGTTTGCGTGATGAACGTCGTGGCTTATATTTCTTATTGTAGATAGGTTAGAGGTATTGGAAGACCCTTAGGTGGCTGTTATTTGTATGTGTAGCTTGCCCGATTATCGACTTGTTTGCATGATAGCACGTTGCGATTCCAAATAGTGGATTACGCGTTTCATTCGGAGTTTTCACTCGATTCTTTGCATATGATCACTTGATATTTTCTTATTCCATCCATGAATGGGCTTGAGGTTGAGATGAACCTTCCTCCCTCCTTTGCATTGCATTTACCATTGCTATATTCATGTTCACTTGTATGCGGTTATTACTTGTATTTCCGTTTCTTCCTTTTGTTTCCTTTCCCGTAGGACTTCCATTCTTCCTTGTTCAAGGGAGGATGTGATAGACATTAGGAGTTAACCCATGCATGATAACATTAGGGTAGATTTTATTCCCTTTTAACCCTAGGATTTGTAGAGTGTCATCTCTTCTTCCTTCAAAACAACAGAAAAACATTAATAAAGGTTATAACAGAGACTAATTCATTTCTTCCGTCAAAAGATTTGAACAGACATCAACCTTTTTGCAATAAGAAAACCCTTGTTTAAGGTGAGATTTTTCATAAAAGACACTTGAACAGCTTGTGTCGTGCGTAGCCCGAACTACGTGAGCTCTGATCTTTCATACCAGATGAAAGTACGTAGGCATAGGATGCGACGTCCTAGCGAGCAACCTTCCCCACCTTCACCCGTAGTAGGCCGAACTACGTTGACTCTGATTTCTCATTCTCTGATGAGAATACGTAGGCATAAAGTGCGACGCTTTGCCGAGTCATTTTTCTTTTCTTTTTCAGCCAACCTTGATAGGTAGATAGATTATAACCAACCCGTCCAAGTAAACAAACAAGCGAGGATCCCGTCGAGTACGACGGACGTGAGGGGTGCTAATACCTTCCCCTTGCGTAACCGACTCCCGAATCCAGACAATGGTTGCGATGACCTTGTCTTACCCTTTTTCGTTAGGTTTTTCCGATCGTTTCCTTTCCCGCTCTGAGGGATAAATAACGAAAGGTGACGACTCTTCTGTTTTGCCGGCACCTTATTTTCGCGCAAGCGACACTTACTTTTCCATCCAGGACTTTATCTCAGATTGCCCAGCTTCTATCATAGCAATCTTATCTTCTAAGTCCGGGTTCTCTTTCTTGATCTCAGAAGAAGTAGATGGAGCAGATTCTGATGCAGGAGTAGGAACAGAGTCAATTTCCATTGGAGTTGCAGAGTCTGGAGGTGCAGATGCAGATGATTTGTCCATAATCATCAGAGCCAAAGGATTCTCTTCCTGAATGACTTCAGAAGCAGATCCTTCAATAGTTTCTGTAGTAGATACTCCAGAAGATGAAGGTGCATTCTCAAGAAGCAAAGTAGGAGATCTGGTGAAATTCCAAAGCATTGTTCTAGTAAGCTCAGCGAATCTGATCTTCACATCATCAGAGCAGACACTCTTCAGATTAGAAGCAACAGTGTTGAATCTGGCAATGAACTTATCCCAGCATTCTTCAGCGGCTTCTGGATTTATGCTTGAGAGACATTTCTCTTCCACAGAGTTTAAACTAATTCTGATTTCCTTCTTGAAACTAGCAAACAGAGTATTAACTTCCAATCTGGATTTTGGTTTAAGGTAGGTTTCAAGAGGGGTTGGTTTTGGTTGTTCTGGTGGAGGTGATATGGTGAAATGTGGAATGATGAACAGAGGACGAGGATAAGCTGGTTTCTTCTGAGCAGGCATGATACGAAAAAAAGGTTTGATTCTGCGAATGGATGGAATAACAGCTCTAGGATTTTCAAAGTATGGAACAAAAGCTGATGGGTTTGGTTTAGGTGTTGGCGTTGGTTCAGGAATGATAGCATCAGATGAAATAGATGTATCTGGTTGTTTTGGTTCATATCCTCTAAGAGAGGGGGTGAGCTAACATCTGGGTGGACATCAGATTCAGATGAATCAGATGAGGTAGAAGAGGGACAAGATGTAGAAGAAACATCAAACATAGTTTTGAGTGGTTGAACATCCAGAACCTCAGAATCAGATATGTATGATTCAATAGGTTTGGGTTGCTCAGGTTGAGGATTTGGTTATGGATTGGAAGGTATAGGTTTTGGTGGTTCAGATACAATGGGTTCAGATGGTATTGGTTCAGGTACAGAAGATTGTTGTTGTTCAGGTTGTTGTGGAGAAGGTTCATGAGGTGTTGGTGTTGGTTCTGTTGTTGTTTTTGTTGTTGGTGGTTCTGGTGGGCGAATTTCAGATGAATTTGGTGCAGGAGTTTGTTTGTCAGATGGTGGATTATCAAATGGTTTAGATTGTGTTGGTTCAGATGGATACTTTTCATATGGTGTTGCAATAGGTTGGGTTACAGATGGTCTAGCAGAAGGTTTCTTAGGTTTAGAAACACGAGGAGGTGAAGGTGAAGGTGAAGGTATAATAGGTTCATGAAGAGTTTGATCAGATGTTAATACCTCTTGTACAGTTTCCAGAATCTCTTTTAGACTTGCCTCTGGAGGATTGATTTCTGATTTCTTGACTCTCTTTGGCTTGACAGCAACAACATCACCAGTAGCTTTCCTCTTAGGCTTAGGAGGTTCTTCTGAAGCAGCCTTTCTCTTCTTCTTATGCCTGGCCTCATACAGATCTGGAACAGGTTCACCTGCCTTCTGAACCAGATTTGCTGGCAGGGGAATTCCTTCATTCAGACACTCTGTGATGTATCTCAGAACAATGTCCCTTGGTTCATTAGCAAAGAACATAGGGAAATTTTCAACAGGGACTCTTCTTTGAGTGGCCTCTTCAGAGTTGAATTTCTTTGGAGCAAAAGTAACTTCTTCTACCACTTTCATTCTGTGAAGACTCTTTCTGTTTAGAGGTTTTCCAATTGCAGAAGCCAATTATTCCTTCATTCCAGCTTCAAACAGATGACTAACAAGACCATTCTCAGTCAGAATGTCTGAGATAAGTCTTCCCATTGGTATCCAGTTTCTAAGCTTCTGGTGCTTGTTTCTGAACTCTTCCCTTGACTGTTTAACACGCGTCCATAGATGATTAAACAGAAGATATGGCAGATCTACCTTGGTGCTCAGACTCAGACAATACATAAAGTATAGCTGATCAGTGTTGACATAATCTGGAGAATTTGAAGATTTTCTATGGTGAATACAGCTCATGAAAATCTTGGCCCAGATTCTGTAAACTGGTTTCAGATCCTTAACCTTGTTAGAAGCTACTCCAGATGAGCAAACTTCTTTGTATACTTCAGTCATGTCCACACGCCCAGATGGTAGATTAGTGACTCCATATGTCTCCTCATATACAATTAGCTTCCTTATCAAAGCTTCAGTAATCACAATTTCTTTACCCAGAACGTAAGAAACTATGAACTTAGGGCAACAAGATGCATGTATCCAGAATTCTTTTACCAAACGAGGGTAAACTGGTCCCATTAATCTGTCAAAGAACTTGGTCCAACACCGTGCATCAATGATGGGACGAAGATCATACCCATTTTCTTCAAAAGATTCAAAATTGACTATGGACTCACACATCACTTCCAACTTATCAACAGGTGTGAGTAGTGTTCTGATAGGTTAATTAAATGGGACAGCACCCATGTTTGAAGAAGCAACTGCAGCCATTGTGGATTGAAACTGAGCTGACGTTGAAGATGATGTAGCCATTGGTGAAGATGATGAAGGTTTAGGGTTTAGATGAAGGCTAAAGAGCAAACAGAAATGCATAAACGTGTTTATGAGAGTGAAAAGTGTGAAATGGTGAGATTTGTGGAATTTATAGAAGAAAATTAGGGCACATAAAAGGTCACACATCAACACGTTCTTATTTAACATTTAATAGCAATTATTAAAAAGAAAAATAATCATTTCAAAGCAATAAATGATTCTGACATTGGGGGAAAATCAAGAATTTCAACTATTCAAACGTTACCTCAAATGTCTCTTCAGTATTGTGCACGCCATCTTTTCAGATTCAAGAGTGACACGTGTTTGCTTGCACGTGCTTCTGAATTCTCTTTGAGAAATGAAATGTTAGCCAACGTTCAGATCCTCTGAGATTTGTTAGTTCAGATACACAGAGAAATAATAATTCAAGAAATTAAATAAATGATAGATGAAATACTTCAGAATTTTAAATATTTTGCATCTGAGAAATTTGCTTCTGATAAATATTATTCTGGACAAAATTCCATACCAATATTTTCCAGAATAAACTTAAACCTATCTTCAGTAAGGGGTTTTGTGAAAATATCAGCCCATTGATGATCTGTATCAACAAAGTCTAATTTTAAATACCCTTCTGAATATAGTCTCTGATGAAGTGATGTTTAATTTCTATATGTTTAGCTTTAGAGTGTAAAATAGGATTTTTAGATAAGCATATAGCAGAAGTATTATCATAGAATACATAAATATTACTCTCAAAGATCTGATAGTCTTCTAGCTGACTTTTCATACAGAGCATCTGCGTGCTACATCCAGCAGCAATAATATATTCTGCTTCTGTAGTTGATAGAGCAATTGTAGGTTGTTTCTTGTTGTACCAGGAGATTAAATTTCTTCCCAGAAATTGACAACTTCCAGAAGTACTTTTTCTTTCAACTCTGTCTCCAGCGTAATTAGATCACAGAATCCAACTAGTTTAAAATCATTAGATCTTCTGTAACACAAACCCACATTAGAAGTACCTTTCAGATACCTTAGAATCCTCTTAACAGCTGTTAAGTGTGATTCTCTAGGATCTAATTGGAATCTTGCACACAAGCATACACTGAATAAAATGTCAGGTCTAGAAGCAGTTAAGTAGAGAAGAGATCCAATCATACCTCTGTAGAGTTTCTGATCTACTTTCTTACTTACCTCTTCCTTACCCAGAGTACTTGTTGGATGCATAGGAGTCTTTGCCATCTTACTATCAGTCATGTTGAACTTCTTCAGAAGCTCTTTTACATATTTGGTCTGATGAATGTAAGTGCAATCTGGAGTCTGGTTGACTTGAATTCCCAAAAATAATCTCAATTCTCCCATCATGCTCGTCTCAAATTCATCCTGCACACATTGAGCAAACTCCTTTCCCAGCATAACATTGGTAGATCCAAATATAATATAATCTACATATATTTGACAAATTAACAAATCTTTCTTAAGTGTTTTACAGAAGAGAGTTGTGTCCACTTTGCCTCTGATAAAAAATTTCTCCAGAAGAAAGTTACTTAATCTCTCATACCAAGCTCTGGGAGCTTGTTTTAAACCATAAAGAGATTTCTTAAGTTTAAAAACATGTTTTGGAAATTTATCACTTTCAAAACCAGGAGGTTGGTGAACATAGACTTCTTCTTCTATAATCCCATTTAAAAAGACACTTTTAACATCTACCTGATAGAGAGTGATGTTATTTTGTGCAGCAAAAGAAATGAGTAAACGAATAGACTCTAACCTGGCCATAGGAGCATAAGTCTTTGTGTAATCAATTCCTTCTTGCTGGCTATAACCTTGAGCAACAAGCCTTGCTTTGTTTCTTTCAACTTCTCCTTTTTCATTCAACTTGTTTCTGAAGACCCATTTAGTTCCAATTATATTGAATCCTTTTGGTCTTGGAACCAAATCCCAAACGTCATTTCTTGTGAACTGATTGAGCTCTTCTTGCATAGCAATTATCCAGTCATTATCTTGCAGAGCTTCATCCATAGAAGTTGGTTCAATAACTGACACCAAACCAAATAATGACGCTTCAAATGATCTGAGGTAGGATCTTGTTCTTATAGGGTCATCCTTTTTTCCAATGATCACATCCTTTGGGTGAGAGGCCTTGATTCTGGAAGATGATCCTCTAACAGTTGATTCTTCAGAAATATTCAAGTTGTTCATTTGAGAAGCTAAAGGATTTGCATCTGGCGTTACTTCTGGCTCTTTCACTTGAACCTTTTCTGCCTCTGAGCCTTCAGAGTCTGTGAGAATTACTTCTCTATCTGCAGAACTTTCAAACTGCTTTGGCTTTTGAATGTCAAGCTTATCATCAAATCTAACATGTATAGATTCCTCCACAATCTGTGTTTCAGTATTGTATACTCTGTATCCTTTAGAGCGTTCAGAATAGCCAAGCATGAAACACTTCTCTGCTTTAGAATCAAACTTGTTCAGATTCTCTTTAGTGTTCATCATATAACATATACATCCAAAGGGATGAAAATAAGCAATGTTGGGTTTTCTGTTCCTCCACAATTCATAGGGAATCTTTTCCAGAAGAGGTCTTACAGACACTCTGTTCTGAATATAACAAGCTGTGTTTATTGCTTCTGCCCAAAAATGCTTTGCCAGATTAGTCTCGTTGATCATGGTTCTGGCCATTTCTTGCAGAGTTCTATTTTTCCTCTCTACAACTCCATTCTGTTGTGGAGTTCTAGGGCAGGAGAAATCATGAGCAATGCCATTTTCATTAAAATATTTTTCAAAATATTTGTTTTCAAATTCGCCACCATGATCACTTCTGACTTTAACAATTTTAAAATCTTTTTCATTCTGGACTTGTTTGCAGAAGTCAAAGAACACAGAATGTGACTCATCCTTGTGTTTTAGGAATTTCACCCATGTCCATCTACTATAGTCATCAACAATGACTAATCCATACTTCTTGCCTCTGATGGATGCAGTTTTCACTGGTCCAAACAGATCAATATGAAGCAGCTCTAATGGTCTTGAGGTTGAAACAACATTTTTAGCTTTAAAAGAAGATTTTGAAAACTCTCCTTTCTGACATGCTTCACAAAGAGCATCTGAGTTGAACTTCAACTGAGGAAGTCCTCTGACCAGATTGAGTTTATTAATCTAAGATATACTTCTCATACTAATATGCCCCAATCTTCTGTGCCAGACCCATTGCTCATCATTAACAGACATAAGGCATTTTACATTTTGAACCTTAAGTTCTGAAAGATTGATTTTGTAAATGTTGTTCTCCCTCTTTACATTAAATAGGATTGAGCCATCCTTCTAACTAACATCCTTGCAAAATTTTTAATTAAAGATTATGTCATAACCATTGTCACTTAATTGACTTATGGACAATAGATTATGCTTTAATCCTTCTACAAGTAAGACATTAGATATAGAGGGAAGATTACCATTGCCAATAGTACCAGAGCCAATAATCTTGCCCTTCTGATTCCCTCCAAACTTGACGTCTCCTCCAGATTTAAGCTCCAGACTTTGGAACATAAACCTTTCTCCCTTCATGTGACGTGAGCAGCCAGAGTCCAGGTACCATGACTAGCGTCTTGACTTTGCTGCTAAATACATCTGCAACAAGATCTTTTTGGGTCCTTTTGGGTTAGTTACCTTAAGTTTGTCTGAACTTCTGTCTTTTTACAACAGTTTTGTTCTGACTAACTTTTGGTTTAAACACAGGAACATTCTGATCAGAACGTGTGTGTTTAATATCTTTCAGATGACCAAACTTAAAATGAGAATATAAGGGAGTCTTCTTAATGATAAGTTTATCAACATGCATTGGATTTAAATCCTTTCCAGAGGAAGATTCATATCCAATTCCTTTCCTGTTGTTTCTGCTAACTCCATAGATCATTGAAGCCATCTTGCTTCTATCTATGCTTTTAGCCAGAAACTTCTGAAAACTGAAGTCATATTCTTCTAGAATATTTTTGCATTTAGACTTAGTTTCAGATTCAGAGTCTTGTTGAGCTTTTTCAAAATTGTTTTTCATTTTCAAATTGTTTTCTTTGAGCTCAGCAACTTTTGACTTTAACAGACTATTCTCAGATTCAAGATTGCATTTAAGCTTCTTGCATTTTGCTTAATCTGGTTATAGTTGTTCAGGACTTCTGATAAAACTTTAATAAGTTCTTCCCTAGAGAGATCAGAAAGTACCTCTTCCGAGTCAAATTCAAAATTAGATTCAGATCCAGATGATCCTTCATCCTGATCCTCCACGCCTGCCATCAGAGCCATGTTGGCGTATTCTTCTTCAGATTCTGATGAAGATTCAGATTCATCTAAATCATCCCAGGTTTCCATTAGAACCTTCTTCTTTTTGTTAAACTTCCTATTTGGCTTTTCCTTTAGAAGCTTTGGACATTCATTCTTGTAATGACCAGGTTCCTTGCATTCATAGCAAATAACCTCCTTCTTTCCAGAGTTTGTTGATTCTTCTGGACAACAGGGATAGTTCATCTTCTTCTTCAGAAGAAAACTCTTCAGAACTTTCTTTTAACACCTGCAATGCTTTAACAGATTTGTTAGATTTTAAGGCAATTGACTTACCTTTCTTTTGAGGCTCGTCTTCCTCAAGTTCAATCTCATGGCTCCTTAGAGATCTGATTAGTTCCTCCAATGTGATCTTGTTCAGATCCTTAGCTAGCTTCAGAGCAGTGACCATTGGTCTCCATCTGATGGGCAAGCTTTTGATGATCTTCTTCACATGATCAGCAGTTGAATAGCCTTTGTCCAACACTTTTAATCCAGCTGTGAGGATCTGGAATCTAGAGAACATAGCTTCTATAGATTCAGATTCTTCCATTTTAAAGGCTTCATACTTCTAGATCAGCGCCAGAGCCTTGGTCTCTTTAACTTGTGAGTTCCCTTCATGTGTCATCTTTAAAGACTCAAATAAATCAAATGCAGTTTCTCTGTTGGTAATCTTCTCATACTCAGTATGAGATATGGCATTTAATAAGATTGTTCTAGCTTTATGATGATTTCTGAACTCCTTCTTCTGGACTTCAGTAATAGATTTTCTATCAATTTTCTTGCCATCCCCATCAGTGGGGTGAACATAACCATCGATGACTAAGTCCCATAGATCAGCATCATAACCAAGGAAGAAACTCTCTATTTTGTCCTTCCAATAGTCTAACTTCTCCCCATCAAACATATGGGGTTTTGTGCTGATTCTATCCCTTTCTTCGTATTTGTTGTTGCTGTTAGATGTTGAAGCTTCAACCATAATATCAACCAAAGAATATCAAGAGTATTTTTCTCACTAGATCTTTTCTATTCACGGTGAAGTGATAACACACACAGAACCGGAGCTCTAATGCCAACTGAAGGTGAGAAAATACTTAGAAGGGGGGGGGGGGGTGGTTGAATAAGGATTTAGAAAATATTATGGCAATAAAAACACAAAGATATTTATCCTGGTTCGTTGAACTCAACTACTCCAGTCCACCCTATCAAGAGTGATTTTCCTTTCTCCTCAAGGACTTAATCCACTATTAATAAAACTGATTACAATAGCAACCACTAAGAACAATTGTCTTAGTCTTCTCAAGAACTACTGACCACAACTTGGTCTTCTCAAGGAACTTTTACAATCAAATGTAAACTAAACAAGTGTTTGAATGCTTCTAAGAAAGCTATATCACAACTGTGATTTACACTTAAGTTTAAGAACGTATAAAAACTATTTAGCAAAGAATAATAATATGTATGAGAGCTTTGAGAGAGTTTTCAAATGAATTGTTCAATTTTTGTCAATGTTCGTCAACAGAAGAAAGTTGTTGAAGGCTTGCTTTTATAGACTTAGAAATCCAAGACGTTGCAAGCTTTGAAGACTGTGTACTGCCAAGTAGCTGTAACCTTTTTGTCTTCACATCACTTGACCTTTCCTAGAAGTAGAACGTTCAGAGAAATCCTTTTTGCCTGAGTTCTTGTGTCTAACATGAAAGAGGAAAGAGTCGTTTGGCATAACCAACAGATATCACTTCAAATAATCTTCTTCAACAAGTTTCTAATTCACAACAATTAACATCAGAGCCTTGAGTGATCAGAGTCTTGATGTCTTCAGAGTTTGTTGTATTAGAGTATTACAGCAAGTGTGCTTCAGCGTGTAATTAATCAGGGCAGAGTTTGGAGATCAGATCCTCAGTACTTGCAGCGAACAGTACTATCAGAGTCTTTTGAAAAACAGTGCTTGAAACTCTTCATACAAAGTCTTCAATCTACGCTTCAGATGCTTCTGTAGCTTCTGCTTCAGATCCTTCTGTAGACAGCGCTCAGAGTCTTCTGTAGGCAGAGCTCAGAGTCTTCTAAGAGAAGCTTCTGACGCTTCAGAGCCTTGCGTAGTTCAACGTTCAGATCCATTTTTGCTTTCAGAAGAATATTAAATTTAATATCTGCAGTAAAAATACTTGAACAAATTTAGAGTATATAATTTCTTAATACAAAATTTCATAAGTGTTATCATCAAAACATAGAGATAAAACCAAGAACAAATCTGTGTTCTAACAATTTATCCATAAGGTCTTGGCATAAAGTAATTAAATAAGATCTAGATAGTTTGGAGAATACCTCATCTACATCCTTTTAATTTGAGTCAAAATCAGCTTCTGATTCTATGTCTGAGAATGTTGAAGCTATCAAATCTAGATTGGCTTCTTCTTCATTCTTGTCAGTTTATTCTTCTTTATCAAGTTTATCCCAAGTTGACATGAGACTTTTCTTGAAATTGCTTCTAAATTTTTTCTTCTAAAAGCTTCCCTTTTTGGTTTTGTCCTTCTGAAGCTTTGGACAATCGGCTATAAAATGACCAGGCTTCTGACAGTTGAAGCATCTTTTTTTATCATCTTTGTTAACTTTATAGCTTGTTCCTTTGAGGCCAGATCTTTTGTAAGAGAACTTTATGTTCTTTTTAGCAAGATACTGAAACCTATTTATGATGAAAGCCATTTCATCATCATCTGAATCTTCTTTAGAGGCTTCAACATTAGTGACTTCTTTATGCTCCCAAGTCTAAGAAGATTTCTCAAACCTCCCAGCAAATTTCAAAGCCATAGACTTTGATTTCATGATTGGTTCTTCATATCCATTGAGTTCTAACTCATCACTTTGGAGATTACTTATTAGACTTTCAATCCTGATATTGTTCAGGTTTTTAGCTTCTTGAATAGCTATCACATTTGGTCTGTATCTAACAGGAAGACTCCTAAGGATCTTCTTGACAAGATCAGAGGTGGTGTAGCTCTTGTTCAAGACTTGAAGTCCAGACATAAGAACTTGAAACCTTGAGAACATGGTTTCAATGTTTTCATCTTCTTTCATTATGAATAGCTCATATTACTGAACCAAAAGATTAACTTTGGCTTCTTTAACTTGTTGGTTTCCTTAATAAGTAGCGCATAAATATTCAAAAATGGTTTTGAAAGTAGACTTGTCAATGATCTTTATGTACTCATAATAAGGCAAAGCAAATACAAGAATGCCTCTCACTCTATGATGTTTTCTGTAAACCTTCTTCAGAGTAGGTGTGAGAGTTTTTCTATCATCTACCATTCCTACTCCATTCATAAGAATATCAATTCCATCTTCCATAGCTCATCATTAAGACTTATGATATGTGTGTGTATCTTGCTTTTCCACCATTTAAATTCAATAGAGTATCCATTGGATATTGGAGGTCTAGTAATATATTTGTTCTTTTCAGATGTACTATAATCATGATTAACATCTCCAAGAGGAGTAGGTTGTGAACTAGGATCACCATCACTATAGAGATATGATTCAACTTCAAAATCACTCATGATAAAGACATAAGTGTTTTTCTCAGAATCTTTTTTGCACCACTGTTAAGTGTTTAACACAAACTAGGCTCTAATACCAACTAAAGGTGAGAAAAACAAAAGAAGGGGGTTGAATTGTGTTGACTTCTTCTCTTTCAAGCTTTTTCTTATTCTGATTCTGATGAATCTCAATCAGATTCTGAACACTTCGTTCAGAGTCTGACTCAGAAAAAAACTTGCTTTACTTATGAAAATCCTTATCATATTCTGAACTAAAATCTGACTTATATTATCAGAGTTGACAACAACATAATATAATCCAAAAGCAAGTAAAGTAAAGAAGAGAGACAGGCAGTTATCCTGGTTCATTTCAACACTTAAGAGTAGTTCAGTCCTCTTGCACTTCCATGAGATTTCCACTATAACCAAACTGATTACAAATGCTTAAGCACCAAGCAAGAGACTTCAAATGCTCAAACCCACAAGTAAGAGACTTTAATGCTCAATCATACAAGCAAGAGACTTCCAATGCTTAAACCCTAATGTAAGATACTTTTATGCTCAAGCACAAAAGCAAGAGAGTTCAAATGTTTAATCACTAAAGCAAGAGACTTCTGACTCTATAACAAACTGTTAAGAGATTTGGGTAACAACTACACTTGATATAAAATCAGAGATGTAGATAGAGTACAACTCAAAAATACTCCAAGACTTAAGAACTTCTAAATTTTGCACAATGTCAAGATGTTCCAAGTTTAGCGGTTTTGACAGAGTGACTTCTCTTTGAAATGTCAAGGTTCAAAGTCTTGTTATGTAGTGTGTTGTATTCTAGTATTCTTCTTCAGAACTTCTGCTTATTAAATTGAAAGTAAGAAAAGAGACATTGCAAACTTTCACCAAAAGGTTGTGCTAGATTTGTACTTGATTAGACACATAAAACGAGATTTTTCCTTAAGTCTTTGCTTGATCAAAAGGTATTCGATAGTGTCAGAGTTTCCTTGATTAAAGAGAAGATGCTTTAGAGGTTGAATTTTTTCAGAGTTCACTCTTTAAAGGCTTATCTCTTCAAAGTATGATTCTTGACTTCTAAAGCTTCAGAGTCTGGGTCACCAAAGGCTGACTTTCTTCAGAGTCTGGTTCTTCCATCAGATCCAGAGTCTTCAGAAGTGATCTTCAGAGCCAGAGTCTGAACTTCAAATGTATAATCGTGAAGCTACTCTTTATCTATTCTCACTTTTATAATCCTGCATACTTGAACATATGTTAGAATACCTAATTGTTCTTTAAATACTTTGTTATCATCAAAACTCAAGGGATATGGTATCAATCATTTTTGTTCCAATATTGGGATGGGATGTGACTGTTGGAATAAGATGTCTATAAATAGGCACCTTTAAGAAAGCAACTTTACTAACTTTTCTCATTCCTTCTCATTTCTCACAAACATAAAAAAAATGTATATTCATCATCAAAGATACACATAAGGAATAAGAAAGAGAGGAGAGAACATTTGGAATCAAGAATCCAGAACCGGACAAGAATCAACATCATGGATCTGGGTAAAGTTTTATTCTTCTTCATAGAAATTAGAGCACAGTGATAATCACGATATCAAGATCTTAAACATGAAATTTTCTAACATTTGATATCAGAGTGTGGTTGTATATATTGTGATTCTCTAGTATTATATGTGTTAGAGTACATTACCATAATATTAAATTAAATTACTATATATGTGGTTTGGTGATGGTTTACATGCTTGGTTTAACATTTACGTTTTTTTCCTAGTATTATATGTGTTAGAGTACATTTTGTTGTTGTTGATACCTATCGCATCATCTAAGGACATGTAATGATTCAAGTTTGGGGATGTGATAACCCATACTTTGTGAGTTATTACAAGTCCTAATACTTGGATATTATCATTTGTTTTATCATTCAGTAGTTAATTTAATTACATTTTGTTGTTTTTAGAGTAATTTTGTAAAGGGCATAACAAGTGCTCTCTTTTGTTGTTTTGATGTGTTTGTTGTTGTTGCAATGTTAGTTATAATGAGGCCAGACACGACATCTTAGGACAACAACGGGTACCCAAAGGAAATACAAAGACTAAAAACAACTGAGAGAAAAGGAGAAGCACCAATTGCATTCCTAGGGAATACGTGGCAACAATCTGGGTTTGAAGGATAACTGCTTTTAAAGGATAAGAACAAGACACTATAAAAAAATATTTAGTACATATTACAACCACTAAGCGAGCTATGCAGCAAAAAGGACAAAGTCGACTTCTTCTCTGCACCAGCAGACTGCCACACTACACTTTGTCTTCCACTATTGTCTGTACCCGGTTCTAAAGTTGTACTAATGAGATGAAATGAATGGAACTTTTCCTTCTCTCTTTTGGGATTGATTTGATTTATTCTCAAGGCCATGATCCAAGAAATTTTTTAAAACCCTAGTTGAAGCAACTATAAAAGCAACTCTTGAAGAAGGAAGAAAAATTCATCATTTTTTATAGAGAAGAACACTTAGAAAAAACTAGTGAAAAAAGTGAGCTAAGTGAAAATGGAGATTCTTTTTCTTCTCACCATCTTAAGTACCTACTACTGATACTTGTTGTGATAGAATTTTTCTCTTGGTGATTAACCATTGCAAGAAGACGAAGTCTTTGCTCTTAGGTTGTTATTTATTTTTCATTATGTGTTTCACAATGATTAGCTTAGGAACCAATATGGTTGTATGTACTAAGCTCATTATGAGATAAACCTTTCATGTTGAGCAATGAGAAATTAATATAATATAGTTTTTATGTTAAGTGATGTGTTATTAATGTTTTGTTTTATCTTGTGCTAACTTGTTATAAATCTGTTTCTTTGATTCATTAACTTGGAAAAAGATACAACCTTGTTGTGAAAGGTCCAACATCAAACATATTTCATGATAAAAATGGTTGAAAATAGTATGATAGAGCTATTCACTAGATTAGCTTCTAAAAGATAAGTGGCTACAACCATAATAGATTTTTAGAATAAAATCAGACATGTTTTAGGGTTACAAGTGAGGCTTGGGGATTTGTCCCTTTGGTCTAAGTTATACGTTTTTGATGATGTAGAGATACACCCTTAGATCAATTTATGACATTTCTTGGTATGACACAACACATTATGCATATAATAGTAACAACATTATATTAATGAATCATTGCCCAACATACTCTATTATTGAACTCACTTATTGTATCAACACTATTTCACTCTTATTATCTACTAAATTGAACCTATGACAATCATAGTTGTTTTTATCTTGCTCATGCTTATTTATAAAATATAGCTTTTTAAAAAACCATTCTAAGTTAGCTCTCACTCCCCGTGGATTCTACATCCCTAATACTTTATCACTTGCTACTTAAAACATACATATATACATACATTTGATATCATACATTTTCAAGCAACACTATCCCAGATAAGTTTCACATCATCATAATCACAAACAACATGAAAGATAGATTATGGTGTAACATTTCACCTAGATTGTAATCTATCACTAGTCATACCTTTTTAGTATTGTTCTCATTAATGACTATTTTTATATTTGTCATTTTTCACAAATCAGTACACAATGAAGCTAGACCTTTCCATTTCCAAATAACTTCAAACAAATAATCATTTTGGATATTATTAAGGTTAGAGTCAAGAACATCGTAAGAGGATTTAAGACTAAACATATCGTAAGAGGTAGGAAACTATAATGGAAATTCATGCATCTATAAAGTTGGAGGCTGAACATACTAGAGATGAAGAATATGAACATGGAGGGACCTATATATGAAGGCTTAGTCCCTCCTTTGGAGGAACTTGAAGCATATCATAAAAAGTGAGCCTTTGAGGACACTTTGTTTGATTTGCTTGCATATTGAATGTGTTGTGTTTGGTTGAGTGCCCATGTGAGTTCCTTTGGTTCTCACATTGCCTCCCATCTTCTTATTCAATTATGTACCTCTTTCCTTTTCAATTGGTGTGCTTTTATGCATTAAGGTTGATGTTTGAATGTTGTAAGATTCATACTCTCTTTTTCTCCCATTTTTACATTTGTTTGAAAATGGCGTAATGCTCCATACGAAATGGAAATGCTACGCGTTTGGGTAGATGCTATGCACGCATGTAGATGCAACGGAACTGACTCAGCAAAATAAATGCTGGAGCTATAGAAACCACCCATGCTGGGAAAGAAAATAACCCTGTCGAGGATAGTTTACACATGCCAATAACGATTAGACTTATGCTGAGGAAACGGACCCTCGAGGGCTTCTTGAAACAATTCATGGGTACAATGTTCTAATCATGAACGAGAATCCACTCAACTGAGGATACACATCATGCCGTGTTGAGGAAAATGCTCTGAACGGCCTTCTAGAATACAGACCTTCTAGGGATCATACAACTCATCGGGGAAGTAGAACAACCATGCTAAACAGCCCGTCTTACCTGATGGAGAACAACAACGCCCCGAACGGCCTTCCAAGATACAATTCTCCTGGGGAACCAAAGATTTGGCTGACGAAAGACGACCAAACATTGGGATCACATCTTGCCTGCCGGAGAATCAACGAATCTGCGGGGGCATCAACTCTGCCGAAGACCTTGGTCTGCGCTACCAAGAGCTGAATATCTACAGACAATCTGCTGGAGAGGAACATGTACTAACCAACTGCTGAGAAAGACTCCACACCTACTTAGTGGAAAGAAGTCCAATCTTGACTTGCTGGGGAGTAAGCGCATATCTGCGACCTGCGGGGATTAAATGTGTACCAACCAACTGCCAGGGACAAAGGTACACGCTTAATTACTCCTTTTAACCTGCATACAACTCTACCGGGGGAGAGATGCAAACTCCAACTGCTGGGGAATGGACTCTGGCTGGGTGAAAACGAAATTCATCCATACCTTTTAGAAACTTGCCCCAAAGGGTGACGACCCTGCTCTAGTCTGATCTCTGTGACATTTTATCTTGAACATAAAAGCTCGCCATGAAACGAACTCGAGATGGCTTGCCCCAGAATCTGTAACAACCTTTGATAAACTCTGAGGATATGGAGAGGAACCGTTTCTTTGTTTCCCATTTTGCCCCAACCTGTGGGATCTCCGTAACACCTTCCTCGAAAGGAAATCTGAAATCTATATCCTGACGATTTGATATGAACTACTTCAGCATTTTGAAACTCGGAGAAATACTTCAGGTTAAGAAACTTCTGGATAAGGACAACTTTTATGCTCTTGGGATGGCTTGCCCCAACCCTGCGATGACTTTTCCCCTGACTGGATGATTTGTGGAACAATATCCCTGGCTGCGAGAGATTTACCGAATCTCGACCTGATTGCTCCAGATTAACTGACTTTTGGATGGCTGGCTCCCATGCCGTGATCATTTGATAGAGCTTGCCCCGGTTCAGCGGAGTATTCAGGCATTCTGCACCTTATCTTGATCAAACTTTCCACTGTAGAAACTTTCCTGCTGTCAAGCGCTTACTCGCAAGTAAGACAAATTGTTCTGCATAAAAGATATATTAATGCAATGCATATGACAGTTTTGAAATCCAAGTCTGTTCACTGGAAAAATTTTGTGACATATAGTGTGTGATATATAGTGAATAAATCGTTTATCAAAATGTCAACATTAACGCAATAAGAGGAATCCTTTTAGGAGTCGGTTTCGATGTGATCTTTACCGAAGTATGCTCTCGAAATAACCCTGCTTCAATTAGGACTTTTGAAGGTTGTAACGTGGTCAGGTTCACGGTTTGAAGGAAAGGATGAAGGCTCAAAATTTATTTTAACCCACCCATTCTCCTTGATGTTCTCCAATCCTACGTTCAGCTAATTCGACATAAGCGCTCACCTTTTAAAGTTTGAATGACAGGACTGGTGGTTCAGAAAACCACACGTTTTCGGGGTGACACTCACTCGCTTTTCGTTTTTGGTGCCTGGAGTCACACGATTTCGTTCTTATTTGAGGATTTTTCTTTTGTAATCCTTTTCGCTTTTCATTTTTTCGTCTTTTCCCTAATTTTTGCCAGGACTGACTCTTTTGAGTCTCTTCGATTTTGAAATCCAGCGGGATGCCCTAATTTTTGCCTAAGTCACTTGTTTCCAAGATTCGACTTAGCGGGCTTTTTCTTTTGATTTTTTTTTTGAACAAATCATGTGACACCGGCTTGTCTGACTCGTTTGAAAAGGGATTGTGACTGTTTCACTTGTGATCGGTAAGGTTTAACCACTGTGGTTTTTTAGGCACGAACTATACAGGTGTGATTGATCCTCGAATGGGAACACTACTTTTGCAGTTCGGACGCTCGATCCAACTAGCTGACACCTACCCTGCCCCGGGTTAAGATTGAGGGTTTTTTCGTTTTTCAGAAACAACTCCTACTACTAGGCTCAAAGGGGTTGACAAGGGATTATCTTCCTTATATCTCCGATGTTTAGGAATTTGAAATAATGTCTGTACATCATCAGCAGGTTTTATTCAAAAGCATACAATCGGAAGCTTGCGCATCTTTCGATTTCGTCATCCTCCTTCAGATTCAGCTTAAACAAACGTTTAACATCAATAAAAAGCAATTAGTGAACACGAATGGATTTAATCAAAAACATGCATACTCATTTTATTGTCAATATCAATTGAAAACCAACAAGTTTTACAAATGAGATTTGCACTTAACAACAGAAGAGAAACTACAAATGCGAAGAAATGACAGGATAAAACAAAGATTATCGGCTTCTGGGAACCGGGCTCTTAAACTTAATCTGCTGCTGAATCAGCCATCTTCAGAATTGCTCGTCGAATTCAGTCTGATATACTTCTGAGCATTCGTTCTCGGTGAATTCCTCCATAACATGAACTGATACACCCCTACAGCTGGATGAAGGAAGATCGTTGATCTGAATACCCTGAGGCGTGATCGAGAACATGTTGGAGTCCAACAGAGTCTGAACCTGGCTCTTAAGCACCTTACAGTTTTCAGTTGAATGCCCCTGTGCCCCAGCGTGATATTCGCAGCAAGCCTTGACATTAAAACCTGGCGGGTACGGAGGAATCACTGGGTTAATCTTCTTCAGCATTATCAAACCCCCTTGATCAAATATGGCAATATCTGACTGTATGACATGGGCAGCCGAGTGAACTGCCTTTCTGGATTCTTTGGTCTTTGACCGGAGTGCTGACATGGCGGATGACAGTATGACCGTTGATTCTGGAGGGGAAATAATGTCCGATGCAAAGACCCCAGAGATTGTTGATTCTGAGCAATTGAAGCGTCTGGAGACTAGGTCTGAGATATCGGGGATTCCCTTCGTTCAGGTGCTTTCATCCTCAAGCTGGGCCTAGGACAAGGCAACAATTAAGGGTTTGGAGATTGCAAGGCATATTCATGACCTATTACGTCTTCAGGGGAAAGGATAGGAACCTCCACCTCTGCTGCGGTGAATGAAGTAAGACCACCTGATGTTCTTACGCCGCCCGACGTGAATTCCACTGCCTTTGAATCAATTAAGTCTTGAACCTTGTGCTTAAAAGCTTTGAAGTTCTCGACATGATGCCCTAGAATGGAAATCACAATAGGCATTTGCATCATAACCTGGTGTCAGCTCACCAGTCAACGGAGACATAGTCTGAAGTTTGACCAACCGAAGTTGAAGCAAGGATTGCAACAACTGAGCATAGGTCATAGGGATCTGGTCAAAGTTTTTGTCAAGATGTTTTGTCCTCTAGGCATACCTTATAACCTTAGAATTGTCTTGGGAACCAGAAGTTATCTACTGACGAGGAAGTTTTGGACTCTCAGATTGCGCAGTAGATATTGGAGGCACATCACGCCTAGGGAGAGATTCCACAGGTAAAGGCGGAACAACCATTTCTGCTACAACCTCAGGCACTTGATCCTCCTCCTTTCTTAGTACACCTCTTAGCACTTATGTGACCAAACCCAACTGAGCCTTCAATTGATGGTTTTCCTCCCTAAGCATATCCTGATCCAAACGTAACGCTTGCATGTCCACCATGAACTGCCCCATCTGGCCTCAGACTTCCTTCAACTCTGCTTGAACCCGCTCCATTACTCTTCTCTGATTCCTCTGGTGGCGTACCGGTGGGTTGTTCGATCAGCAATCCTGAAGCACACTAACGGACCACAGTAAATAAGATTACAGTTCTGATGCACCTGCAATGCAAAAATGTAAAATGCAGACATGTATGTATGCAACAGGGAAATTTCCCCCTCGATTCTAGTTCCGAGAGAAAAGCACGACAATGGAAAACCCCATAAACAAGCAATAGTAGAAACTCCTCATGTATAATCAAAGGCCAACAGGCAATGTACAAGCATATCAACTGAGTACAATCAGAAAGGACCTCAACCAACAGGTCTGGTGATGGTCAGTACAACAAGCATAAGCAACAACTACAGATAGACAGAAAGATAATCAAGCTGGATGACAAGACCGGAAGTCCTCTAGCAACTCCTGCGTCTCGGGGTGATCTGGTCTGGTGAGTAGCCCCTGAATAAGTAGCTCTCGCTAGCTAACGGTACGATGTAGACCCTCAGCGTAGTCTTCCCAAGCTCCTTCCCCAAAGCACTCCTCAAGCTTACATCTCTTGGAATCAGCTCTCAACCTGCAATCTTCCAAGTTTGCAAGCGCTTCATTCAGCCTACAGTCACTGTGTCGTCTGAGCGACGCCTCTGCTGCAATCTTCTCGTCCTTTGCTCTAAGTTGAGTCTTCAACTTACTGTCGCAACTACGAAAAACAACCGGTGGAAAATAGAAGAGTCGCCACCTTTCGTTATTTATCCCACAGAGAGGGAAAGGAAACGATCAGAAAAACCTGACGAAAAGGGAAAAGACAAGGTCATCGTAACCATGTCCGAATTCGGGAGTCGGTTACGCAAGGGGAAGGTATTAACACCCCTCATGTCCGTCGTACTCGACGGGATCCACACATTGTTGTCTATATAAAAGGGTGTGTTGATACTACCTAGCTAAATGTCAAGGGACAAAAGAAAAAGAAAGGAGGAGGACTTGACATAGCATCGCTGCTATGGGCCTACGTATTCCCGTATGGAGCGAGAAATCAGAGTCAACGTAGTTCGGCTAACAACGGGTGAAAGGGGGAAGGTTGCTCGTCAAGACGTCGCGTCTTGTGCCTACGTACTTTCATCTGGTATGAAAGATCAGAGCAAACGTAGTTCGGGCTAAAAGGAACATCGGTTGGTTCAAAATTTTTTTAGGCCCGAGTAAGGTTAACAAGTAATTCTAGTAGTTGGTGTATGCAGCTCGACCATTGGAGACTTAGGCGTTACCGTTTGTGGTAGAACTAAAAGTTAACGACACTCTTTTTATTTGAAAATATTTTCCTGATTAGAATCCCGAAGGATGAAAAAGGTTTGAAGTGTTTTTGTATTTTTTTAGAGAAGAAGTGTTTTTGTGTTTAAATGTTTATAATGTATGTTGTACTAAAGTCTAAAACCTAGGATCGAATGTGTCGCATATCGTCCTAAGGACGTATACTAAACACTCTAGGAAATTGAGAGGTGTCACCTCAATCACCATTTCCCAAGTATAAGGCTCATGGCACAACATCCATTATCTTTATTAAGTGTGTTAAGATTGTATGAAGATGAGAAAAGAAGGGACAAACTAAAGGGGGACTAACACAAACCTAAAGTTCTCATGCAATGGTGATCCTAAGATTGAGATTCAAAATGGAAATTACCTAATGTTATCATGCATGGTTAGTCACCTAATGTCTATCATAACCTCAAGAGGTTAGAGAACTTATGGGGAACATGGCAAAGAAGAACCAAAGAAGAAGAAGAAATATCATGCAAATGAAAATGAAAACATAAGATGCACAAGTAGAATGAAAGTGGGAGGAAAATAGTGTGGGGCAGTAGCCTCCACAAGCTCATCTCAACCAAGCAATGCATATGAGAAATGCAAAGAAGAAAGGAGAAGAAGAAATGCACAAGAAGAAGTCAAGCAACAAGAACAAAACACACAAACATGCACCAAAAGTGGGATGAAATGACCTAAGTCAAACAACATCAACCACATCACCAAAATTACACCAAATGAAAGGGAAAGGAAGCTCAACATGAAAGTGAGGATGGGAGGCTATATGAGGGCAGCAAGGACCTCATACCATGCACTCAACCATAAGCATCACCAACCAAATGCGAAGAAGCACCAAAGATGTCCTCAAGGATTCATCATTTTAGGTATGCTTCAAATACCTCCAAAAGAGGGACCAAGCCACCTTAAATGACACTCCAAGGTCATGGGACACAAGGTAAAGATGTAGAAGAAGGCTCAAAAGCAAGAGCAAAACACAACAAAAGGAAATGCAAGCAAAGCACAAGATAATGCAAGTGAAGCACAACAAGGAAACCCTAATGAAAGCATCAAAAGAAGTGCATAAACCAACAAGCAATGAACATAATTTTGACCTAAAAATTAACATACAGCAAGCTCAACATGTCTAATATATGAAACAAGAGGAGTTGAGAGCTTATTGGATCCATAAAGTTCATTTCCAACTCAAACTAGGTCATGCACTTGTATGAACCTTCCTTGGAGGTAACTTGACTTGCAAGTTACCTCAAAATTAGGAAAATGATTCAAAAATTGCCAAATAAAATACACAAGATACCTAAACATGTTGGCAAACAGAGGCCCAAATATCAAAGCCATATTCCCTCAAAGCACCATCAAAAGAAAATAATCCTTGAGATGTACCACTTTGAAATGGGAGAATCGAGGGTCAAAAGAAAAGCACTAAAAGTCAACCCTAAAGTCAACCAATAGGGGCAAAATGGTCCTCAAAAATTGATCAACTCATCATGGACATGAGGATCAATTTTCAGTCATTAGATCCAAAAGGAAATGCAAAAACAAAATCAAGAACTAGACATGTCAAGATTGGATCCAACTAAAATACTTCCAATGTTTAATTCCATTTTTAAATGAAAATAAAATCAAAAAAATAAAATAAAAATATCCTAAAAATAAAGGACATCTCAAGGTGTATGAAAAATATTTTTGTGGAATTTTTGGACCATTGGAACTATTTTTAATTAAATTAAACCTAAACAGAATTAAAACAAAATAAAAAAATAAAATAATGAAAACAGAGGTGCATTAAGCAATCATAACACGTGCAAATCCATGGGCCGTACAAGGAGGGGGTGCAAATAGCATGTGAGAGGCCCAAGTCCAACAATCAGAAAACAAAAAACGTGACAGCTTGTGATTGTGTGTGGAGAGGCAAAGTGAGTGCATGGTGGAAAGCAAAACAACACGTTGGATAACACAGTAAGCTCATCCAAAGGACCAGAGCGTGCCAAGTCATTTAATGAATTTTAAATTGGATTCTGTGTGTGCAGTCAAATGACGTACACAGTACGTCTTAATCTCATGCGTTGAAATGAAAAGTAATCAGATCCCATTGTGTATGTGAAGCTACCTAATCATCTTCAATATTCAAAAGCTAGAAAAACAGACGGTGGCCTGAGACCGTCTCCGGTCATCTCCTACCTCACAACCGGCCACCGTGAAAACGCATGTGATGCAAACATTAACCAAAATCAACAAATTAATAACCAAAATTCATCTACTCATCACGAGGAAAACGAATCCACAGTTTGTTTTAAGTTTAAGTTCATAAACAAGCCAAATCGCAAACAACAAGAAACGAGCTCAAACCAACAATCATCTCAAATGCCAGTTCATTTTAGTTATTAATGATCTACATGGTTCCTAGGTCTCAAATATGCAAAAATGGCAACCAATCATGGCATAAACAGAGAGATATGGTGAAATGAAGATACCTAGTGGAGAGCTTCCACTGAGCCTTCAATTCCTGATGAAGCTTAAAGAAAAAGGTCCAGAATCACTCCACAAACTCCAAGGAAGCCTTTGCTGTGATTAATTTTGCTTGAAATCCACTGAATCTCCAAAATCGTGTTTCAAATTTCTCTTGCTTTTTCTCAAAGTGTTCTCTCTGATTTCTTCACCAAAACGCCTTTTTTAGGTCTGAAAATCATCCTGAAGCTTTATATGTTGGATTTGGATGGAAATAAAGCCCAATTACAACTGCCTTTGGTCCAATTGAATTTCAACTTTTCCTTCATTTTAAGCTTGCCAAAATCGTGTATACTCAACTGTACCAGCCTCAAACTTGTTTCAAATCATTTACACATGGGCTGAATTGATCACATGGCCAATAATCCTTCCTTGTTTTGATCTTAATGGTTAAATTTGATCATGTGACTTAAGCTTGAAGTAAGCTTGGAAATGGCATACCAAAAATCCTCAAATTCAAATTCTAGAAATTCCGTTATGTTTAGAATATGATTTGCACTCAAAAAATGCATAAACTTTCTACAAAATGATCTCAAATGAATTTAGCTTGATTTTTCCTTTTTAAGACCTTTTCCATGAAAATCACTTTAGGAATTCTTCAATCCAAGCTTCAATCATGACAAGAGATGGTTTGGTAATGCAAATGACCCTATTTGGAGCAAGTTTGATGTTGAAAAGATTTTCATTTGAAGTGTGCCAGATGGTGAAAATGACCTATAATCTTACTTTTCCAAAATACCCTTGCCTTGCCATGCTCATAACTTGAGTTCTACACAACATATGAAAGACTTCTAGTACTCTTTGGAAAGCTAAGACCATGAGGAACAACTTTAATGTTCATCAAAAGTTGAGGAGAAACATCCTTCTAGGTCAAAAATGGCTTGGAATTTGGTTGACTTTTGTTGACAAAAACCACATTCATCTGAGGACCTGTAACTTGTCAGCATCATAACTTGAGTTCTAGAAATTAGATGAATGAATTATAGTACTCAAAAGAAGGCTAGAAACATGCTCAACAAGTTTCATGTTGGGGTCAAGATGAGATGAGACTTCTATCTTGAGAAAGGTGGTCTTGAAGTTGGGCACTAAACAGGGGATTTTACACTGAGAACCCTAATTTAGCAACTTCTCACACTCTTGATTCTTGATGAATTGATCTTGAAATGATATATTAGACATATCAACACAACATCCCATGACCATAGAGACTTGGAATTGAGTCTTAATCTCCTTAAATTTCACAGTTGACTGAGCACTATGCAGATGAAAACCCTAACTGCACCATTCTTGACTGTGGCTTCTTCCACATCACACAACAACTTGAATAAGCTCCAACATGACTCTCAAAGCACTCAATGAGCTCTCTCAACACCTCATATCCATAATTATGAATTCACAACCCTCATATGATCTTCAACTGGCCTCCAAGTTAGGAGGTGACCCACATACATCCATCAATCCTTTCACAAGACTATTGACCACTTCTAGATGACCTGATGACCCTACATGCTTGAGTAACACCCCTTGCTTAGGCTCAAAACTTTGAGTAACCTCCCCTTGCTATGCACAACCTCTTGATCCCCTGTTAGATGAACAATGATATGCAATGCAAATGCTAGAACAGTGCAAATAAACAAAAGCCAGCTAAAGAAAAAGGTTGGGAAAATTTTGGGGTGCAAAAGCTGCCCCTATTCAAACGGCTTGGACCTGACTGGATGAAAATCGAACAATTTCAAACAATCAAGGTAAAAGACGGTTTAATACCAAAGAATACAGAAATTTTCCAACCGCAGAAATAAACTGCAACACTCTGATTGGGGAACAAATATCCAGTAAAAAAACTGAACGCAGACAGTTGCAACGGCAACCAGCTGACTGATCATCCGATAAAGAACACCTAACATCACCGCCAGTCATCTGTGTAACGCCACAGACATCAAAACCAAAGGCTAGATCAACACGCAGTTGGTAACTTCACCTCAGGAAGAGAATAATACTCACATCGTCTAAAAGTAGACGGAAAGACTCCAAATACTCACGTCGTCTAAAAGTAGACGGAAAGACACCAAAATCTAACCTTCACATTGTCTATGGATAGACAGAAAGAAAAACAATACTCACATCGTCTAAAAGTAGACGGAAAGACACCCAAATACTCACATCGTCTAAAAGTAGACGGAAAGACACCCATGAAAGGTCCACATTATCTAAGGATAGACAGAAAGAAAAAACAATACTCACGTCGTCTAATGGTAGACGGAAAGATGCCAAATACTCACATCGTCTAAAAGTAGACGGAAAGACACCAAAACCGCACTTCAAAACCGTTCATCGAATTGCAAAATTCTTTCGTCCATAAGAGTTTATGGAAAGAAAATATCTTCAAAGAGCCACATCGTTAATAGGAATTGACAGAAAGAAAAACATCTTCAAAGAGCCATGTCGTTAATAGGAATTGCCAACAAGGGAAACCAATCATTCTTCAAAGAGTCACAGCGTCAATAGGAATTGACAGCACGAAAACCCTCCTACAACGCCATCTCACCCAATAAACGGAAAGAAAACCACGTCCGACACTCACGTCGTCTAAGGATAGACATAGAGAAAATCATATCCGAAGCTCACATCATCTAAGGATAGACGGAGAGAAAAACCTGCTGGGGAAACACGTCGTCAATAGGAATTGACGAAAAGAAAATCTGCTCGGAGAAACACATCGTCAATAGGGATTGACGGAAAGAAAAACTGCTTGGGGATGTCATCATCAGAAGACTGATGGACAAAGCATAACCGACGTATGATCTGAAACCCGAATAAACCGTTGAGCTGTCTAAACAAAGCTGCTGGATAAATGCCCCTGTATTGATTGAAGAGTGATTCAAGTTGCCACGGAAGGCTAACAGAAACTGGCTTATGCTTCTAAAGCATATGCGTATGTTTGAATATGGCGTAATGCTCCATACGAAATGGAAATGCTACGCACCCGAGGATGAAATGCAAGGATGATGCAAATATGATAACTATATGCAAAGATACAGATGCAGGCTCGGGCCGCCGGGGAAAGCTGGACACAACAGAAACATTCCAACTAAATAAATGCTGGAAAGGTGAAGCCAACTCCACTGGGGATAACCGAATTTTCCAAGTATGATTGGACTTTGCTGGGGAAAACAGACGAATGTTTTCCTGTGTACCAAAGGGAATTGGATTTGCAAAGGATCAGGTACGACTGATGCTGGAAAAATATCCTGTCTGAACTCAAAGGTTTTTGCTGAAGGGACAAGGGATAGTAACACGGCTTCCCGACATTCGTCCTGAAATTGCCTAAGCAGCTCTGGAGAGGAACAATTCCTTCGCTTACGATTTTGCCCCAGCCCGTGGGATCTCTGTAGGGATATTCCTCAAAAGGAAATCTGAAATCTCTGTATCCTGATGGTTTGATATACACTGCCTAAACACCTTGGACCTCGGTGAGGTGCTTCACATTAATTGCCCCAGGGATAAGAATAGCTTCTATTGCCTTGGGGTGGCCTGCCCTAGTCTGCAACGACCTTGCCCCTAATTTGTTGATCTGTGGGGAAAGTGTCTCTTGGCTGCGAGAGATTCACCGAATCTCGATCTGACTGCCTTAAATTAATTGACTTTTGGATGGCTGACTCCCATGCTATGATCATTTGATACAACTTGCCCCAGTTCGATGGAGTATTCAGGCATTCCACATTCTATCCTGATCAACCTTTCCACTATGGAAACTTTCCTATTGTCAAGCACTTACTCACGAGTAAAACAAGTTGTCCTGCATAAAATATATATTAAATGCAATGCATATGAAAATTTTGAAACTCCAATCGGTTCACTGGACAAAAATTTGTGACATAAAGTGAATAAATCATTTATCAACATGTCACATTAGTACAACGCTGTAAGAGGAATCCTTTTATGAGTCAGTTTCGATGCGATCTTTACCGAAGTATGCTTTCGAAACAAACCTGCTTCAATTAAGACTTTTTTGGGTTGTAACTTGGTCAGGCTCACGGTTTACAAGGAAAGGATAAAGGCTCAAAGTTTATTTTAACCCGCCCATTCTCCGTGATGTTCTCCAATCCTATATTCAGCTAATTCGACGCTATCACTCACCTTTCAAAGGTTAAGGACAGGAGTGATGGTTCGGGAAACCACAAGTTTTTGAAGCGACAGTCACTCACTTTTTCGTCTTTGGTGCCTGAATCACACGACTTGTTTTTCATCATCATTTTTGATTTATTTCCCTGACTTTTGCCTGGACTGGCTCTTTTGAGCTTCTTTTGATTTCACAGTCCAACGGGATGCCCTCATTTTATCTAAAGTCGCTTGTTCGCAAGATTCGACTTAGCGGGCTTTTTTATCCTGATTCTTTTCTTTATTTTCTTTCTTTTTTTTTTTGAACAAATCGTGTGACACTGGCTTGTCTTTCTTGCTTTTTCTCAAAGTGTTCTCTCTGATTTCTTCACCAAAACGCCTTTTTTAGGTCTGAAAATCATCCTAAAGCTTTATATGTTGGATTTGGATGGAAATAAAGCCCAATTACAACTGCCTTTGGTCCAATTGAATTTCAATTTTTCCTTCATTTTAAGCTTGCCAAAATCGTGTATACTCAACTATACCAGCCTCAAACTTGTTTCCAATCATTTGCACATGGGCTGAATTGATCACATGGCCAATAATCCTTCCTTGTTTTGATCTTAATGGTTAAATTTGATCATGTGACTTAAGCTTGAAGTAAGCTTGGAAATGACATACCAAAACTCCTCAAATTCAAATTCTAGAAATTCCGTTATGTTTAAAATATGATTTGCACTAAAAAATGCATAAACTTGGTACAAAATGATCTCAAATGAATTTAGCTTGATTTTTCCTTTTTAAGACCTTTTCCATGAAAATCACTTTAGGAATTCTTCAATCCAAGCTTCAATCATGACAAGAGATGGTTTGGTAATGCAAATGGCCCTATTTCGAGCAAGTTTGATGTTGAAAAGATTTTCATTTGAAGTGTGCAAGATGGTGAAAATGGCCTATAATAAAATGACCTATAATCTTACTTTCCCAAAATACCCTTGCCTTGCCAAGCTCATAACTTGAGTTCTACAAATCAGATGAAATACTTATAGTACTCTTTGGAAAGCTAAGACCATGAGGAACAACTTTCATGTTCATCAAAAGTTAAGGAGAAACATCCTTATAGGTCAAAAATGGCTTGGAAATTGGTTGACTTTTGTTGACCAAAACCACATTCATCTGAGGACCTGTAACTTGTCAGCATCATAACTTGAGTTCTAGAAATCAGATGAATGACTTCTAGTACTCAAAAGAAGGCTAGAAACATGCTCTAAAAGTTTCATGTTAGGGTCAAGATGAGATGAGACTTCTATCTTGAGAAAGGTGGTCTTGAAGTTGGGCACTAAATAGGGGATTTTACACTGAGAACCCTAATTTAGCAACTTCTCACACTCTTGATTCTTGATGAATTGATCTTGAAATGATATATTAGACATCTCAAAACAAAATCCCATGACCATGGAGACTTGGAACTGAGTCTTAATCTTCTTAAATTTCACAGTTGGCTGAGCACTATGCAGATGAAAACCCTAACTGCACCATTCTTGACTGTGGCTTCTTCCACATCACACAACAACTTGAATAAGCTCCAACCTGGCTCTCAAAGCACTCAATGAACTCTCTCAACACCTCATATCCATAATTATGAACTCACAACCCTCAGATGATCTTCAACTGGCCTCCAAGTTAGGAGGTGACCCATATACATCCATCAATCCTTTCACAAGACTATTGACCATTTCTAGATGACCTGATGACCCTACATGCTTGAGTAACTCCCCTTGCTTAGGCTCAACACTCTGAGTAACCTCCTCTTTCTATGCACAACCTATTGATCCCCTTCTAGATGAACAATGATATGCAATGCAAATGCTAGAACAGTGCAAAGAAACAAAAGCCAGCTAAAGAAAAAGGTTGGGCAAATTTTGGGGTGCAACACTTACTAATCTGTAGCTTTAACTTATCTTCGCGCTCCTTGTTGTTGGAAAGGGTAGCATTCCACTGAGTGTTGAACTTGGAAATCTCCAAATAAGCTTTATCCAAGTCCTGCTTTTTAGAAGTAAGCACACTGCTAATAGCCTTCAAATCCAAGCCTAAGCGCTCACGAGCATTGGTCTGCTTAGTCAAATATGTACCCAATCTGTTCACAAGCTCAGCTTGTTTCTTGAAAGAGTGTACAACTTCATTCTTCTCTCTCCGGAGCTGAGCAATCTCTTTTTCTAACTCCTCATTAGCTTTCTGTAGCTCCTCTTTCTCGGCCCATAACTGGTTGTACTTATGAATATCCACAGTGGTAGGCTCCTCAATCATGAGGGGATACAAAGGCGCAACTGAAGGAAACGACATCAGAAACTTAACGACTCTCTCACGAATCCAAGTCAGGTAAAGATCATAGGCTTGACTATTACTCTTTCCCAACAATGCTTTCCCTCTCCTGTGAATATTGTTCCAAGCATGCTCAAGTCTGGCTAATGTATCACTCTCCAACAGCCCGGTGAGATACAAAGATTCCTGTATCTCCTCTTCTTTGAGAGGATCTCTCAGTGCGTATCCAAACTGCCTAATCAACAAGGATGAGTTATAGTTGATGCCCCCTTTCCTCCCGACCAAAGGGACATTAGGAAATCCACCGCAACTATAAATGATTTATGTACCCAGCATATTCCTGTCAAACCAGATAATGTTCTCTGCAGACAAACCCATCATCCTCTCCGACCACTCTGAAGTACCAGCAGTATCCATGAACGGACCGGTCTTGGGCATATGACTCATCAACCACCTGTATAACAAAGGAACACAGCAGGATACATTCTTTCCCCTTCGGTTCTCATTCTTTTAGTGGACTGAATGATAAACGTTACCTAATAGCGTAGGTACTGGGTTCCTTGAAGCAAAGATATGGAACGCGTCCAAGTCTACAAAATTCGGCAGATTAGGGAATAATATAATGCCATAGATACAGAGAGCTAGAATGGCGTTAAATACAATCCAACAACCATCTTTGGCACACTGATGGGCCTTTTCAACCAGAAAAAGCAAAGGGAAATCAGGCACCCCATTCCACTTAGTCAACTTCCCCTCTATCTCTAAGGCATCCAGATGTAATGCAGCAACAAGGTTAGCAATATTAGGCTTAGCATCAGCATGGAAGAACGACATCTGATTAAGAATAGGCACATCTAACAACGCAGAATATTCCTCCAACGTAGGTGCCAGGATGTAATCAGGAAATGTAAAACATCTCAGCTGTGGGTCGTAGAATTGCAGCAGAGCATACAGACCATTCATCTTGTACACTGAAGGTTTGCAAACAAAAATGAGAAGCTTCCCATAAGATTTTATGAAGTCTTCCATTACTCTCCTATCAGCCATGGCAGTCAAACTCAGCAGAGAACTAATGTTAGGAGTAGGAAGCTTGTAGGCCACTGTTTTCTTCAAGGGTTCCATGTCAGAAGTAAGGAACAAGATCACTAGAATCAAGGAAGGAAATATACACCTGAAACATAAATACATGTTAATGAAATGCAGATGAAAATGAAAATGCAAAAATGCAAACAGGGGATTAAGATTGTTGTCCTATAGATCGAGAAGAACCAGCGTTTCGATTTGGCACGAACATTAGCATAGCTCTGATAATAGGAACCACTGATATCGTGAATACAGATTCACACTGTAAAGAAATCTGGGTAATCTGAAAGTCAAGGTTTCCTGCATAACCCAATACCTCTCATAGGTATGGACCTATCCACTGATAAGGTTCGACATCCTATGCGTTCATCAGCGTCACATACTTTCAAGAAATGATGATACGTTCACCATTTCTGGTTTGGCATCATCATCTCCCGAAGAGGCCTCACTTAGCTGAATCACAAATGATCGATCCCCAGAGTCGACAACTCTTAGATCCAAGATCCCCTCAAGCCCAAAGGGCTGGAAAGGAAATCATCAAAGAGAACCTCGTCTGAGCGCGAATTTCATGGGGAAATAGTACATGCAAAGCATGCACGCCCCCCACTACTTTCCACTACTAATGCTATGTTTGTACTCGAGCCTGGGTCTGGCTTATCACTCAATAGAACATTCCCTCCCCACAGCACAACAATAATGATACAATGTGGAAAGTAAAAATGCGAAAGTAAATAAAGTACAGTATATATGTACGCATCCACGCTTGTTATCTATCTAAAAGGGTGATTGAACTATCTATGCTAAATATCTCATGGACAAAAGAAAAGAAAATGGGACTCGACGGAGCATCGCCGCTCTGGGCCTACGTATTCCCGTCTGGTACGAGAAATCAAAGTCAACGTAGTTCGGAAAACTACGGGTGAAAGTGGGGAAAGGTTGCTCGCCAAGACATCGCATCTGGTGCCTACGTATTCTCGCACGGTACGAGAAATCAGAGAAAACGTAGTTCGGGCAAATAAGAACACCGGTTGGTTCAAATGTTTTTACCCGAGTAGGGTTAATAACTAGTTCTAACAGTTACGTGTGTGCAGCTCGACCATTGGAGACTTAGGCGTTACCTGTTTGCAGTAGAACTAAGAGTTAACGAAACTCTTGTTTAGGAAAAGGTTTTCCATTATTAAGGGGTCCAAAAGGACAAAATGAAGTTTGATCATTTGTTTTTGTAGTCATTTAAGAAGAAGTGTTTTTGAATTGTTTGTAATTCATGTTGCACTAAAGACTATGACCTAGGAGCGAGTGCGTCGCATATCACCCAAAGGGTGTACACTAAACACTCTAGGACATTGAGAGGAATCCCCCCAATCACCATTTACCAAGTACTTAAGGCTCGTAACATACAACATTCATTAGCCTTTATTAAGCGTTTTAAAGTTGTTTTGAGATGAGAAGAGAGAGGGGACAAACTAAAGGGAAACTAGTTCACCTAGTAGTTATCATACAAAATGAACCTATGGTTGAGGTTAGAGGGATACTACTTAGTGTTGTGATACATGGTTTAAGACCTAGAGTCTATCATAATCATCCTTAAACAAGGAGATTAGAGATCCTAAGGGAACATGGAAGTGAAAAGAGAAGAAGAAAGAAACATAAAGTAAAATGCACCATGCAATATGCAAACATCTTATGCACATTTAGAATGATAGTGAGGGAGGAAAAATGTGTGGGGAAAAGGCCTCCATAAGCCCATATCAACCTCAAGCATGCACATGGAAATGCAAAGAAGAAGGAGAGAAAGAATGCATATAAAAGTTCAAACAAACACACAAAATGGGATGAAATGGGAAGACAAATCTTACACCATTCATACATCACCTAATGAGCCCTAAGGCAAGTCAAATGGAAAGAAAATGAGGACCTAAGTCCAAGAGGAGATAAGGGATGAAATGAGACCAGCAAGGTGCTCAAAATATCATTCAACCAAGGTATCATTATGATTTGTGCAAAGGGATGCACCAAAATGTCCTCATGGTTCACTATTCAAGTCATGCTTCAAATACCTCCAAAGGAGGGATTAAGCAATCTCAAATGGTGTCCCAAAGTCATTGGACAGAAAGAGAGATGAGAGGAGAATATGCTCAAAGTAAATTAAAAGAAACACATAAAGAAATGCAAGCAAATCATATAAAAAGATAGGAAACATTCACACACATTCACAAGTGAAACCCTAAAAGAAAGGCCTAAAAGATAAGCACACTTCAACAAGTTATGAACCAAATTTGGACCTATAATTGAACATCTATATACTTCAACATCTTAGAAGCATGGATCAAAAGGAATTAGTAGTTTAATGCATCCATAAGTGTCATCTCCAAAGCAAACAAGGTCACTAATGTGTATGAACATCCCCTAAGGGTAACCTATATTGGAAATTACCCTAAAAATAGGAAACATATTAAAAAAAAACAAATAAAATCCTAGATGACCCCTAAGGTGTTAGGAACCAGGGGCCAAAAGCATGAGGACAAAGTCCTACCAAAACAATGCAAACAGAAATGAAAACCCTAGGGTACCCCAAAATGCAAGGATGAATCAAGGGTCACTAATACTAGCCTAAAACCCTAACCAAAATTAATTAACCTAGGGGTAAAATGGTCTTAAAAAATCAATTAACACATCATGAACATGAGAAAGAAAAACCAGCCATTGAAATGAAAAATTACTCAAGAAATAAAATCAAGATCATGGAGGTATCAATTTTAAACCAATTAAAACACCTCAAATGTAAAAATCCAAATTTAATTGAAAAATAACCCAAAAAAATAAAATGAAAATTCCTAAAATCAGTTAACATCCCAAAATATGTAAAATATATTTTTGCAAGATTTTTAGGTCCCTTGAGGTATTTTTACTAAATTAAAATCAAACAGAAAAATAAAATGAAAAAAAAAGAATAAAAGAAAAGAAAAAGAATAAACCAGCGTGTTGAATAGCAATCAAAAGCAGTTAAATTCATTGGGCCTATGAGATGGGGGGTGAGTAGATATTGGGGCCCAAGAAAACAAGGCTGAAATGCATAAGCCAAAACGCCGCGTCTTATTAATGCGTTGGCAGTCAACTGATTCACATGGATGGTCAAACGCAATCAGAGTCGTTGATCTAAGCTCAGTCAAGGGGTCAGAGGCTTGCATGGACTCACACGTTGGCAACGGAGTCTAAGAACTAGAAAGTGGTTCTGAAACTCCGGCCATCTTCTTCGGCGAACCTAGCCGGAGTTGATGACCCTAAACTTTATCAAAAAGCGCCAAACTTAATACCATTCTAATCCTCTCGTTGTGTACATCAAGAATCTATGGTCTATTTCCATTTATCACCCATAAATAAAGCAATACGAAGCATTCAAGATTCAAGCTCAAATCACAAATTGTCAAGAAAATAATCCTAACTAATCCAGACTTTGCCTACGTGAGTAGGGCTTCAATGTGCAATGAAAATGGCGTATGATTGATGCTTAAACAGAGAGTAATCTTGAAAGAAATTTTACCTAATGGAGCTTCTCCGTTGGGTCTTGAATTGATGCTTAAACTTATGCAAAATGATCCAGAAACGTTCAATGATCTTCAAGGAAGGTGACTGCAATCTTCAATGGGCCTGAATTCCCTTGAATCTCCACTTCATGATTTCACTTTCTCCTTGATTTTTGCAACTGATTTCTGCTCCAATTTCCACCAATTTTCCCCTCTGAAGGTTTGTTCTTCATCTAGAGATTATATACTTTGGATTTGAGATCAATTGGAGGCCCAAATTGTGGCCTGTTATGATGAATGGAAAAATCCAAAATTGAAAATGGAAGCTTGAAAATGCGCACGTGTTCTTGCTCCAATGGCTTTGATTTAAGTTCAAACAACTTGCTAGTGGTATGTAGTGATCTAATGGATAGAATTGATCCCTTGAAATGATCCCATGGTGGATTTTGTATATGTAACTTATACTTGAAGCAACTTGGAATTTGACATGTTTTTACTCACCATGAACCAATTCTGAATTGTGCATTGTGTTTGACATGTTAAAGGGACTCAAAAAATGCACAAACATGTCATGAAATGATTTAAAATAGATTCAATTCAAACCATGGCCTTTAAGTCCTTTTTTCATGAAATTTCTTCACCATCCTTCACATACAAGCCATACCCATGATAAATGATGGTTTAATGATAAAATTGAGTTCATTTGATGTAAGTTTGATGTTGGAGAAAGTTCCATTTGAAGTGCACAAAGTCATGAAAATGACCTATAACCAAAATGACCTATAATCAAAGTTTCCCAAAATACCCCTGCCTTGCAAGCTTCATATCTTGAGCTCTACAAATCAGATGAAGGACTTCTAGGACTTTTTGGAAAGCTAAGGATCATAAGGAAAAACTTTCATGTTTGGGTCAAAGTGATGAGAAACATCCTTCTAGGTCAAAAATGTCTTGGAAGTTGGTTGACTTTTGTTGACCAAAATCACACTCATTTGAGGACCCATAACTTGTCAACATCATAACTTGAGTTCTAGAAACCCAATGGATGAGTTCTAGTACTCAAAAGAAAGCTAGAAACATGATTTACAAGTTTCATGTTTGCATCAAGATGAGATGAAACTTGTATCTTGAGATATGTGGTCTTGAAGTTAGGCACTAAAATAGGGGATTTTACACTGACAAGCTTAGAAACCCTAACTTAGCAACTTCTCACACTCTTGATTCTTCTTGATTTGATCTTGGAATAACATCTTGTATGTATCAACACAACACTCCATGATCATAATGACTTAAAACCATATCTAAATCTTCTTTAAATTCATAGTTGACTTAGGGTTGACCAGATGAAAACCCTAGATGCACCACCTTGCTTGTGGCTTCTTGCACTTGATATAATGACTTAGATAAGCTCCACAATGACCCTCAAGGAATTAAATGAGCTACTATAATCTTCTTCATCCATAACCATGGACTCATGATCCTCTAATAATCTTCATTTGGTCCCCAAGATAGGAGATACACCATAACTATTCATCTGCTCTTTCAAAGAACTTTGATTTTCTGATGATGATGATAAGCACTTGATCACTTGAATAAGACCTCTTGATTAGGCTTAGAAACCTTGGTAACCTTCTCTTGCTATGCACACCTTCTCTTGATCCCCTGCAAATGGACAATGGTATGCAAATGCTAATGCTATGAAAATGCAATGAAACATGAAGCAAGTTAGAAAAGGTTGGGCAAATTTTGGGGTACAATAGTTAGTGAATGGTCTGAATTCACCACCAAAGTCAGATTGAACTGACTTGATTGTAAGACCAAATTGTTTTTTCACAAACTTGTGGAACAATTTAAAAGCACCTGTCGCTACTCGAAAAAAAATGCATCGCGCAACGACGGGGAGGCGAAAAAGATAGACAGAAGAGTCGCCACCGAACTTTATTTATCCCATGAGGGGAAAGGAAAATATCGAGAAAACCTTAAGAAAATAATGGATAAGATGGTCTCGCGACCAAGAACGGGTTCGGAAGCCGGTTATGCGAGGGGAAGGTATTAGCACCCCTCGCATCCATCGTACTCGATGGGAACCTTTTGTTTGTCGATGTGTGAATTTATTTGCTTAAATATTATGCTATCAAAGAGTGTTTCAAAGGGGTAAAGGGAAAGGTTTAGAAACAAGAAAGTTAGGAGGAAAGAGAGAACGGGGAAGAAAAGAGAAAGAACAGACTCGGTAGGACTTCACAGTCCTATGCCTACGTATTCTCAATAGATATGAGAAAGTCAGAGTCGACGTAGTTCGGGAAACTACAGATATGGGGGGAATGTGTGCTCGGCAAGGATTGTGGCCCTTGTGCCTACGTATCTTTACTTGAACGAAGTAAAGAATCAGAGCAGCCGTAGTTCGGCCTACGGTTTGTTGATGTTTTTTATGGATGATGCTATCGTGCGCATTCTAGCAGTTAGGTGTTTCGCTGCTCGCTCGTTGGAGACTTAGGCGTTACCTGTTTGCGGTAGAACGGACGTAACATATCCTTTTCGAAATGATTAGGTTTTCGCCACGCGAGGCAAGAAGTCACGTTTGATTGATTGGATTGTTTTTTAGGGGGCGAGACAGGTCCTCGGATAGTAACCCCTACGGGTAGTACCCGATTCGTTATCTCAAAGTTTTTGTTATAAAAGGGTGTGGTGAACGAGGCGTCTTCGTATTGAAAGACGAGTGTCGAAACCACCCTCACTACAGTGGGCATCCCAATACTCGGAGAAGAAGAAAGACTACACTTAATCCTCTCTCTTTAATTCAATGCAAAGAGAACTTCGTTCTCTTATTAAAGATATTTTTGGTTTTGAATGGTAAGTACTTTTGTGACGGGGAACCCTACGGTAAACGTCAGTACTCGGGATAGGAGAAGGCCTACGCCTAACCACTCCACGACCATTCAAGTTTTTGTATGAAAAGGAATTTGAAAATGCACTCGGTACAGGACCGAGGTTTTAGGTGTGAAAAGGGTTACGGAAGGAATGTGAAAGCGAGATGGTGGATAAAGAGATATGTGATGGATAAAGTTACGTCTTCGTATCGAAATACGAGTATCGAGACCACCCTCACTACAGTGGGCATCCCAATACTCGGAGAGGAAGAAAGTCTACACTTAATCCCCTCTTTTTAATTCAATACAAAGATAATTTGATTTTGAAAATGGTTTGACAAAGTTTTGAATCGAGGCGGGACAGGTGACGAAGAGAGAAAATAGGTGGTCTCAGATCCAACGTCATTTATCAGTAGTTTGACTTAATGACGGTTTACGGAGGTCTCGTCATCGACCCAAACAAGAACGAATAAAAAATAAAAATCAAAAGTATACCCCAAATTATTTATTAAAGAAATCTTATACGATTAGTTGAAGATATTAACAAAAGCAGAATATACACAAAATAGAAGTCGTCAAAATTGTTTTAAGAAAATTATTTGTAAAACATTTATATTAAAAACTTTTTGAAAGAAAATCAAGAGAAAGGATAGGGGGTATGTGGAAGAGCAAACACGGGCTCATGAGCAGCATATGGCTCAGCCCATCATCAAATTCAAAACATCTTTTTTTTTCTAAAAAAAAAAATGGAAGAAAAAGAAAACAGAAACACTTCTAAAAACTCCAACGATGCCAAGTTCAAATCCACAACCACCTTCATCAATCAATAATCCGAAAAAAGAAGTAAAACTTACTCAGCAATCATCGATGTCTTCAAAAATGGGTCGAAACCCCATCAACTCCAACCAGAAAAACCTAGCGTCACTTTGTCCGCGGATTATCTCACCTTTCTTTCTCGCTCCAACTACTTGACTCCTTCTGATTCGTTTTTCCAAGCCTCATTGTCGATCTGGGTTTGCGCGACCGCCTCAAGTTCAAGCTCGAACTCGATTCACCCTTGTTTTGCGATAAGGTCTATCTGATTTTTTTTGTTTGCGAAACGTGTTATCCTGGTTTAGTTTGAGTTTTAGGGTTTTTGAAGGCTGAAGAGGGTTTATGGGTTACGTATTGAAGGAGATCGATGAGGGCCGTTTGAGGAAGGAGTTTGATTCTGCAGTTTGGGATTATTGGTGAAGAACCTGTTGAGTTTCGAAAATTTAATGGGCGACTGGGGGGTTTAGGCTTTGCGTGGTTTTGTCGGAGCGTCTGAAGTTCACGGCTGGATTAGATGATTCTGAACGTGGGGGTTTCGAAAGAAGGTTCGATTTAAGTGCGAAAAAAAATGGAGTTTATGGGTTGATGGTGTTTGAGAAGAACGGTTGGTGGTTGTTATTCTGGGTGAGTTTGAAAAAGATGATTGAAGTTGATAGAAGGTCGGCTGAAGGGGTTTTTTGGTTATGTTGTTGTTTTAGTGGTGTAAGGAATTGTGGTTTGTTTGTTGTCGCAGCTTCGAGACGGCTGTCATGGTGACCGTGGTGGCGTGATCGTTGAAGGTCGATTCACGGCGGGCAGATATTGGTAAGCTTGCTGCGAGTTTGTTTATTGAACAGGGATCACCTGAGAAATGAGAGGTTCAGACATAGTTCAATGGCAGAGGGTTGAAGACATTTTCTGCCATGAGCTGGTTTTCGGTACGGATGAAGATGAACGAGTTTGATTGGAGTGGTTCGAAGATATTTTTTGTTTGGAAATGGGTTTCCGGATTTGGATGGATTGATAAGGGTTGATGTTGGTGCTCACGATGAAGGTTTGAGAAGGCTGATAACAGTGAAGAACATGGTTTGTTGGGATTAATCAATGAAGAAGAAGGTTGTTTCCATGGTGTTGGATGGTTGTTCTGAAGTGTGAAGAATGGTTGATGTGTGTGCTATAGTGGTTCACTGCGTGTGTTGTTTCTGTTGTATTTATTCCAATCAGAAAAGAACAATAATGACTCTTCAAGGGTGATGGTTGATGCACACTTGATGATGATTTAGTTGGTGGAGGTGGTGCGATTTGAAGGACATGATGTTTCAATGTTCAACATGAACAGTTGAACACATTGTTGAGAAAAGAGTGAAGGGTGAGTTGCAATCGAGAATTCGAGGGTGAAGAAGATAGGTGCCAGGTTGATGTAGCAGATGAGGAGATGATGCAGGTTTGATTTTTTGGGGTGTTTGGGAACAAGGCTGGTAGGTTTTTGTGATTGCAGCTCTTCTCTTTTTCTTGTTGTTTATATGGTTTTTGTGTGTCTTTTTTTCTTTTTTACTTTAGAGTGATGGTTGTGAATTTATGCAGGGCTTGTCTGGTGTGGAGGATGTGGTTTGTTGGTCTGTAGCAGGTTTTGTCTGGCGGTACGGTTGTGCAGAAGTTGTCTGGAGTGGACTTTGGTGCAGCAGGCTTGTGTGTTGAGTGCTGCAGAATGGTTTATTGTTTTATTTTCTTGTTGCTGCATAGCAAATTATGACGGTTGTAACTTTGTTCTGATGCAGGTATTTTGCTTTCGGTTTATGATGCGGCGAAATCACATCAGTTAAAAGAAGCATAACCTCTCTACCGTAGCTGCTGGGAGTTGTTTGTGTTGTACAACCACCACCGTTGTGCTAAACAACCGAAACTGAGTTGGATTTGAAAACACGATGCGACGAAAAGAAAAGTCTGGAGTAGCGGTACTCATACAAGAAAGATTATGGCTAACAATATAATTGCAACGTACTCACAGTAGCACAAAACCGAACAGAGTAATCGACATCGCCAAAATAAAGTGACACTGAATCGAGGTCGTGAGTCGTATCCGTGGTCAGACTCTGACCAATCTACCAAGTTAGATGTTGATGTGTTGTGGTTTGAAACTTCATTGTTATCAATTAAGTCAAGATTGTTGCACCGGCCTAACATGTGTGCACTTTTTGTTGAAAAAGTGTTTCCATAAGCCCGTTCCTCTCCTTCAACCTCAATAACAGAAGAGAAGTCAGGAACCTTTGTATTGATGGGATGTGATTGAGGCCTTCTAATAATCATGCAGTCCTCGGAGCTATTATTTTTCAAGTTGAAAAAAAACTTTTGGAACCATTACTAGTCCTCAAACTGCATCAGGATCTGCGTCAGACTGGCACAGAGGAGGGCGAGTACCAGGTTCTCTTTCTTTATAGCATTGATTTGTCAAAGGTTTCTGCCAGATGACAGTTTGATCCTTTTTAGAAGCTATTCTCCAACACATATGTCCCACGAGATCGCTCATTTCTTTCCATATCCTTAGATTCTCTTCATCCTGAGCATACGCTTCGGGAGATGAGTACGCAAAGTAACCTCCTGGCCTGAGCACGCGGTCTAGTTCAAGAAGCAGTATTCCATCTCTTTGAAGCCAGTCAATACGGCAGCGAGAACAATGAGCAAGTTCAAAAGATCTGCTTGGGTAAGGGAGTCTCTTAGTTCTCAAGACACCAAGGTATGCAGGAATTCCTCTTTCTAGGGCAAATTGGATTTGATTTTGATGTACATCATTCGGTGCCAATGACATTGTAATGATATCAGATGAAAGAAGGTATCCTTTCTCAGCATGAGTGGTAGCCATGGTGGGAGGGCATGTTGGTCGCGTGTTGATGATTGGGAGAAATGCAAACAGAGGGTGGCACAAACAGTGCAGGTTAGTGAGTGTTGTTGAATAGAGAGATTTAGATAGCAATGTGAATGAAAGTGTTGTTGATGTGTGGTTTGGAGAGTTGAATGAGAGAAAGTTGGGACTTTACAGTGAAGGAGAGTGAAGAGACAGACAATATTGCTTGCTTTCTCATGTGATTGTCAGTATGTTTATCCTCAATATTCTCATTTTTTCCTGCAGACTAAAGATGTCAAAGAAGCAAATGGAGGACTAGTCTTATCATAGACTAGTGTGTCGTTGATAATACATGAAGTACAACTGTATGCCCATGCTCTGGAAGATGAAGGACAAATGTTGCCAAAACATCATCAAAGAGGAGAATTTCCTTCGACGGGTAACGGTTGCGGATCAACTCAACAATATTGTCGGCAAATTACTCTGATGTAAACTGAATCAAGTATTCAACATATGCAGCAATTTGATCCTTCTTTTGCTGACCATCTTGTGGAGGAGGCCCAAAACAGTGAGGAAAATTGAAGACGATCAATCCACCTTTCACTTGTAGCAGCCATAGTTGAAGCCATCAAAAGCTTCCAAATCTCAAACTATTCCCTTCTTCTTTTGCTTCTGTGTTTAGAGCTTAATTTCTTTTTATTTGTTGACAGAGCCAACATCAGAATTTGAACTTGCGGCAAATTCTGTGCCAGACTGTGAAAGTTTGTTTGGTGCTGAGAAATCGCCCACCGGATCCTCTAACCCTTTTCAAAGCATGCCGGTGCCAATATTCTTGAAGAAATGTCGCTCGATTATCATTTTAGTGTCGAACAGGAAGTAGGTTCCTCAACATACTCATTCTTTGGATTTAATGGTAAGTCAAGATGCCCGTGGAATTACATTCGAACAAGCACATTTTCATATCAACTTATATAAGCTTGCTTTAAAACATGCAGGGATAGCAGGAATTTGGCGGATTCAAGCAATAAGAGATGCTGGAGGATGGAAAGATCGAACCACTGTGGAAGATATGGACCTTGCAGTTAGGGCAAGCCTGAGGGGTTGGGAATTTCTGGTTGGTAAAATCCAAGACTGAATGAGACACGGAAAAACATCACGTGATAATCCTTCATATCCACATAGGGATATATATCCGATACTTTTTGATCTTACAATTGAAAAAGGGACTTGTTTGACACCAGTATTTGCTGCAATTAAAGTTGTCAAGGATTCCATTTGCAATATATCTTCTTCCAATTTGTCAATCTTTGAACAACCAGAAAGAATGAGAGTTTTTACTGATACCAGTTGATAGATCTCTCTAGGGAAATTGGCAAGACTAGTGCAATTCTTAAAATTTATGAGATGAATCTTCTTGAGATCCCCAATGGACTTGTGTACCTCGGATAAACTTTGACAATTCTTCATAATGAGTTTTTCTAGATTTGGTAATTTTGAAAAGTCAGGGGTGCTTTTCAAGTACTTGGAATGACTGAGATTGAGAACTTTTAGCTTCTCTAACAACTTGGTCTCCTGCCAAACTTGTTTAACATTGCTATATTTTAATTCAAAAACAACTAGATTTCCCTGATCAAAGTCATTTGGTATAAATTTGAAGGAAGATTGTTGCCAATCAACCCATCTTAGTTGTTTGGAAATCAACCCATAATCTCCTTTGAGGTCAACACCGTCAAGTTTTAAAAGCCTCAGCTTTTTTCATTTCTTGAAAAGCATTAGTGCTGAAGTGAATTCTTCCTGTTTGTTGCAACCTCAAAATCAATCCTTCGACAGTTTTTGTTCCAGTATTATTTGACAAAACATCAAGCACATCCTCTCGAAACCACAATCGACTATGCTTTGCAGGCTCTTTTTCTGAACTTTCGCCAACAATTGCTCTTCCCATGTCTCGTAGCAAATCATGCACTTGAAGCTTGTTATTCTTCTCAACTTTTACGAGGCTGCGCTCTATGAGGACAGCTATTCCAATATCAGCATGAAGTCCACAACCATTGAGTATCTCTGTAACATCAGCTCTGTTCTTTCCAATGAAGAAACAACATATGTCAAGAAATATATCCTTTTCCTTATAATAATGAATAAATAAAATGACGAGCGAGCTTTCAATGCATGGGCTTTGGACATGAATAATGGGAGATGAATATGAGGTGGAATGATCTTGAACTCATAACTATTTCAAATTCTTCAACTCTTGATTAAAAATAATAGTGATTAAAGTTGAATTTTCATTGTGACTCTATAACCACATTTGGAATTTCTCTTGAATTTCTTCCATAGATCAATCTTCAATTCTACTTCAAAATTTCCTACTTGCACTGATAATCCAAATCTTGAACCGAATAAGCAACACAAAATTGTATTACAACCGCACAGGAGCCCTTGCTTCAAGCGTACACCATATAAGTCCTACACCACGACCTTAATCATGAAGCAATCCCTACTTTTCACCAAGACTAAACAAAACTCTACTTAACTTCAAGTGTAGTTGCCCTCAATACTCTAATTGAAAGGCAAAGGTCCCACATGATTCTCCATTGCGAAATATCTGAATTTGGCACAAATTGACATATGGATCCCTACCTAACAATTTTGAATTAACACATAAACCCCAACTGCAACCTCAAATAAGCACCTTTGAATTGATACATCTTGACTCGACAAACCACTAATGAACCTCCATCCAACTTAGCGACAACATGATTTCGGTCAGCAAGGAGAAACGAAAGAAACAACATATTTTTTATTTTTTGTTTGCCCCTGACAATTACATATGCTTATCTGTTTGTTTTTAAGGATCTTGACTCGTCTTTGATAAGGGTAACCACTTGGTGACTTGAATATAACCTCCTTGATCAGGTTAAAAACCATTGGTAATTTTGTTAGACACACATTTCTTGATCCCCTGTGAAATGCAAAATGTTATGCAATGCAATGCTTACGTGTATGCTGATGCAACGAAATAAAACATGAGCCAGAGAGGTCGGTCAAATTTTGGGGTACAACAGCTGCCCCCTATTCAAGCGACTTAGACCTGAAGGGATGAAAGGTGAGCGACTTTCAGACATTCAAGGTAAAAGGCGGTTGAATACCAAAGAGACCTGAAATTTGCCAACCGTGATACGAACTTCTGACATCGCCGCCAGGCACCCATATTAAGTAGAACGTCTGACCTCGCCGTCAGTCATAAATCAAGTAAACATCTGACCTCGCCGTCAATTCTCACATAACTTGACATCGCCGTCATCTCTTAAAACAATCTTCTGACTTCGCCGTCATTTCCCACAATTTTGACTTCGCCGTCAATTCTTAAAATAATCGGTAAAAGCATCTGACCTCACGGTCAGGCCTCGACATTAAGTCGGTAAAAAGATCTAACCTCGCCGTCAGTCCTCTGTTAAATACAAACAGATATTGAATCCAAAGATACGATCCTCCGACACCGCCGTCAAGACAAAATCCAACATCGCCATTGGAAGAACCAAATTACCCGACATCGCCGCCAAGAACAAACATCCAACCTCGCTGCTAAAGAATCAAACCGCTCGACTTCGCCGCCGAAAATAAACACCCAACCTCGCCGCCGAATAAACAAATTATCTGACATCGCCGTCAAAAACAATCATCCAACCTCGCCGCTGAATAAACAAATTATCTGACATCGCCGCCAGAAACAAACATCCAACCTCGCCGCTGAATAAACAAATTATCTGACATCGCCGCCAGAAACAACCATCCAACCTCGCCGCTGAATAAACAGATTATCTGACATCGCCGCCAGAAACAACCATCCAACCTCGCCGCTGAATAAACAAATTATCTGACATCGCTGCCAGAAACAAACATCCAACCTCGCCGCTGAATAAACAAATTATCTGACATCGCTGCCAGAAACAAACATCCAACCTCGCCGCTGAAGAATCAAACCGCTCGACTTCGCCGCCGAAAATAAACACCCAACCTCGCCGCCGAATAAACAAATTATCTGACATCGCCGTCAAAAACAATCATCCAACCTCGCCACTGAATAAACAAATTATCTGACATCGCCGCCAGAAACAAACATCCAACCTCGCCGCTGAATAAACAAATTATCTGACATCGCCGCCAGAAACAACCATCCAACCTCGCCGCTGAATAAACAGATTATCTGACATCGCCGCCAGAAACAACCATCCAACCTCGCCGCTGAATAAACAAATTATCTGACATCGCCGCCAGAAACAAACATCCAACCTCGCCGCTGAAGAATCAAACCGCTCGACTTCGCCGCCGAAAATAAACACCCAACCTCGCCGCCGAATAAACAAATTATCTGACATCGCCGTCAAAAACAATCATCCAACCTCGCCGCTGAATAAACAAATTATCTGACATCGCCGCCAGAAACAAACATCCAACCTCGCCGCTGAATAAACAAATTATCTGACATCGCCGCCAGAAACAACCATCCAACCTCGCCGCTGAATAAACAGATTATCTGACATCGCCGCCAGAAACAACCATCCAACCTCGCCGCTGAATAAACAAATTATCTGACATCGCCGCCAGAAACAACCATCCAACCTCGCCGCTGAATAAACAGATTATCTGACATCGCCGCCAGAAACAACCATCCAACCTCGCCGCTGAATAAACAAATTATCTGACATCGCCGTCAAAAACAATCATCCAACCTCGCCGCTGAATAAACAAATTATCTGACATCGCCGCCAGAAACAAACATCCAACCTCGCCGCTGAATAAACAAATTATCTGACATCGCCGCCAGAAACAACCATCCAACCTCGCCGCTGAATAAACAGATTATCTGACATCGCCGCCAGAAACAACCATCCAACCTCGCCGCTGAATAAACAAATTATCTGACATCGCTGCCAGAAACAAACATCCAACCTCGCCGCTGAAGAATCAAACCGCTCGACTTCGCCGCCGAAAATAAACACCCAACCTCGCCGCCGAATAAACAAATTATCTGACATCGCCGTCAAAAACAATCATCCAACCTCGCCGCTGAATAAACAAATTATCTGACATCGCCGCCAGAAACAAACATCCAACCTCGCCGCTGAATAAACAAATTATCTGACATCGCCGCCAGAAACAACCATCCAACCTCGCCGCTGAATAAACAGATTATCTGACATCGCCGCCAGAAACAACCATCCAACCTCGCCGCTGAATAAACAAATTATCTGACATCGCCGCCAGAAACAAACATCCAACCTCGCCGCTGAAGAATCAAACCGCTCGACTTCGCCGCCGAAAATAAACACCCAACCTCGCCGCCGAATAAACAAATTATCTGACATCGCCGTCAAAAACAATCATCCAACCTCGCCGCTGAATAAACAAATTATCTGACATCGCCGCCAGAAACAAACATCCAACCTCGCCGCTGAATAAACAAATTATCTGACATCGCCGCCAGAAACAACCATCCAACCTCGCCGCTGAATAAACAGATTATCTGACATCGCCGCCAGAAACAACCATCCAACCTCGCCGCTGAATAAACAAATTATCTGACATCGCCGCCAGAAACAACCATCCAACCTCGCCGCTGAATAAACAGATTATCTGACATCGCCGCCAGAAACAACCATCCAACCTCGCCGCTGAATAAACAAATCGCTCGACTTCGCCGCCGAAAATAAACACCCAACCTCGCCGCCGAATAAACAAATTATCTGACATCGCCGCCAGAAACAAACATCCAACCTCGCCGCTGAATAAACAAATTATCTGACATCGCCGCCAGAAACAACCATCCAACCTCGCCGCTGAAACACTAAATCATCTAACATCGCCGTCAGAACAAACTTCTCAACATCGCCGTTGAAGAATTAAATACTTGACATCGCCGTCAAAACAGACTTCTCAACATCGCCGTTGAAGAATACTAAATCATCTAACATCGCCGTCAGAACAAACTCCTCAACATCGCCGTTGAAGCATCAAATCATCTAACATCGCCGTCAGAACAAACTTCTCAACATCGCCGTTGAAGAAACAATCACTTGACCTCGCCGCCAAGCCTTCGCTAAATATAAGCGAGCAACAAGATTCAAGCGAAATTAAGACCATCCATTGGTGATAATCACAAAATAACTCCGCTGGGGAAACACCATGAGCTGGGGCCTAGCCAACACACGGGCAAAGATACTAATCATCTGCGAGGTTCACTTGAAACAAAAGGGTAACGACCTGGCTTATGTTTCACATGCATATGTTTGGATATGACGAAATGCTCCATACGAAATGGAAATGCTTCGCGTTTGGGTGGATGCTATGCATGTATGTAGATGCAAATGAACCAACTTTAGCAAAATAAATGCTAAAGAGAAAGAGCCAACTCCGTTGAGTCAGAGCTAGATACGCCTTAGCGCAAATAAACTCATGCTGGGGAATGCAAGCCGTGGATGGCCTCCGAGAAAACTTCTGGGTAAAACTGCTCCTGTTAAGAACAAAACCACTCCGATGGGGATCAAAATCAAACTCTGCTGCGGAGAACGTCCCGGATGGCCTATCAGCCTACAACTCTTCTGGGGATCAAGTAACTTGGCTGGAGGCAACAACTCCACTCTACCGGGGAAATCGGCTATGAATGATTAGCCAGAATAACTCTACTGGGGAAACGTAGCAGATTGCTGAGGAATAACTCTCTTCTGCAGGAGATTGAATCCACTATCTGCTAGGGATGTTGAATAAGACTTATTGGGAGGATTATCCCACACTTTCTCTGCTGGGGATGGAGATGAACGATCTCCGAGTCAGTTCCGCTCTGTGGGGAAGAAAATTAACTTCGCTGACTTGGCTGGGGATTAGATAAGGAGGAAATCAACATCAACCTCTGCTTGGGGAAAATGAGAAGTAAACTCAACAAATACGACTTCCGCTTGAGGAATGAGTCCATGACCTAGACTCTGATGGGAAAGGAGTCAATTGTTCAGACTATGTGGGGATAACAGTACTGCACTCGCCTCACTGCTGGGGAAATAAACCCAAATCTGCTTCTATAACTCTGATAAGCTCTGAAGGCATGGAGAGGAACACATCTCCTTTGTTTCCGATTATGCCCCAGCCTGTGGGACTTTTGTAAAAACCTTCCTCGAAAGGAAACCTGAAATTTCGGTACCCTGATGGTTAGATATGAACTTCCCCAACGCTTCGAACCCCGAAGAAGTGCTTCAAGTTAATTTCCTTTCTGGACAAGGATAGTCTTTGTGCTCTTCGGGTGGCCTGCCCCAGCTTTGAAGTGATTTGCCCCTGATTGGCTGATTTGTAGAGAAGTGCCCCTGGCTTCGAGAGATTTTCCTAATCTCGACCTAATTGTCCCAGATTAACCGACCTTAGGGAATGGCGTCTTCGACTGGCCTTCGAGTGGTTTGATGAGTCTCGACCTGATTGCCCCAGATTAACTGCATCTAGGGATGACCGACTCTGCTTACGTTTACCTGATGTGACTTGCCCCTGCTCAAAGGAGTACTCGGGCGTTTTATATCTTATTTCTATCAAACTTCGCATTGTAGAAACTTTCCTGATGTCAAATGCTTTCTTGCGAGTTAAACAATTTGTTTTGCAAAAGATAATATTAATGCAATGCATATGACAGTTTTGAAATCCAAGTCTGTTCACTGGGAAAAAAAATGTGGCATTTAGTGAACGAATCACTTATCAGAAATATCAATATCCATACCCATAGGGTAAGAAAAATCCTTTTAGGAGTCAGCTTCGACGCGATCTTTACCGAAGTATGCTTTCAAAACAAACCTGCTTCAATTAGGACTTTTGAAGGTTGTAACTTGGTCAGGTTCACGGTTGGAAAGAAAGGATATAAGGCTCAAAGTTCTGTTTAACCCACCCACTCTCCTTAATATTCTCCAATCCTATGTTCAGATAATTCGACACAAACATTCACCTCTCAAAAGTTGAATGACTGGAGTGATGGTTCGGGAAACCACAAGTTTTTCTGGAGTGACAGTCACTCGCTTTTCGTCTTTGGTGCCTGGAGTCACACGACTTGTTTTCCGTCATTTCATTCCCTATTTTTCCTGGACTGACTCTTTTGAGTATATCATTGATTTCAAAGTCCAACGGGATGGCCTAATTTTTGCCTAAGCCATTTGTTTTCAAGTTATCGACTTAGCGGGCCTTTTTTTTTGTTTCTTTCTTTTATTTTCTTCTTTTTGAACAAATCATGTGACACCGACTTGTCTGACCTGCTGAAGGGATTGTGACTGTCTCACTCCTTGGCTGGTGAAGGATAACCATTGTGGTTCTTTAGGTACGACCTATACAGGCGTGATTGTTCCTCGAACGGGGACACTCCTTTTGCAATTTGGATGTTAGGTCGAATTAACTGACACCTACCCTGCCCCAGGTTAAGATTGAGGTTTTTTTGTTTTTTAGAAAGAAACTCCTACTACTAGGCTCAAAAGGGTTTAACAAAGGATTATCTTCCTTATATCACCGGTGTTTAGGAATTTGAAACAATGCCTGTACATCATCAGCAGAGGTTTTAATTCAAAAAGCATACATTCAGAAGTTTGCGTCTTTAAATTTCGTCATCCTCCCTCGGATTCCGCTTTAACAAGCGTTTGATATTAATGGAAAAGCAATATTGAGTGAACACGAATGGATTTAATCAAAACATGCATATTCATTTCATTATCATTATCGATTGAAAACAAACAAGTTCTACAGATAAGATTTTCAAATAGGTTCGCACTTTAACAGAAAAGAAGCTACAAATGCAAAGGAATAACATGATAGAGAGATTGCCAGCTTCAGAACTGGGCTTCCGAGTCTTGATTTGCTGCTGAACCAGCCATCTTCAGAACTACTCGTCGAAGTCATCCTGATAATCTTCTGAACACCCGCTCTCGGTGAATCCCTCCATAACATTAGCTGCCGAACCCATATGACTTGACGAAGGAAGATCGTTGATCTGAATACCCTGAGGCGTGATTGAAAACCTGTTGGAGTCCAGCAGAGTCTGAACCTGGCTTCTAAGCACCTTACAGTCTTCGGTTGAATGTCCCTGTGTCCCAATATGGTACTCACAGCGAGCATTAACATCAGAATCCAACGGATGTGGAGAAGTCTCGGGATCAGCTTGCTTCGGCACAATCAAACCACCTCTGATCAAGTCTGGCAATATCTGACTGTATGACAATGGCAACTGAGTGAAATGTCTCTCTGGCTTCCTTGGTCTTCGTCGGGCGTGCTGACGCGGCTGATGACAGTATGAATGTTGACTCTGGCGGGGAACAGATATCTGATGCAAAGACCCAAAGGATCGCTGACTCTGAATAGTTGAGACATCGGGAGACTGAGTCTGAGGTATCGGGGACTCCCTTCGTTCAGGAACTTTCATTCTTAGGCTTGGCCTAGGAACGGGCAATAGCTGCGGGCAGGGAGACTCTAGGGTCACAGATTGCAAGACAGGCTCCTGACCTGATGCAACTTCAGGGGAGAGAATAGGAACATCCACATCTTCTGGAATAAGACCATTGCTCGGCATGAACTCAAATGCTCTCGAATCGATTAAATCCTGAACCTTGTGCTTAAAGGCTTTGCAGTTCTCGATATCATGCCCCGGTGCCCCAGAATGGAAATCACAATGGGCATTTTCATCATAGCCTTGTGGTGGCTCGCCAGTCAACGGAGCCATAGTCCGGAGTTTAACCAATCGAAGTTGAAGCAAGAGTTGCAACAACTGAGCATAAGTCATAGGGATCTGGTTGAACATTCTGTCGGACTGCTTCGTCCTTTGAGCATACCTCATAATCCTAGGATTGTCTCGGGAAACAGGAAGTAGTTGTTGGCGAGGAAATACTGGAACCTCAGGTTGTGTAAGATATCTTTGAGGCACTTCACGCCTTGGGAGAGGTTCCACATGTAAAGGTGGGATGGCCATCTCTGCTGCAGCTTCGGGCACATGATCGCCTTCCCTTCTCAACACATTCCTCATGACTTCTGTTATCAGGCCCATCTGAGTCTTCAGTTGATTATTCTCCTCTCTGAGTGCATCCTGATCCAAGCGCAGCGCTTGCATCTTTGCCACAAACTGCCCCAACTGGCTCTGAACTTCCCTTAGTTCTTCTCGAATCTGTTCCATAGTTGTCTCTGTTGGTTTCCTTTTGGTGGAATGATCTTCAATTCTGGAACAAGCCGGATGGAAAAACCACATGAAGCAATTACGCCCACAAAATTAGAACACCTCTATGCAAATGAATAATGATGCAATATGCAAGACATGCAAAGAAATGCAAATGAATATGCAAATGCAACAGGGGATCAAAAGTTGTTGTGTTGTTGACGGTGACGGACCAGCGCTTCGCCTTGAGACCAAACAACATTAGTACAAGGATCCCACTGTAACTGTTCAACTGACAAACGGGCAGGATGAAGGTCAAAGTTTCCTGCAAGACAGCACAACGAGATATCTCTCCCCTCGGGTGAGCAATCTATTGGTTTAAGAGGGTATTCCAAAGGCTTTTCAAACAAAGTCCCATGCACTAGCCCTCAAAAAGTTTCCCATCATAACGACTACTCGTAAGACGGTAATCCTTTCAAAAAGGATGAACACAGCGTTATGTTTTAGCAACCTTTGGAATAAGGTTCTACAAAAGGTCCTCAGAATCGCGGACTCCCAAGTTGAAGATAAGAACGTCATTACGACTACACGTAAGACATAATTATTCCAACGGGGTCTCATCTGAGCGGTGGAATTCGATCCAACTCAACGAGTCCTAAGTCTCGCAAATCAGAAAGAAACCACCTCCTAACTTAGTGCATACTCGAAAGCTCGGGTAGAAAGCTTTATCCTCACAAACCAAACCAAATGAACCCAAGAAGTTAGAAAGAAACATAACCATAAAATAAATAGCAAAACAAATAAAGCACAAATGCGACAAACAAAATAGGCGTGGCTTGCTAAGGTATCCCCAGCAGAGTCGCCAGCTGTCGCTACTCGAAAAAAAAATGCATCGCGCAACGACGGGGAGGCGAAAAAGATAGACAGAAGAGTCGCCACCGAACTTTATTTATCCCATGAGGGGAAAGGAAAATATCGAGAAAACCTTAAGAAAATAATGGATAAGATGGTCTCGCGACCAAGAACGGGTTCGGAAGCCGGTTATGCGAGGGGAAGGTATTAGCACCCCTCGCATCCATCGTACTCGATGGGAACCTTTTGTTTGTCGATGTGTGAATTTATTTGCTTAAATATTATGCTATCAAAGAGTGTTTCAAAGGGGTAAAGGGAAAGGTTTAGAAACAAGAAAGTTAGGAGGAAAGAGAGAACGGGGAAGAAAAGAGAAAGAACAGACTCGGTAGGACTTCACAGTCCTATGCCTACGTATTCTCAATAGATATGAGAAAGTCAGAGTCGACGTAGTTCGGGAAACTACAGATATGGGGGGAATGTGTGCTCGGCAAGGATTGTGGCCCTTGTGCCTACGTATCTTTACTTGAACGAAGTAAAGAATCAGAGCAGCCGTAGTTCGGCCTACGGTTTGTTGATGTTTTTTATGGATGATGCTATCGTGCGCATTCTAGCAGTTAGGTGTTTCGCTGCTCGCTCGTTGGAGACTTAGGCGTTACCTGTTTGCGGTAGAACGGACGTAACATATCCTTTTCGAAATGATTAGGTTTTCGCCACGCGAGGCAAGAAGTCACGTTTGATTGATTGGATTGTTTTTTAGGGGGCGAGACAGGTCCTCGGATAGTAACCCCTACGGGTAGTACCCGATTCGTTATCTCAAAGTTTTTGTTATAAAAGGGTGTGGTGAACGAGGCGTCTTCGTATTGAAAGACGAGTGTCGAAACCACCCTCACTACAGTGGGCATCCCAATACTCGGAGAAGAAGAAAGACTACACTTAATCCTCTCTCTTTAATTCAATGCAAAGAGAACTTCGTTCTCTTATTAAAGATATTTTTGGTTTTGAATGGTAAGTACTTTTGTGACGGGGAACCCTACGGTAAACGTCAGTACTCGGGATAGGAGAAGGCCTACGCCTAACCACTCCACGACCATTCAAGTTTTTGTATGAAAAGGAATTTGAAAATGCACTCGGTACAGGACCGAGGTTTTAGGTGTGAAAAGGGTTACGGAAGGAATGTGAAAGCGAGATGGTGGATAAAGAGATATGTGATGGATAAAGTTACGTCTTCGTATCGAAATACGAGTATCGAGACCACCCTCACTACAGTGGGCATCCCAATACTCGGAGAGGAAGAAAGTCTACACTTAATCCCCTCTTTTTAATTCAATACAAAGATAATTTGATTTTGAAAATGGTTTGACAAAGTTTTGAATCGAGGCGGGACAGGTGACGAAGAGAGAAAATAGGTGGTCTCAGATCCAACGTCATTTATCAGTAGTTTGACTTAATGACGGTTTACGGAGGTCTCGTCATCGACCCAAACAAGAACGAATAAAAAATAAAAATCAAAAGTATACCCCAAATTATTTATTAAAGAAATCTTATACGATTAGTTGAAGATATTAACAAAAGCAGAATATACACAAAATAGAAGTCGTCAAAATTGTTTTAAGAAAATTATTTGTAAAACATTTATATTAAAAACTTTTTGAAAGAAAATCAAGAGAAAGGATAGGGGGTATGTGGAAGAGCAAACACGGGCTCATGAGCAGCATATGGCTCAGCCCATCATCAAATTCAAAACATCTTTTTTTTTCTAAAAAAAAAAATGGAAGAAAAAGAAAACAGAAACACTTCTAAAAACTCCAACGATGCCAAGTTCAAATCCACAACCACCTTCATCAATCAATAATCCGAAAAAAGAAGTAAAACTTACTCAGCAATCATCGATGTCTTCAAAAATGGGTCGAAACCCCATCAACTCCAACCAGAAAAACCTAGCGTCACTTTGTCCGCGGATTATCTCACCTTTCTTTCTCGCTCCAACTACTTGACTCCTTCTGATTCGTTTTTCCAAGCCTCATTGTCGATCTGGGTTTGCGCGACCGCCTCAAGTTCAAGCTCGAACTCGATTCACCCTTGTTTTGCGATAAGGTCTATCTGATTTTTTTTGTTTGCGAAACGTGTTATCCTGGTTTAGTTTGAGTTTTAGGGTTTTTGAAGGCTGAAGAGGGTTTATGGGTTACGTATTGAAGGAGATCGATGAGGGCCGTTTGAGGAAGGAGTTTGATTCTGCAGTTTGGGATTATTGGTGAAGAACCTGTTGAGTTTCGAAAATTTAATGGGCGACTGGGGGGTTTAGGCTTTGCGTGGTTTTGTCGGAGCGTCTGAAGTTCACGGCTGGATTAGATGATTCTGAACGTGGGGGTTTCGAAAGAAGGTTCGATTTAAGTGCGAAAAAAATGGAGTTTATGGGTTGATGGTGTTTGAGAAGAACGGTTGGTGGTTGTTATTCTGGGTGAGTTTGAAAAAGATGATTGAAGTTGATAGAAGGTCGGCTGAAGGGGGTTTTTGGTTATGTTGTTGTTTTAGTGGTGTAAGGAATTGTGGTTTGTTTGTTGTCGCAGCTTCGAGACGGCTGTCATGGTGACCGTGGTGGCGTGATCGTTGAAGGTCGATTCACGGCGGGCAGATATTGGTAAGCTTGCTGCGAGTTTGTTTATTGAACAGGGATCACCTGAGAAATGAGAGGTTCAGACATAATTCAATGGCAGAGGGTTGAAGACATTTTCTGCCATGAGCTGGTTTTCGGTACGGATGAAGATGAACGAGTTTGATTGGAGTGGTTCGAAGATATTTTTTGTTTGGAAATGGGTTTCCGGATTTGGATGGATTGATAAGGGTTGATGTTGGTGCTCACGATGAAGGTTTGAGAAGGCTGATAACAGTGAAGAACATGGTTTGTTGGGATTAATCAATGAAGAAGAAGGTTGTTTCCATGGTGTTGGATGGTTGTTCTGAAGTGTGAAGAATGGTTGATGTGTGTGCTATAGTGGTTCACTGCGTGTGTTGTTTCTGTTGTATTTATTCCAATCAGAAAAGAACAATAATGACTCTTCAAGGGTGATGGTTGATGCACACTTGATGATGATTTAGTTGGTGGAGGTGGTGCGATTTGAAGGACATGATGTTTCAATGTTCAACATGAACAGTTGAACACATTGTTGAGAAAAGAGTGAAGGGTGAGTTGCAATCGAGAATTCGAGGGTGAAGAAGATAGGTGCCAGGTTGATGTAGCAGATGAGGAGATGATGCAGGTTTGATTTTTTGGGGTGTTTGGGAACAAGGCTGGTAGGTTTTTGTGATTGCAGCTCTTCTCTTTTTCTTGTTGTTTATATGGTTTTTGTGTGTCTTTTTTTCTTTTTTACTTTAGAGTGATGGTTGTGAATTTATGCAGGGCTTGTCTGGTGTGGAGGATGTGGTTTGTTGGTCTGTAGCAGGTTTTGTCTGGCGGTACGGTTGTGCAGAAGTTGTCTGGAGTGGACTTTGGTGCAGCAGGCTTGTGTGTTGAGTGCTGCAGAATGGTTTATTGTTTTATTTTCTTGTTGCTGCATAGCAAATTATGACGGTTGTAACTTTGTTCTGATGCAGGTATTTTGCTTTCGGTTTATGATGCGGCGAAATCACATCAGTTAAAAGAAGCATAACCTCTCTACCGTAGCTGCTGGGAGTTGTTTGTGTTGTACAACCACCACCGTTGTGCTAAACAACCGAAACTGAGTTGGATTTGAAAACACGATGCGACGAAAAGAAAAGTCTGGAGTAGCGGTACTCATACAAGAAAGATTATGGCTAACAATATAATTGCAACGTACTCACAGTAGCACAAAACCGAACAGAGTAATCGACATCGCCAAAATAAAGTGACACTGAATCGAGGTCGTGAGTCGTATCCGTGGTCAGACTCTGGCCAATCTACCAAGTTAGATGTTGATGTGTTGTGGTTTGAAACTTCATTGTTATCAATTAAGTCAAGATTGTTGCACCGGCCTAACATGTGTGCACTTTTTGTTGAAAAAGTGTTTCCATAAGCCCGTTCCTCTCCTTCAACCTCAATAACAGAAGAGAAGTCAGGAACCTTTGTATTGATGGGATGTGATTGAGGCCTTCTAATAATCATGCAGTCCTCGGAGCTATTATTTTTCAAGTTGAAAAAAAACTTTTGGAACCATTACTAGTCCTCAAACTGCATCAGGATCTGCGTCAGACTGGCACAGAGGAGGGCGAGTACCAGGTTCTCTTTCTTTATAGCATTGATTTGTCAAAGGTTTCTGCCAGATGACAGTTTGATCCTTTTTAGAAGCTATTCTCCAACACATATGTCCCACGAGATCGCTCATTTCTTTCCATATCCTTAGATTCTCTTCATCCTGAGCATACGCTTCGGGAGATGAGTACGCAAAGTAACCTCCTGGCCTGAGCACGCGGTCTAGTTCAAGAAGCAGTATTCCATCTCTTTGAAGCCAGTCAATACGGCAGCGAGAACAATGAGCAAGTTCAAAAGATCTGCTTGGGTAAGGGAGTCTCTTAGTTCTCAAGACACCAAGGTATGCAGGAATTCCTCTTTCTAGGGCAAATTGGATTTGATTTTGATGTACATCATTCGGTGCCAATGACATTGTAATGATATCAGATGAAAGAAGGTATCCTTTCTCAGCATGAGTGGTAGCCATGGTGGGAGGGCATGTTGGTCGCGTGTTGATGATTGGGAGAAATGCAAACAGAGGGTGGCACAAACAGTGCAGGTTAGTGAGTGTTGTTGAATAGAGAGATTTAGATAGCAATGTGAATGAAAGTGTTGTTGATGTGTGGTTTGGAGAGTTGAATGAGAGAAAGTTGGGACTTTACAGTGAAGGAGAGTGAAGAGACAGACAATATTGCTTGCTTTCTCATGTGATTGTCAGTATGTTTATCCTCAATATTCTCATTTTTTCCTGCAGACTAAAGATGTCAAAGAAGCAAATGGAGGACTAGTCTTATCATAGACTAGTGTGTCGTTGATAATACATGAAGTACAACTGTATGCCCATGCTCTGGAAGATGAAGGACAAATGTTGCCAAAACATCATCAAAGAGGAGAATTTCCTTCGACGGGTAACGGTTGCGGATCAACTCAACAATATTGTCGGCAAATTACTCTGATGTAAACTGAATCAAGTATTCAACATATGCAGCAATTTGATCCTTCTTTTGCTGACCATCTTGTGGAGGAGGCCCAAAACAGTGAGGAAAATTGAAGACGATCAATCCACCTTTCACTTGTAGCAGCCATAGTTGAAGCCATCAAAAGCTTCCAAATCTCAAACTATTCCCTTCTTCTTTTGCTTCTGTGTTTAGAGCTTAATTTCTTTTTATTTGTTGACAGAGCCAACATCAGAATTTGAACTTGCGGCAAATTCTGTGCCAGACTGTGAAAGTTTGTTTGGTGCTGAGAAATCGCCCACCGGATCCTCTAACCCTTTTCAAAGCATGCCGGTGCCAATATTCTTGAAGAAATGTCGCTCGATTATCATTTTAGTGTCGAACAGGAAGTAGGTTCCTCAACATACTCATTCTTTGGATTTAATGGTAAGTCAAGATGCCCGTGGAATTACATTCGAACAAGCACATTTTCATATCAACTTATATAAGCTTGCTTTAAAACATGCAGGGATAGCAGGAATTTGGCGGATTCAAGCAATAAGAGATGCTGGAGGATGGAAAGATCGAACCACTGTGGAAGATATGGACCTTGCAGTTAGGGCAAGCCTGAGGGGTTGGGAATTTCTGGTTGGTAAAATCCAAGACTGAATGAGACACGGAAAAACATCACGTGATAATCCTTCATATCCACATAGGGATATATATCCGATACTTTTTGATCTTACAATTGAAAAAGGGACTTGTTTGACACCAGTATTTGCTGCAATTAAAGTTGTCAAGGATTCCATTTGCAATATATCTTCTTCCAATTTGTCAATCTTTGAACAACCAGAAAGAATGAGAGTTTTTACTGATACCAGTTGATAGATCTCTCTAGGGAAATTGGCAAGACTAGTGCAATTCTTAAAATTTATGAGATGAATCTTCTTGAGATCCCCAATGGACTTGTGTACCTCGGATAAACTTTGACAATTCTTCATAATGAGTTTTTCTAGATTTGGTAATTTTGAAAAGTCAGGGGTGCTTTTCAAGTACTTGGAATGACTGAGATTGAGAACTTTTAGCTTCTCTAACAACTTGGTCTCCTGCCAAACTTGTTTAACATTGCTATATTTTAATTCAAAAACAACTAGATTTCCCTGATCAAAGTCATTTGGTATAAATTTGAAGGAAGATTGTTGCCAATCAACCCATCTTAGTTGTTTGGAAATCAACCCATAATCTCCTTTGAGGTCAACACCGTCAAGTTTTAAAAGCCTCAGCTTTTTCATTTCTTGAAAAGCATTAGTGCTGAAGTGAATTCTTCCTGTTTGTTGCAACCTCAAAATCAATCCTTCGACAGTTTTTGTTCCAGTATTATTTGACAAAACATCAAGCACATCCTCTCGAAACCACAATCGACTATGCTTTGCAGGCTCTTTTTCTGAACTTTCGCCAACAATTGCTCTTCCCATGTCTCGTAGCAAATCATGCACTTGAAGCTTGTTATTCTTCTCAACTTTTACGAGGCTGCGCTCTATGAGGACAGCTATTCCAATATCAGCATGAAGTCCACAACCATTGAGTATCTCTGTAACATCAGCTCTGTTCTTTCCAATGAAGAAACAACATATGTCAAGAAATATATCCTTTTCCTTATAATAATGAATAAATAAAATGACGAGCGAGCTTTCAATGCATGGGCTTTGGACATGAATAATGGGAGATGAATATGAGGTGGAATGATCTTGAACTCATAACTATTTCAAATTCTTCAACTCTTGATTAAAAATAATAGTGATTAAAGTTGAATTTTCATTGTGACTCTATAACCACATTTGGAATTTCTCTTGAATTTCTTCCATAGATCAATCTTCAATTCTACTTCAAAATTTCCTACTTGCACTGATAATCCAAATCTTGAACCGAATAAGCAACACAAAATTGTATTACAACCGCACAGGAGCCCTTGCTTCAAGCGTACACCATATAAGTCCTACACCACGACCTTAATCATGAAGCAATCCCTACTTTTCACCAAGACTAAACAAAACTCTACTTAACTTCAAGTGTAGTTGCCCTCAATACTCTAATTGAAAGGCAAAGGTCCCACATGATTCTCCATTGCGAAATATCTGAATTTGGCACAAATTGACATATGGATCCCTACCTAACAATTTTGAATTAACACATAAACCCCAACTGCAACCTCAAATAAGCACCTTTGAATTGATACATCTTGACTCGACAAACCACTAATGAACCTCCATCCAACTTAGCGACAACATGATTTCGGTCAGCAAGGAGAAACGAAAGAAACAACATATTTTTTATTTTTTGTTTGCCCCTGACAATTACATATGCTTATCTGTTTGTTTTTAAGGATCTTGACTCGTCTTTGATAAGGGTAACCACTTGGTGACTTGAATATAACCTCCTTGATCAGGTTAAAAACCATTGGTAATTTTGTTAGACACACATTTCTTGATCCCCTGTGAAATGCAAAATGTTATGCAATGCAATGCTTACGTGTATGCTGATGCAACGAAATAAAACATGAGCCAGAGAGGTCGGTCAAATTTTGGGGTACAACAGCACCTAGAGCCTCAGACTTTTGTTTAAGAAAATACAACCATGTATATCTTGTGTGAGCATCAACAAAAGCAATATAATATCTATAACCAGAACTAGATAGTGAGGGGGAAGGACCCTAAAGATCAGTGTATTTCACATCAAAAACTTTACTATACACATGATGTGTAAGAGGGGCATGGAGCCTATGGGCTTTACCAAGACTACATGATTTGCAGAAACTGTTTTGTTTATTTGAATGAGGAATATTATACAACTTTAGTATATGAGCAACAGAAGCAAAATTAGCATGTCCTAGCCTATGGTGCCAAAGCATACTATTATTACATGTATTATCTATAAAGTAATCCAGCTGACCAGTAGGTGTGGAATTCACAGCTATGTAACTTTGAACCTGACATGACTTATTTAATGAGGTATGCAAATTGTGAGACTTTAAAGACTCCAAAGGTAGAAGAGGAAAGCAGTAGAGACCACTGGCATCTAGAACTCCTTCAACCAGCATTTGTCTACAATCCTGAGATTTAATATAGCATTTGTTAGACAAAAATTCAAAAAGGACATGATTATCATGAGAGAATTTGGAAACAGAAAGAAGGTTTCTAGTAATAGCTGGTACATGAAGGATATCATTCATTTTCAACTGGAATTTAGGCATGAGTGGTGAGCAAAAGGTTGTGTAACCTATAGAATTAGTGGTGAGTGTGTGACCATTTCCTACATAGACTTTGTCATTACCTGTATAGACTCTAGAATTTTGTAAATAAGAGGCATATGGAGTAAGGTGATGAGATGCACCTGAATCCACAAACCATGCTTGGGAGTCTAATTCTGCAGGAAGGTTATACTGTTGAGTTGTGCCAATAGACTTGGTTGTGGCAGCCATCATTGCTACCGCTTGTGCATTTTGAGGCTTGTCTGCAGCCTGCTCTTGTCTGGATTCCATGTTACCACTTGTCTTCTCCTGAGTTTCATTAGGATTTGGAGGCATGAAGTTTTCATCAAACCTGTGCCAGCAAGATGATACAGCATGACCATATTTACCATATAGTTGACATGTAGGTCTGTTACCATTGGGAGGCCTTGTTCTTCCCCTGCCCCTACCTCTGGAGGGCCTAGAATTCCTGCCATGGTTGGGTGTGTAATCCCTCTGTGAGCTTGAGTTTCCATAACCTGTGTGAGCAAGATTCACAGCAACACTCGATGCAGCTTAATCCAACCGAAACTTTTCCAGTTGAGCTTCTTGAACATACAACAGAGCTTCAACATCACAGAGAGATGGTGGAACTGGAGTACCATACATCTGCATCACAAATGGATTATATTCCTCAGGAAGACCATCAAGAATAACATCAACTTGGTCTTGTTCAGTGATGGAATCTCCAACACCAATAGTGAATTTGCTATGGCTTTAATTCTGAGCACAAACTCAGTTATTGTGTTTGCTCCTTTCTTGGTGGATTTTAGTTCCACTCTCAATTGCCTAACCCTAGCCTTCATTTGTGCTGTGAAATACTGATGAATTTTGTCCCAGACTTCGTATGCGTGTTTGCATGCAAGAACTCGTGGAAGAATGGATTCTGATATAATTGAGAGTAGCCAGATAAACACAACTTAATCTTGAACTAACCACACTTCATATTCATCAGAAATCGTACCTGTGATATGATCTTGTGTGGTTGCGTATTTCGGCGGAATCTGCGGATTGACCACAACACGATGCATCTTCTGTGTCAAGATAACTCCCTCGACCTGTTGGTTCCATAGGAGGTAGTTATTTTCTTGCAGCTGAATGGAGAGTTTTGGACCGAATCGATTGTTCAATTTTATTGTGCCAAATCCAGGGACGCCTTGTTGCGATGGAGGTGAGTCTTTGACTCCTGATTCTTGATTGTCGCCGGATTCCATGGTTGTCGTTGAACAAAGCAAGATCAAACAAAATTTGCAGGGTTGATGCAGAGTAGAACAACTCAAGATGCAGAGCTGAAACAGAAGCGAAAGGGATGACGGAAGCGCGTTAGATCGTAGCGGCGATTGATACCATACTATAGATGAATAAGATGAACATGGAGGTTCATCCTTGTAACAGAATTCTGTTACAGTTATAACAGAGAGAGAGAGAGAGAGAGAGAGAGAGAGAGAGAGAGAGAGAGAGAGAGAGAGAGAGAGAGAGAGAGAGAGAGAGAGAGAGAGAAGAGTGAGAGAAAGTGAAGAGTGAGAGAAAGGAAAATTATCTTATTATTGTATTGTGTTACACTCATGAAGCTATCATATATATACACATGGTTCACATAAGAGTGGAGTCTTTTCCCTCTTTACTCTTATCTCCAATAGAACATGGTGCAAACAATATGTAACATATATAGGTAATAAACTAATGCAATTTTTCTTAGTTCTAGTTTGTATCCTAATAATAGCTAGTTGAATTAAAATTATATTTCCATATAAGAATAATGTGACAAAGATTTATCTCCAAAAAAACCACAATTTGATATCCAATTATCTTTCTTGAATTTTGTACCTTAACAATCTTTAATAATCCAACGAATGCTATTTTCTATAAAAGGCCACACTTTATGTATCACTCTTAAAGTATGTGAAACAACACTTTATTGTTCATCTAAGGCATATTCATACAACCATGCTTATATTTGGTGTAAACCTAAAATTTGACTTGATGAATTATGAATTGCCACACAAATTTATACGTAAAAGCCTTGTTCAAGGTTTTAAGAATTATAACCTCAAGCCTTACCTGTTTTTTTTTTTAATTTCGCAAGTAATAAGATGACACTTCCTTTAATTATTAGTGCTCCCCAAATAAAATTGTGTCATAGTTGCTCAGTTTCATTACAAATTAATGTAGGAATTTCAACAATTTGAATGATATAACCAGGGACACTAGCAAGTGAATATCAAGCTGTTGGCGTTAGCTGTCAACAAAATTGTATGAAATATAATAAAAATATAGTTATTAATCGTTAATTATTTTGATTTGGTTATAATTATTCTGATTTAGTTATAATTAGAAATAGGGTTTTTTTGTGTAAACAAATATAACCAATTTTCCTATGTAATACACGATAAAAATTATATGAAAGTATTATACCACTTTAACATGGTATCAGCCGCCAGGTCTTAATCCAGACCTACGGTAACACTTTCCATCCTTCTTCCATGGCCGACTCGGATTCAAACTTTAATGAGACTACCTCGTCTTCTATTCTTGCTGAGTTGACGACGAAAATGACGGAAGTTTTGAACCGTGCTTCAGCCCCGTCACAAATTGGCTCTGACCATACGGTGGCACCGATTGGCATCAAGTTAGATGGTAGCAACTAACCCCTTTGGTCCCAGGTGGTTGAGATGTATATCTCGGGCAAAGACAAACTGGGATATATCAACGGAGATCTCCCGCAACCCCCTTAAACAGATCCTACATTTCGATGTTGGCGGACTGACAACGCGATTGTTAAGGGGTGGATAATCAACTCAATGGACTATTCTCTAATCAGCAACTTTATTCGATTCTCCACTGCCAAGATGGTGTGGGATGCAATTGCGACCACGTACTTCGATGGCAGTGATACCTCCCAAGTGTATGACCTTCGGCGACGGGTGACACATCTTAAACAAGCTGGTGGTTCTCTTGAAAAATATTATAACGATCTCCAAGGACTTTGGCGTGAGATAGATTTTCGTCGTCCAAATATGATGACATGTCAAGTTGATATCTAACACTACAATACACTTGCCCAAGAAGAATGAGTGTATGTGTTTTTGGATGGACTTGATGACCGCTTGGATAATATCAGAAGCGACGTTTTACAAATGAAACTGTTTCCAACAGTGGAGCAAGCATATGCACATGTTAGGAGGGAAGCTCTTCGTCAGGCAGTGATGACAGACAACTCCAATGAATTATCAGGAGCAGGTCTTGCATCCAAGGGTCTCAAATTACAGAACAGTAAGATATTTTCTCAATCCAAACATAAAGAACCATCTAATGGCACTAAGTGCTCTCACTGTGGAGGTAATAAACATACTAGTGAGACATGTTTTAAGTTCCATGGCTATCCAGACCGGTGGGCAGATTTTCAGGCTCGAAAGCGTCGCGAAACAACTGAGAGCAACCCAGGCAAAGCTGCAGTAGATACTGCTGAACCACATCTTTCCCTCATTCCGAAATCAAGTTCCCACACCACTGAAGGTAATGTTTTAATTTTCTCTAATCATGACGATGACTCTAATGCATGGATACTTGATTCCGGAGCTACCGATCATATAACGTTTGATGCTGCTTATTTTTTTGAATGTTCAACCCCTTGGCGCTCAAGTATTGCCAACACAAATGGTGGCTTATTGGCGATAACAAAGGCTGGAACTGTGATGTTATCACCAACCCTTTTGCTTTCAAATACACTACTTGTTCCCTCTCTATCTCATAAGTTGTTGTCTGTAAGTCAAGTTACAAAAGAATTGAACTGTGTTGTGCTAATTTATCCATCTTTCTGTTTTCTTCAGGATATTCTCACGAAGGAGATCATTGGGCGTGATACTAAGATATGGGGACTTTACTATATGGAGGATTTTAGTGTAGGCCGAGCGCATCACATGCATTACCCAAGAAACAACAAAATGGAGCAAGTCTTACTTTGGCATCGTCGATTAGGCCATCCTTCATTTGGCTACTTGAAACATGTGTTCCCAAACTTATTTTCAGATACATCTTTGTTGAACTTCAAATGTGAAGCTTGTATTTTAGCCAAGAGTCGTCGAGTCACTTTTCCATCAAGTATGAATAAAAGTAATGTTCCTTTTGCTTTAATCCATTCTGATGTATGAGGTCCATCCCCAAAATCGTCTCTCTCTGGTTATCGGTGGTTTGTTATATTTGTTGATGATTGCACTCGAATGACTTGGATTTATTTGTTGAAACAAAAAATGAAGTGGTACACATATTTCAACAATTTCATAAAATGATTCAGACTCAATATTCAACAAAGATTAGGATCCTTCACTCTGATAATGGTGGGTAGTTTGTAAATCACCAATTCCATGAGTATTTCAAAAAACACGGACTTATTCATGAAACCACATATCCACAAACTCCACAACAAAATGGTATTGTAGAACGGAAAAATCGCCATATCCTTGAAACTGCTCGTGCTCTTTTACATGGAGCACATGTGCCTCACCACCATTGGACTGATGTTGTTACTACATCGGTATATCTCATCAATCGGATGCCATCGAAGGTCCTTGAATTTAAAACTCCACTGTAGACCTTGTCCACATTTGTACCGCTGCCTACACTATAAATGTTGCCACCTCGTGTCTTTGGGTGTGTTGCGTTTGTTCACCTACACAAAAATCAGCGTTAAAAGCTTGATCCGTGTGTCATTCGCTGTCTGTTTTTGGGATATGGTGTACATCAGAAAGGGTATCGCTATTATGACCCTACTACTTGACGCATGTATGTAACTATGGATGTTACATTCTTGGAATTTGACCATTTCTACTCCTCGGCAGCACCCAATTCTTCTCTTCAGGGGGAGACACCAGAAGAAAAGTCGAATTGGTCGACATTTGACTGGTTCAAAGATATTGATATACCATCAACTGAAGTGGCTGGTGATTCGTGTCAAACTCAAACAGGCCATATGAGTCCTGAAGTTGAAGTATCAGAATCCCCCCTCTCCAGTACTCAACGATCCATCTCCTGAGAATATCCCCCCTCTCTAGTACTCAACGATCCATCTCCTGAGAATATCATTGAGGTAAGCTCTCCTATATCTCTTGATAATAATAATAGTGATATCTCTGTTAGCTATGAATTACCTCACAGGCATAATCAGGGAAAACCACCGAAGCGTTACTCTCCTGAAGAAGAGGATCATCGATCGAGGTATCCAATTGCTAATTATGTCTCTATGAAGGAATTATTTGAACCCCTTAAGAAATTTGAAAATGAGCTATCTTCACACAGTGTACCTAGCAACGTTGAAGAGGCCATTGAATACACTAGATGGGTTCAAGCTATGAATGGAGAAATGGAGGCATTAAACAAGAATGTGACATGGACCCTTGTCCCTTTACCAAAAGTAAAGAAACCAGTAGGGTGTAAATGGGTTTTCTCTATCAAGTACAAAGCTGGTGGGTCAATTGAAAGGTACAAAGCAAGACTAGTAGCTAAAGGCTTTACACAAACATATGGCGTAGACTATCAAGAAACCTTTTCTCCTGTTGCCAAGTTGAGCACTGTCAGAGTTCTTTTATCTCTTGCAGTAAATCTTGATTGGCCATTGCATCAGTTAGACGTGAAAAACGCCTTTCTCTATGGGCACTTGAAAGAAGAAATATATATGGATATCCCTCCGGGATACATGACAAACTATGAGACTAAAGTGGTGTGCAAATTGCAACGCAGTTTGTATAGCTTGAAGCAATCTCCTAGAGTGTGGTTTGGGAGATTGAACTTGGCAATGAACAAATATGGCTTCCAATAAAGCAACACAGATCATACATTGTTTTTGAAACACCGTCAAGGTATTGTCTTTAGGAAATAGCAAAACTTCAAAAACAACTGGCAACCGAATTTGAGATGAAAAATCTAGGTGGACTCAAATATTTTCTAGGTATTGAAGTTGCTAGGTCAAAGAAAGGCATCTTTTTATCTCAACGAAAATATATCTTAGATCTTTTATCAGAAGTTGGGCTACTAGACTGTAAACCTGTAGATACTCCAATTGTCCAGAACCACCAACTCGGAGAATATCCAGACCAAGTGCAAACAAACAAAGGAAGGTACCATAGATTGGTTGGCAAACTTATTTACTTGTCTCATACACGACCTGATATAGTGTATGTGGTAAGTGTAGCAAGCCAATTTATGCATAACCCGAGTAAAGATCACATGGACGCGGTAATTCAAATCATGCGGTACTTGAAGTCCTCGCTTGGAAAAGGTTTGATGTTCACAAAGAATACTCATGTACAAGTTGAAGGCTATACAGACGCTGACTGGGCAGGAGATATCACCAACAGAAAATCCACCTCAGGATATTTTACCTTTGTTGGAGGAAATTTGGTTACATGGAAAAGTAAGAAACAAAATGTTGTAGCATTATCAAGTGCTGAAGCAGAGTTTCGAGGGATGGCTAAAGGTCTTTGTGAGCTTCTCTGGCTTTGAAGACTGTTAATTGAAATTGGCTTTGCTCCGAATAGTGCGATGAACTTTTTTTGTGACAACAAGTCTGCAATTGAAATTGCTCATAATCCGGTTCAACATGATCGAACAAAACACGTGGAAGTAGATCGACACTTTATTAAGAAAAATTTGGAGACCAAGATAATTCAATTTCCATTTGTTAAATCTGAAGATCAATTAGCAGATATAATCACAAAAGCTGTATGTAGTAGAGACTTCTACAACGCACTTGACAAGTTGGGCATTCGAGATATCTATGCACCAACTTGAAGGGGAGTGTTAGCGTTAGCTGTCAACAAAATTGTAGGAACTATAATAGGAATATAGTTATTAATCGTTAATTACTCTGATTTGGTTATAATTATTCTGATTTAGTTATAATTAGAAATAGGGTTTTTTGTGTATATAAATATAACCAATTTTCCTATGTAATACACGGTAAAAATTATATGAAAGTATTATACCACATTAAATCTACTTACAAAATAAAGACATGTAGATTTTCAATTGGTATAATTTTCCTTCATTCTATCAAGATTGTAGAAAAATAATTGTTTGTAATGTGATAATGTAACATAGGAGTTCCAAGATAAATGTTAAGATCATCAATTTATCAATATCCAAAATATTGGTAATATTATAAGCCACATTATCTTGTAAGTTCTTAGAGAAATAAACTTTGGATTTTAATAAATTTAGTTTTTGGCCATGCATTACAAAACTCTTCCAATAAACATTTTATCAAATTTTCTGGATCTAAATATGCTTCATCAATAAGAACTAAGTCATCTACAAAGAAGATGTGAGATAGATATGATATGAATCATATTCTAAAACATAACTATTTCTAAGTTTCATTATAAATCAAAGCCTTAATATTGTGACTCAAACTTTCAATGGCTAGAACAAACAAGTAGGGTAAAAGGGTCCCATTTTCTAATACTTCATAATAGATTAAAATAATTAATGTGACCTTCATTCTAATTGATACAAATTAGTGAAGATTTGGAAGGTGAGAAAAGTATACGAGAATAGGAGTTGAATTATGTTTTTCGTTTTTTTAGTTTATATCTGATCAGAGTTCAGAATCTAAACTGGTGTTCAGATTCTGGTTAATTCTTAGTAGAAGAATATAAACAGAAGCAAATAAATAATAGTAGAAGACACAAATATTTATATTGGTTCCTCCCAAACTGAGAGTAGTCAGTCCCCATTGCTTCACAAAATATTATTACTATAATCAAAACATGATTACGATCACTTATGCATTCTACATATGTCTTTTACATTTGCTCAGACCCAATGTCCAAGACTTCTGCTCAAGCTTCTCACTCAAGACTTCTTGCTCAGGTTCCACGAATCCATGACTTCCTTGCTCAGGCCCTCAGCCCGACTTCAGCTCCAAGCCCCATGAAACGAGCTTTTCTGCTTGCACCCGTCATGTCAAGACTTACTGCTTCAATTCTATGTATTGAGCATTCCTGCTCAAACCCCTCAGGCTTAAGACTTCTGCTCTATGTTTCATGAAACGAGTCTCTCTACTTGCACCCCATCGGTCAAGACTTACTGCTCTAAGTTTCATGAACCTAGTTATCTTGCTCAAGCCACATTGGCTTAAGACATTTCTGCTCAATCAATCTACTTGATTAAGACTTTCACAACTCAAGCACATAGCAACAGACTTACGTGGCTCAAGCATTTTGGCTCAATACTTCCTTGCTTGTATCCCAACGATACAAGACTTCTGCTCAATGAATCCACTTGACTAAGACTTTCACAGCTCAAACACATAGGAAGAGACTTACGTGGCTCAAACATTTTGCCTTGAGACTTCCTTGCTTGTATCCCAATGACACAAGACTTTTATCTAAACTATTGAACAAGCTCAGCAGAATAGAGAGCAAGGCGTACATGATACAAGTATCAGAGGTACGGAAAATTACCATAACAAATACCTTAAGCACTTAAGATTTATAAGATATTCGATGCGTACGAAATCTTAAGGTTTTTACAATTACAACCTACATCAGAAAAATCTGCATATACAATGAGTTGATAATTACTTATCTTGTTACTCTTTCTTCTGGTTGATCCTTGTTGAAGATTCAATTTGAACCTTCAGCCATATTTATAGTCTTTTCAGAAACTAGCTGTTGAAGAGGTAACTTGATCAAGAGTCTTTGTTGTTACTCTATAGGTACAAGAGTCGTTGAAATGACGTGTTAACCCTTTTCACTTCCGTCGTACCACCCAACATAATGTCCGACTCTTGCGTTGCCATGAACACCTCCTCGAGAGGAGATGGAAGTGAGCAATGTATGCATGTGACAAGCACCTTCCCACGGGACAAGAGCCTGACCGACTACGTCTTCGGCCAATGACGAAGCTCATTATCAAGCACGATTAATAGCTTCTGCGTCTGGTCCCCGATAGCCCATCCTCGACACAATAGTTGACTCTTAAGTTATTACTCCTACGCTTCGGAGCAACAACTTAGGGGGCTCCTGTTCTGGACTGGGCCAGATGTTGGCCCATCGTCGGGAACAACCAAACCCAGCTCCTCGTCGAGGAGAGCCTAATGAAGGCCCAATTCATCATCCACACGGGGAGCTCTCGCACATCTCCCCCACGGTCTCCACATGCTCCCCACGCAGGAACACGTCATCAGGAAACTACCCGTGTTCGAAAGAATACGTCACCCACCTTCCGAATATCACGGGGCAGTTGGACCAGGATGAAGACAACGTGCTAGTTTTCCCTACGCCACGTAGATCCTTACAATTATTCGTATTGAGCCTAGTGATTCAATCCAATGCAAAATAATTGTTGGCCCAGTGTTGGAGGCACATTATAAATACCCTTTATCACTAGAGAGTCGGGTATTCTATTCTCTACACTTTGTATTTGCTCTTTCTTTGCTTCGTTTCTTACTTTGACATCGGAGTACATTGCAGGTACAACACCCTCCTCTTCACCACCACCGGCGAATTAGGAGCTCACGACGCGTTGTTGGCTCCTAATCTCATTCTGGTCTGGTAAGATCAATAAGTAACAAATTGAAAACACCAGCGTATTTAACAAATTTAAAAGATGGCCGTTAGCAGCTAGTACACACCATTCATAGTTGGTCTACATATCATAAACATATTAAAAAATAAGGTACATAACAACATAAAATCATAAAAGAGAAATTTAACAAAATAAAAAGGAAAAAAACTCACAAATAATTCAATAAGGACAATTTTAAAATTAAAAAAAAAATAGTTGCTAAACATTTAATTTCACTCTTTAATTCAAAAATCTTTTTTTTTAATATATATATATATATATATATATATATATATATATATATATATATATATATATATATATATATATATATATATATATATATATATATATATAAATTTTGAAGTCTAAAAACGAGGGTTACCTTGTCTCGATCTAGGACCTAAGTCAAATATGAGTTGCTAATTTTGTTAGGTTGGTTTGAAATCTTACTTTTGGAGAAACAAACACCAATACCACCATTCAATTGAATTCATTGAATAACACTTTATTCCATTGTTTTTACTGCTGCACATAAACACCACAATCTCTAAACAACATATATGCCTACACGTTACGTGTCTTGCACAACATTACAGTCATTTTGAAACTCCCCATACCTCCATCACCATACATAACCAGATTCATACTTTAAAAATTGGAAGTTTTGGATGGCTTTTAAAATCAAATGTATGATAAATATGATTAATCTAAATAAACCCATCAGCAAGCGTTTGGGTATATCACACGTCCTTTTGATCTCCCATCTTGTGTAAAAGATGGTAAAAAAAAACTACAAACAATAAAGTCTATTAAACATCTTCACCAAAGATTAAAAGTGGAATGGATATGTTTGTGAACAGTAAAAAATTTATAAGTGCAAGTTTTTCAATCCTTTTTTTATTGTATCTTCGACATTGCTCTAATATTTATGATGATCACAAGTTTTTTTTGGAGTCATAGCATAAGAGATTATAAGATCTAAACGGCAGAAAATAGAAAATTCAGAAACATTCACTTAACATCCAAACATAAAATCCAAACCATTTAAGCCCCTAGAACAAATGTTCAAATTGCAAAACGAATTTCACCTCTAACATGCTCAAATGTAACAAAAGTAAGACCACTCTAATGCTTAACTAGTAGACACAACATAAAAGTAACATAGTTGCCAATCGTTTTTGACATGGCATGCTGTCATATATGATCAGTCATAGTAATAGTCTCCTTCAACTTGGCCAGCTGCAAAAATATAAGATACATTAAAATTTATGGTCCTATCAAATAAAATTCATTGGTAATTCATTTTTTGATTTCAAATCAGCTTTGGCTTCAATTCATTGTTTTTTTTTTAAAACCCAATAGATATATATACAACAAAATCAAAACACAAGGTGTACCAAGATAGAGTAATTTTGAAATCAAATAATTTAAAACTGATGAAGTTTTGAAGTCTAACCCGGAAGATTTTTGCCCCGACTTGCTTGAGCATCAGCTTCTCTGTTAGAAGCCTTGTAACATAAAAACAGGCATTTGTTAAGATCACCATACAATGGGAGAAAATATACAGAACTAATGGCAGTGGTGCCAGTGAACTTATATTCAAGAGTGGAACTAGTATACATGTTTGTGCAAATTAAAATGTCATTCAAAAAAAATATGATCATAAATATTTCTCAAATGCAAATTAAAAGAGGTAGCAAGTACAAGTAATTGTTTTTCAAATACCATCTTGAGTTTTCCATAGATCAAAACCCAATTAAGAAAGATGGCAATTTGACAAACATTTTTTCATTCTGTCAATAAACAAAATAGAGCAGAGGGTATACCCTAGGAACATGTTGGACCTCGACTGACTTAAAGTTACTCTTCAAGTCCAGAGCCTCATTACGCAATTCCCTTAAATTCGGGTTGTTGACTTTCCACTTGCCAGCAAACTGTCGCAAAATGAATAAAATATCATGGTAAATTCCTTACAAAAAGTAAGATATAAAACAAATGATAAATAACAATCACTATAATTACTTAAAATTTCAAATCACTGTGTAGTATTTTGTGAATAATTGGAAAATGCATATACACCAGAGAACCAACCTGTTCGCAAACAAGCTTAGAATCGCCTCGGACTTCAACATGATCATAACCTTTTTTACTAGCTTCTTCCAATCCCAAACGTAAACCTTCATATTCAGCAGAATTATTTGTTTGAGTGCCCAATCCTTTACTGAAGCGATGGACCTTTAAGAAACCCAAGAGTTAGCTACATTTGACATATAGTTTATAGTATATAGTTTATAATACAAATATGAATTGATACATAAAGTATACACCTCATTCCCAGAACGGAGTACAGCTCCTGCACCAGACTTTCCAGGATTTCCACTGGATGCACCGTCGAACTCGACGATACATTTGTGCTGCAAGATAGAACAGAGTTATGATACTACACAGTTACAATGCCCCCAATCATTTGTGCGTGAGCGTGTGTGCAACAATGCATAGTGTATATACAAATAAAATAGATATGCAAATTGACATCTAAGTCAAAATATCAAAACTAAGCTCAAATTTAAAATTCACAAGTACTAAAATGAAAAATAGAAATGGTTATGACTATTGATCAATAGTGTAAATAATTTTTACATATAGTAGTTCTTAGTAAAAAAAGAATAGTAAATTAAAAGGTAAAAGGCATAGATCCAGTAAGTGATTTTACAACTGAATCACACAATTTGTAGTAGTAAAAACTGCATCAGACACTTACAAACAGTTAAGCAAAAACTAATCTCTAAACATTCATTTAGATCGGTTAGCGGTTAAGATCATTGTGATCATAACTGTATCACCGAGTATATATGCCCAAAGACGGATAAAATCGTAACTTGAGAGTAGACAGCCGCCAGTAAATAACTATATCACCGGGGTATATAAGCCGGATGCATAAAATAGTAACTGGAGTGAACAGGTCGCCGGAAAATAACTGTATCACTGGAGTATATACACCAGAAGACACTTAAAATCGTAACTCTGTGCATAGAACGCTGGAAAAAAACTGTATCCCTGCCGAAAAATAACTGCATCACCAGAGTATATACGCCGGAAAAATAGCTGTATCACTAGAGTATATACACCGGGAAATAACTGTATCACCGGAGTATATACACCGGAAAAATAGCTGTATCACTAGAGTATATACGCTGGGAAATAACTGTATCACTAGAGTATATACTCCGGATTAATAACTGTACCACTAGAGTATATACGCCGGAAAATAACTGTATCACCGGAGTATATACTCCGGAATATGCATAAAACATCGTATCGGGAGAATGTGCGAGTCGCCTAAAAAATGTAAAATCGGAGAAGAAACAAAATAAATGCATAAAATCATATCTGGAGAGTGCACAGGTCGCCGGAAAATAACTGCATCACCAGAGTATATACGCCGGAAGACACATAAAAACGTAACTGGAGAGTACACAGGTAGCTGGTAAAATATGTAAAATCGGAAAGAAAGAAGAAACCAAACAAAACGCATAAAATCGTAACCGGAGAGTACACAGGTCGCCGGAAAAATGAAAAATCGGAAAGAAAGAGGAAACAAAACAAATGTTAACGATGCAGATAGACACCGGAAAATGCATCAAACAGTCACCGGATAACGCACAATCACAAACAGAGAAAGAGAAAAAACCTAATGTTAAACAATTTGTAAATAAAATGTGAAGGAGATGATTCACCTCTCTCTGGTTTCCACGATTCATTGTTTCTTTCTTTCCCTCTTGTTTGCGCTTTATTTTTCAACTTCAATGCTTGCACTGATACTATACTACTACTATTTATAGACGGTTTTTTTGTAATATAAAGAATATTTTATTTTCCTTTTTAATAGCAAAATGAAAATGAATGAACAAAATCTTGAAAGGTTTGTAAAAAAGTGCAGTAAATGATGTGAGAAGATATTTTAGAGAGAAAACGACAAAAGTAACGGTTACAAAATTTCTACCGCTGGTCATAGCACCATATCATCATTACCACACTTATTTCTTAATAATTTATGATTAATAATAATTAATTACTTATGATCCCACTTATAAATTAGTAAGAGCTAATTCCTCTAATGTTAATATTAGATGCAAATAACAATTTGGAAATGACTTGTTTATTTTTTTGAAAATACAGCTAATAAATAGAGAAAATTTAATGTGGTGTAACATACTACAGCTATGTTCGGCTAAAATTTAGGCAACATATTTGACTACAAAAATTAAATTAAATCAAATTACTAATAATGTTAAAAACTAAGACACTTTTGACTAATTCTTATCATTCCCACCCTTTAACTAGACTGCATTTGCATTTGTAGCTAGTTAACTCCTGAAATATCACAAATCCAAGCTTCCTTCTCAGCTCCCGAAATGACTCCAATTTCAGTGGTTTGGTGAGGATATCCGCTAACTGATGCCTTGAACCACAAAACTGAAGTCGCACAACTCCATCATTCACAAGCTCCCTTAAGAAATGGTAGCGTACATCAATGTGCTTACTCCTGCCATGCATCACTGGGTTCCTTGACAACTTAATTGTTGAGCTATTGTCACAAAAGATGACAATACTTCCACTGCCTTTGTATCCTATCTTTTTCAGCACCCTTTGCATCCATATTGCTTGACAACTGCTTTCCGCAACTGCTACAAATTCAGCTTCCGTCGTGCTCAACGTTACTATCGGTTGCTTTCGAGAAGACCAAGCTACTGCAGCTCCACTTAGCATAAAAACATAACCTGAAGTACTTCTTCTATCCTCTATTGATCCACCATAATCACTGTCAATAAAGCCAATCAATTCCATATTTCCTTTCCTTTGGTAAAGAATGTCGTACATTGTTGTACCTTGTAGGTAACGTAGAATTCTTTTCGCTGCTAAATAATGAACTTCTGTAGGTCTTGACATATACCTGCTCAATAAGCTAACTGCATACATTATGTCTGGCCTTGTACTGGTCAAGTACATCAGGCTTCCAATCAGCTGCTTAAAAAATGAACCATCCATCTCAACACCATTGTCATCTTTGGAGATTTTAAATCTTGGAACCATTGGATTTTCAACAAAATTGTTATGCTTCATTCCAAACCTTCTTAACACTTCTGTCACATACTTTGTTTGACTGATGAATATACCACCATCAAACTGAATTACCTCTATACCAAGAAAATACCTCATCTTGCCCAAGTCTGACATATCAAATTCCTTCATCATGGACTCTTTGAATCAGACATCATTTTTTCATCATCTTCGGTATAAATTAAATCATCAACATACAGGCTAATGATCAAAAGTTTATTTTGTTTGACTTTGGTAAACAAAGTTTGCTCACTATCCTCCTTCTCAAAGCCTTCCTTTCTGAAGTATGATTCAATTCGGTTGAACCAAGTTCGTGGTGCCTGCTTGAGTCCGTACAAAGCTTTGTTAAGCTTATATACCTTATGCTCCTCATTCTTTATTTCATAACCCCTTGGCTGCTTCACGTACACATTTTTAGCTAACTTCCCATGAAGAAATGCTGACTTCACGTCCAGCTGAAACACACACCAGCTTCTTTGTGTAGCAAGTTCCAAAATCATTCGAACCGTGTCCATACGAGCTACATGAGCGTATATTTCTTCATAATCAACTCCATATTTCTGAGCATACCCTTTTGCGACCAAGCGAGCCTTGTATTTTTCTAATTCTCCAAGCTTATTCAACTTGGTTTTGTACACCCATTTGAATCCTATTGTTTTCGCTTCTTTCGGCAACTCCGTGAGATCCCACGTTCCATTCTTCTCAATTGATCTCATTTCTGCATCCATGGATGTCCTCTATTTCTCTTTCTTTACTGCTTCATCAAATGAAGTAGGATCAGAGTGAACTGCATGAGTAAATAGGACTAAGTGAGTTTGTACCTCTTCCTCTTCATCAGAAAGGCCTTCACTGGAGACATAGTCATTCATCCACCATGGTGCTCTTCTATTTCGGGGTTTTGTCACTAGAGAAGCTGCATCTTCTTCTTCATTACCATCAGCTGCATTTTCTTCTTCATTACTATCACTCGATTCCTCCATTTTTCCACTTTTTTCATCTTCCTATTCCAAATCAAACGTGTTATCTTCTTCGGAGCTCTTCTCCCAATTCCATTGCCCGTCTTCTTCAAAGACGACATCCCGGATGATAACAATCCTCTTGGAGGTAGGATCATATAGTCGGTATGCCTTTGATTCATCACTTACACTAAAAAAGACATAAGAACGGCTCTTATCTTCAAGCTTTGTTCGTCGAGCATCCGGTACATGAGCATATGTCGTACAACCAAAGACACTCAAGTGTCCGACTGAAGGCTTCACCGCACACCAAGCTTCCTCAGGTGTCATTTCCTTCACTGATGATGTTGGACATTTATTAAGAAAATAAAATGCCCAGTTTACTGCCTCTGCCCAAAATTTTCTTGGAACATTTTTCTCAACCAATAAGCTCCTCGCCATATTCATCACGGTTCTGTTCTTCCGCTCGGCGACTCCGTTCTGCTACGGTGTATGTGCAGCAGTTAATTGTTGCTTGATTCCATTCATTTTACAATATTCCTTGAATTCATCTGATGTGAATTCACCTGCATGATTCGTTCTTAGACACTTAATGGACAAACCCGTTTCTTTTTTCTATAAGAACTTTAAATAGCTTAAAGGTAGTGAATGCATCTGACTTATAAGCAAGAAAATACACCCACGCCTTCCTACTATAGTCATCAATGAAAGAAATGAAATACATCTTGTTTCCCTCTGAAATCGGAGAAATCGGACCATAAATATCATCACGAACTAGCTCCAATTTTTTCGATGCTCTCCATGTACTTTTCCTTGGGATTACATCTCAATGCTGCTTCCCTTTCAAGCAATTAGTGCATACAATTTCACCCTCAGAGAAACTTGGCAAGCCTCTCACCATGCCTTTTATTTGCAAAGTCTTCAACCCTTTGTAGCTGAGATGACCGAATCTTCGGTGCCAGAGGTGCACCACGTCTTCAGTGGTTGCTTGGAAGCACTCTACCTTGCTGTCTCTTTTGATTGATGGAGTGCTTGATAGCAGCATGAACATTCGATTTGCTGTCATGTTGGTATTATACATGTTGTTATTCATTCATGATCTTAGTTTGGATGCTAGAGGTTTTGTTGTTTGCTCATTGTATATTATCTTAATGATGTTTGTCGTGTTTGATATTTGTTTGTGGCTCCTGAATTTTCATGATTTTCTTTGCTCAAATATTCCAAAGGAAGGGATCCCATAGTCGGCTGCCATGTCATGATGGATAGCCTTGTCCAACTTTCCCTCGAGACCTTGTGAAAGTCTTGCTTGTTTTTCAACTTAAATTTAGAGAGTTGGTTAACTCTACATAAGTACCATGGTTATGGATACTTACTCCCCTCTGGAACCTTGATCGTTATCAAGAGTTCTTCATCCCTAGTTAGGCCGAACTACGGTGGCTCTGATTCCCCTTTCCTAGTCAGGATACGTAGGCACAAGATGCGATATCTTGTCGAGCCCTCTAATCACTAACAACTAACACTTATCTCTCTCCTTTTGGTCTCGTTAGAACCAATTGGTCTTGCAACTTAGAATTAGGTTTAGAGTTGGTAAACTCTACGTGAGCATCATCGTTATGATTACTCACTTTCCCCTTTTTGACTTTCGTTAAAGTCAATCTTTAGTTAGTTTTCAACTTAGACTTAAGGAGTTCGTTAACTCCATGTAAGTACCATGGTTATGGATACTTACTCCCCTTTGGAACCTTGATCGTTATTAAGAGTTCCTCATCCCTAGTTAAGAGAACTACAGTTGCTCTGATTCCATCATAGTCAGGATACGTAGGCACGAGATGCGATGTCTTGGCGAGCATACTTAGTGTATATCCCCCTAGGTCTTTACCTTAGCACAGTTCCCTTAGCAAGCAACTTTAGCATAACACAAATACTAACAAGAGGTTCCTGTAGAGTACTACAGATACTTAGGATGCTAACACCTTTCCTAAGTATAACCAACCCCCGAACCTTAGATCTCTTAGCTTCGTTGCTATTTAGCGAACTTAGGATTTTCTTCGATCTTTAACCTTTCCTTTGGATAAATCAAAACTCGATGGTAAACTTCATAATTTGTGATTCAAGTTAATTAATAACTTGATATCCAATTCTCACCGCAACCCTTATCATCTAACTCCACTATTTCCGTATAACAAACTTATCATCGTCGTATTAACTTCTTCTATTATTATTTTTCCGCCACATCTTTTTACTTATTAACAAAAATAAAAATAAAAATAAAAATAAAAAATTAACTACTAACCTCAATAAATTAACTAATTAATTTCTCCCACGTACAAAAACTAATTTTAAAATAATAACTATTAATTAATATTTTTAATTGATAATTATTAATTAATTTTTCCACGTATAACAACTAATTTCCTCACGTACAAAAACCAACTTAAATCCACCAATTCATTAACTTCTTCCATCATCTATAAATCACCTTTAAATCCACTAATTCACCAACTTAAATCCACTAATTCATTAACTTCTTCCATCATCTATAAATCACCTTTAAATTCACTAATTCATTAACTTTCTCTATCAGCCATTTTACAAATTATTTACCCACTAATTATACTATTAATTTTTCTATTTGCTTTTCTTCTACCCAAATGTTACTCTTTCTACACCAATGTATCTAACTTCTAAGGTTTTTTTTTTTTTTCACACTTTAAAACATCACAATTCAATTTTAAAAATTGGGTAAGTGTTTTTCTTTTTAAATTTATGTTTTTTTTTCTTTATACCTTTAGTATTATTGTTTTTTTTTACAATGTTGAAGATATTGAATTTACAAATAAATGTTTGAAGATTTTTTTATTATTATTTTCATTTAATCATAACTTTTTTATCTTAAATGATTTTTTAGACTTTCTTTTTTTCAAATTGTTTGAAATTTAATTTCCTTTCATTTTATTGCATCCATTCTCTGTTTGGAAGTTGATTTAATACAATTGATAATATTTGGTTGGTTTTACACTTTATTTTCATTCTTATGAATTTGAAATTGTGTGAAATGATACTTAATGATGATGCCTTGATTCTTGGTTGATTATTTGAATTCTTATGATCATGTGATATTGCTAATTTTTTCTTGTCTTCACATGTTCCCCTAGAAAGTCTTTGATTCAATTTATTTGATTTTATTAAATTGATTAAATTAAACCAAAGATAGTAGGATGTTTAGCATGATAACATTAAGATATTATTGTGTTGATTTTTATCTTTGACATATTATACATTCATTACCTCATCTCATATATTAACTCTCTTGTTTGTTTTTGTGAGGTGATACTTGAGGGTTTTTTACACTTCGACATTTGAAACTTTGTTCATTTTGTTGAACATTCATGATTCATCTCATTTATTCATTATGTCTTAACTTAGGCTTCCCTTTTGGTTGGTTTCTCATACTTCCCGCTCCCATTACAATTTAATAGCTTAGGAATTTTACTTTTCTTAGTTGCTTATGCTTGCATGATTGTTATGATTGCTTGTTAGAAAAGATAAAAATAATGCGTTTAAAAGACATTTTAAAAAACAAAGATAAAAATAATGCGTTTAAAAGACGTTTTAAAAAACAAAGATAAAAACAAGTTAGATCCAATGTCTAACTCTTTTTCAAAAAATACAAATAAATTAAATCTTAGTGTCCACACACGCCACTTTAGGGATTCCTTCCATCTCCTCATCCAAAACTCCATTTCATTCCATTTAACCAAGCAAGTCTTGTATGTACGTACCATAAGTCGATTGCCTTACGCATCGCCACCGACCTATCATATTTCAATCCATCATCCTTTCCATGTCATCTTCACCTTTTCCATCCTAAAACACTTAACCCAAACAAGAGTTTGATCTGGTCCTCTTAGGGTGAATATGAGTGGCTGAGATACCATTATCCCCTCAACTCTCGAGTATTTGATTGTAGGTCGTACTTAACCTATGGTCGAATACTCTTCCCCCTCTAAGTGCGTACGATTAGACTCGTCAAAAGCAAAAAAAATTCACCATTCATTTGCCTTAGGGCATCACTTTCAAAACTCTCCAAAAGGGCACATACCTCCGTTCTACCGCAATACAAGCAATGCTTAACTACTAGAACGTGGTTGTTAACCTCTCCCACAAAAACAACAAACCTTCTCTCGCCCCCGTGCGATCGAGACCTTTTCTCACCCGTAGTCTCACGAACTACGGACATTCTGATTCTTCATTCGTCAATGAAGATATGTAGGCATAAGATTGCGAGATCTTTGTGAGCAACCTCACACTAATTCACCTGTAGTCCTTCGAACTACGATGGCTTTAGCTTTTCCATTGCACGAGGGAATACGTAGGCATAGGATTGTGAGATCCTATCGAGTCTCCTTTTTGTTTTAACCCGTCTTGTTCCATTAGCAAGTAAACCTTAGATAACGACACCCATTCACGCGTAGGCTACCTAGATATTTCCCATCAAGTACGATAGATGTGAGGGGGTATTAATATCTTCCCCTTGCATAACCGATTTCTGAATCCATATCTTGGTTGTGAGACCATCTTTTTTCCTATGTTTTCTTGATGTTTTCCTTTCCCCTCGTTGGGGTAAATAACGTTCGATAGAGAATTCTCTAATTTTTCGCGTAGCGACACCTCCTGAAAGAAGAACTCATACATAGGGAAACACATCCCCTCGTATGACAAGCATATGCGATCCTTCTCTTTAGGCTTGTAGAATCCCTAGCTCGCGGGCCCCTTCCTCTCGGACCTCGACCGTTGTGAATGCGTTAGAGTCATCAAAAATGAAACACGGGGCAATTTTTCGAGCTCCTGCCCGATCCAATCCAATGGTGACTCAACTTCTACACCGGCTAAGCCAGCTTCTACATCTGCATCGACCAAATCAACTTCGGCGTGTTCGTCGGCCGAGGCATCGTTCTCGGGCTTTGGAGCCATTTAACTTGAAAAGCTTAGGAAAATAGTGAATTCGACGTTAAGATCAAATTCACCCTTCAACCGCTAATCAAGTGAAAAAGCGAAGGAAAGTATAAGGACACGTCCTCGACCAAAGCCCTTATCGACAAGCGCGTAATCATGATAACTTCTCTCGGACACAAGACATGGAACCTACCACATGAGGAGGGACTCCTTGACACAAAAACTCCATTTCTTGACCTTCAAAGGGAACAAACCTCCTTGACTCGAGATTTTTAGCAGTTTTGGGACCCCCGCAAGGGGAAGTCTCCCTGACATTAAACCCAACGAGGACGTTAAAGCCTCGTGGGTTCCCTGAGGCCGTCTTCGGGAACTTCATGAATTTCTCAGAATCTTCATGAGTTCTCTGGGATCTTCATCTAAAAATTCATGGGTCCCCCGGAATCTTCATGAGCTCCCCAGAAATCTTCATGAGCAACCCAGAAACTTCATGAGTCCTCGAAAACTTCATGAAGTTCGTCGAAAATTCAAGAACACGCCAGGAAATTCATAGAAATAACCAGAAAATGCATAACTAAAGCTACATCCAGAACTAACTAGTACCATGCTATCTAGAAAAAAAAAGAGGAAACCTACGTGAGTACAGAAGGTTCTGGAAAGCTACAGTGGCGTGAGAGGAACCGATGGCAGCGACGAACGATAAATTTAGAGAGCGGAAAAACTTGAGGGATTTGTCTAAGAGCTTGAATACTGAGAGCATGAAAAATGAGTCCCCTCTCCTTATATTTATATCCACTTGCTCGCAAAATAAATCGTTGCCTAGGCACTCAAGCACCCCTACTCATAGGTCATCAAAGGCATTTATTGCTTCTGACACGTGGCACAAGAAGACGCCACACTTGTCCCTTCAAGACCTATCACACGACTCGAGGAAATGACGTGACTGTTCCTTCCACTTCCACCATGCGTCGAGCACAACACTCGAATTCCACTTTGTGCCATGGACACTAATCCAGGGAAACGTCTGGAGTAAGTTAGTTGTCAAACACAACTTATGACTCTGACCCCTCGCGAGCACACGACCTCGAGGTGAACGCGAAAGTGGACCCTATCGTCGAGATCGCGCAAACCTTGCGGGCAGCACCCTGGTGAAAATCTTCATGTGCTCACGTTGTCGGATACGACGATTAACTTCTACATTCCCTTGCGAGCATAGCTTCACAAGCTCACCACTTCAAACCAGTAAGACATTATCCCGGGCAAGTTCCCTTTGTCCCTCTTCGACATGCAAACTGACTCTAAAATCATTACTCCTTCTACTAGGAGCAACGACTTGGGGGCTATTATTCTAGATTGGGATTGAGGCTGACCCACCGTCGGGCACGACCCAACTCAGCTCCGCATCGGGGAGGGCCCAACACAGAGGCCTAATCCATCATCACCGTGGGAGGAAACGTTCCTCACACGTTTTCCCACGTTCTACACGTGCTCCTCACGCGGGAAAACATCATCATCCAACTACCCACGTCCGAGAGAACAGGTCCTCCATTCCCTAGAGTTTGTGGGGAAGTTGACCCAAGACGAAGACCATGTGCGTGTCTTCCTTACTGTCACGTAGGATCTTGACAGTCATCTGTTGTGGGTCTTGCGATCCGGCCCAAAGCAGATGATTGTTGGCCCAACGCTGGGGGCACATTATAAATACTCTCTTCCACATGAGAATCAGGTATTCTAAACTCACTCACTTTATGTACTTGCTCACTTTTGCTCTGAACCTCACTTTGGCATCGGAGTGCCTTGTAGGTGCACCCCTTTCTCTTCTCCACCACTGGTGAACTTGAAGCTCACGACGTGTTGTTGGCCGCTGATACTCTTTCTGTTCCGGTAATATTAGACATCAAATGGAAAAACTTTGTGTTTCTATCTCCATCATAATTCCATTTGATTTTAGTTTTTTCCTGCAATATATTATGGATCCATATTCATGCAAGTATAAGTGTTAGTTGGTTTTGATGATGATAATTAATGAAAATTGTCAAGTAGATTTTAAAGATGATAACTCCATAAGTCAGGCGACTTTTGGTGTTGATATCTCTTTTCAAGAGTTCATTGTGATAGGGAGTTGATACCAATTGTCGAAAACTCCTAATTATAGCATCTGATCAAGAAGAAAATATCTCAAACCTCCTCAGTCAGATGATTCAAAGTTCCAATTGAAGTGTTAATCAACATAGAATCAAGCAGAGGAACTTGAAGTCTAAAAGTGAGAAAGTGTGAAGCCCGGTATGGTACTGCCTTTCACATCTAAGTTTGATTAATTTAAATTGTAAAATGACAAGAGTAAGTCTTAATGTATTAAGTCAACATGTGCACACACACACTTACACAGAAAATTCTTTTCAAACTTATTTTGATTTCATTAAACTTCTCAAATTAAATTTAGGCATGTATGGAATCAATTAAGAAGTATTTATAATTCATTAATTTATCAACTATATAGTTGTTTTAGGGTTTCCTTTTTTGGATTAGGATTGCCACTTTTTAAAATAGATCAATCAATTAAAACATGTTTTAATGAGTAAATCATTTATTTGGCCCATGAATCATTTCCTTTTATAGTCAATTCTGTTTCTATATAAAGAAGGTTTCTCCTAATTTCATTTTAACACCATATTTCTTAATATAAACCTCCATACTATTTTCTACACTCTTTCTTTCTAAAATTATTTTTCACTAAAGTTGTTATAGTGTTGAAAGTGTGAAAAGTCATTTTAAAAGTTGAGTTGTAATTGTGTTGTGGTTAATATGCAATTATTTTTTGCTCTTTAGAATGGAACTTTGGTAAATTGGGCTTATGTGATTATGCATCACATGTAGGGCTGGAAATGAGTCGAGTCGAGTCGAACTCACCTCAGCTCGGCTCGACTCGTTAAGAATTGTTTGAATTCGAGTTCGAGTTCGAGTTTGACACGAACTTTTTTTTAAGCTCAAACTCGACTCGTTATAAGTTCACGAACAGTTCGGTTCGACTCGTTAGGTTCATCTCATTAGGTTCAGCTCACATGATTCACGAACTTAAAAACTATTTTTTTAAATATATATATTTTTTAGTATATTTGACATTTTAAATATATATATATATATATATATATATATATATATATATATATATATATATATATATATATATATATATATATATATATATATATATATATATATATATATATATATATATATATATATATATATATAAAATAAAATATTAAAATAAAATAAAAGTTATCATATTGAAATTTAACTTTATCTTCGAAATCTACTAATTCAAAACCTACACAACTTTCAAGAGATACATTTGAGAGTCTAATTCAAAAACTACTAAATTGAAGATTAAATTTGTCTAAGATTTGAAGTAAATATTTAAACCTAATCTTAAAGACAGTATAATTATTTTCATATGTAATCGAGTTGACTCATGAACCTAACGAGTCGAACTATGTATAGTTCAAGTTCAGCTCATTTAGTTAACGAACTTAATTTTTCGCTCATACTCAACTCATTTGGTTCATGAACCTAGTTCAACGATTTAATTGTCGAGTCGAATTCCGAACTATCTTCGAGTTGGTTTGGTTCATTGCCAGCCCTAATCACATGTTGTTGCATAATGAAAGGTCAGGTGGAATTTCTTATGCAAGAATCTTAACAAAAATATTCAAGTATTGCAGTGTTAACCTCACTAATGAACTCCACATTCTAATGTCTGAAAAGATTATCAGATTAACAATAACATTATTAACAGCAAAATAGGAGTTCAGTACAACAAGAATGCAAGAGCTGTCACATACTTAGATGAAGAACTGACTGACCCTTTTGCTTCAAGAAGTCGGTCGAACAAATCAGATGCTTATGGATTATATGGTTCAACAATTTGAGAATATGGGTCAACAATTTGGTAGCATTCATCATGAGTTGGCTGGACTTTCGGATAGGATAGGATGTATAGAAGCTTGCCAGAGAGGCAATGAGAAAAATGAGGATATGAATGAAGAATGATCTTTGACCTTGTTTTCCTATTTTAAATTTAATTCAGGTTTTCTTGTTAAGACTTATGTATTGGTTTAGACTTATTTTGCTTAAATTTCTATTTGGATGTTATGCAATTTTTGGATGTTTACACTTAGTTTTAATATATTTAGTTTTTACTATTTATGTAAGTGAATGCTTGGGTGTGTGGTTTCATATGTTTATATGCTTTAATACTTGATTACCATCTATTTTCACCCATCTTTCCATTCTTTTTTATAATGTCAAAAAGGAAAAAGGATTTATGTGTGTTTTTGTCCGTTCATATTTAATCAAGGTTCTCAAATACTATAAAGATGAAAAATTCAAAGAAGGCAATAATTTTTCAATTAAGAGGGAGACACTCATCTTAGTGAGAGCTTTTTGGAAAAACACAAACATTAAGTACACATTTGTCATCATAAAAAAATAGGAGATTGTGAAGACAAGCTTTTGATTTGAATGATGTTTGGATAAATACGAATTTATTCAAAGAAGGAAAAGATATCTCAAGATTGAATAAGTCTTAAGAAAATGATTGATCATGCTCATGTTATAAAATTCAAGGAATTGGATCATATGCTAAGGTACAATAAGCAATTCATTTATTTATAAGCCTTATGTACAAAAAGACTTTTCATCTAAAACCATTCTAAAATTTTTTTATTACTTAAACATGATTGCTTCATTTAATCAAGTTTTCAAAAGAAGCAATCGATTGCTTCATTTAATCAATCGATTGCTGTGGAAAGTTGAAAATTTGAATAGAGCAGTCGATTGACCACTTTAACTAATCGATTATAGGGTCTTGTTTTTGCCTTAGTTTTTGACCCAACAATCGACTAATCAGCTCCCGCAATTGATTGGCCAGTGTAATTATTTCATTTTTTAAACGTTGGTAATGGAACAATCGATTGATCCATATATGCCATCAATTGATTCTTGAAGCTGTGTGAACAACCTGAATCATTACAATGTCTCTTCATTGCACATGTTCATGAAACCTTTTCAAAATTATTGAATTTAATCATGAATAATTTCCAAACATTTCTACTCATTCAAGAGGCATCTTGTAATGTATTTAAAGCAAGAATTTTTTCATATTTCAATTCACCTCTTTTATTACAATTTTCAAACAATTCATCTGTGTTTCAAAGTGTTCATATTCAAAACTCTTAGAAACTTTTACTGCACACTTTTCATATATCAGAGAAAAAGTTTCTCCAAACCTTGAGCACTTAGAGTTTATATTTTCTTGAATTATTTATTAGAAAGAGAAGATATTTCGGAATTTTGAAAATCATCCAAAATCACTTATATTCAAAATTATTTATCATTGTGTTGTAACTTTTTCACCGTGATCATGGTAGCAAGCGAGCTTAAGAGAATGTAGGGTTCTTTCTCAGTGTTGTAAGAAAAGAAAGTAGTGTACTTTCTTGATTTTGTTAGAGGGTTGTAGAGAGTCTTGGAGTGAGGCCGTAACAATATCTAACATAGTGAAAATCCTTCACGGGGTGTGAAGGACTAGTCATACCCTTGGTTGATAAAAGGAACTAATATACATCTTTGTGTCATTTACTATTTTTACACTTCTATTTTAGTGCATTATCCTTCATAAATTCATCATTGTTCTTTTAAAAAAAATAAAAGAAACAAAACATCGGTTAAATATAACGAGAAATTTTCTCAAAACCTAATTCACCCACCCCTCTTAGGTTATACTCTATATTTACAAAAACTACTCTTTCATTGAAATCTAAAAGCTTATAGTTGTCTTTGGGTAACTTTGAGAAGTCCATCCAAGGATCTTCTACTAACAAGACTATTCCATGTTTGTAGTTTAGACAAAGTTATTTTAGGGCCAATCTTGATGGGGAGCTGGTCAATCCCCTTAAATTCCTATAGATGTATTTCATAAGGTATGGCTTGGTTATCCTACCTATGATCAGGCATTATAGCTACTTGAGCTAGAAGCTTTATCCAATAGCTACTTGAGCTAGAAACTTTATCCAAATTTCTTGAAACTATTTGCTGAAAGGTTGTTCATTGTCTACTTGAATCACTACATCGACTTTTGTAAGGTTTTGCGACGGTTTAAATTGTCGCAAAAACTTAGTTACGATAATAATTTTTCAACCGTAATCAATGTTGGTGTTGCGAGCATGTTTTGCAATTGTTCTAGAAACCTTTGTGCAAACTGTAATAATTTGCTGCGAAGGTTTCAAATCACCTCCAAAATGAAACTGCAACACTTCTAAACTGTTGCAGAGAAAAATTAAATAGTTTAGACACTCAATATTATGGCCGTTTAAAACCGTTTGTTATTAATTAAATTATTAAATATAAAAATTCAGACAAAAAAATAATACAGAAATCAAAATCAAAAATTCACTAATTTACTGAGACCGATAGACTATTCAAACCTACTAAAAATTATGATGTTATATTAAAATAGTTTAAAATAATGTTATGAAAACTTTTAATACCATTTTTAAATTCGCTAGAATCACATGTTGAATTATAAGGATTCTAAATTCTTTGGTTCATTGTTAATTCATGGGTTGTCTCCTATTCTATCTCTGTAGAAAGGTTAACGAGAAATAATGTTTTTTTTTCCTAATTTACCAGCCCAATGCATAAAAAAAAAGTGTTTTTGTTTATTATTTTAATTTGTTAGAAAACTCTGCATAAAAAAATAACATAATACTGTATCATCATTCAATGGAAAACGCAAGTACCCTCTAGTATAACTATAGTACTGTTTAAGTGAAAATTCTAAGCTTTATTGTGGCACTAGAAGAAAATGGTGAATGGTCGTGAGAAATGTCGCAAAGCTTGAAGGAAGGTTCTTTGAACTCGAGCCCTCCGCATCAATGTGAGACTTCTTTTTACCAATTTTCTTTGCTACAAAGGTATTTCACAATTCAGATTTTGTAGGGCTAACAACGCCTTTCAATTTTCTATAATTTCTTACATTGTTTGTTGCCCCATCCATGCAAATATGTAATACTATACTGTTGGAAATAACGTAAAGAATTTCAGGCTTCCATTATTCGTGAGACAAACCTAAAGGTCTAATCCAAATTTGAGCAATTGATTGATGTTGAGAATCGGAGAAAAGCTTCTTCTATAAGTTTGAAGTGTCGGAATTTTGGATTACAAATATAAGAGCAACTTTAACGCAGGGTTGTTAAACCAAAATTCTTTATAGCTTATATTAGTAATAAAGAATTTGCATTATAGCAAAGCTGACATGACATCTAAATGAAGTAAAATTTAGTTCTCGTTATCTATATAATTAACGTTAACTATTCTTGTGAAACCTATTATAATATTATTTAATATTAATAAAATATTCCAAATATTCCAACATAAGGATATGGTATTTGAAAATAGTAACGGGCATATTATCATTTTTTACCTTTTATAAATTCTATAGAAATTTTAATTTTTTTTACACACAGTTTTACTTCTAAATTTTTTTTTTCAATTTTCAATCTTATTTATTTATCAAATGGATCCCAACCAATCAAATCCTTATTATAATTATATTCCTATGAAAATGTAATTTTTTTATATATTATTGTTGTGAATTTTGTATCATTTTTAATTTTATAATAAAATATATTTAATATTATTTTTAAGTTTTTAAGATAAATTTTATTTAAAAAATTATATGTATTTTAATTAAAATAATTAAATTAATGGTAACTTAAATAAAAAATATAAAATGTGGCGTTAAGTTTTGGTTTCTTATAGACAACCACCATTAAAGTAAAAACTATTCAAATCAACTATAAATTTTTTAAATTCTACAAATCACTTTGACCCACAAAAAATATCTTAGTTTACCCATTTAGTTTACTCCCACTAAAGATGCTCTAACATTTAAGGTGTTATTGTCATTATTTTAATTAGTCAAAATCTAATTTGACGAGGGGTCAAATTAAAATATTGAAAATTAAAAAATAACTCTAGAATTATTTAAATGGGTTATGATCCCCATTTATAGAGAACGATGAAAATAAGGTTTATGAGATTTTTTTTCTTCATCCCCATCAGAAGAGATTCAAGAAACTCTAAGAAACTTTACAAATTAAAAGATCACATACCTGCAACCTTCAATGATTTCAATGACAAATTCAAGTACACTTCTGCTTTCATTTCATAATTGTATTCAAATATGGGTTTAAAGGATACAAGTTGATGTTATATCAACTCATAGGAATTATTTTAAAAATTTCTATATTGATAAAAATTATAAGATTATGAACATATCCAATAAATGGTATCAAAGTCACCCATCTTTAATTTAATTTGTGTTTGATTTTTTAAGATCCTTTGATATTTTAAATGTATAAATCAATATATGTTGTGTTTTTGAGAATTTTTTAATATTAGCGTTTTAAAATAGGAATTTTTCTTTTTATCTTCCGATTAAGGTTTATGTTTTTTTAAAAAACAATTTATATATATAATTTGGGTTTATATATATATATATATATATATATATATATATATATATATATATATATATATATATATATATATATATATATATATATATATATATATATATATATATATATATATATATATATATATATATATATATATATATATATATATATATATATATATATATATATATATATATATATATATATATATATATATATATATATATATATATATATATATGTTATGATTTATATATCAAACTCAAATTGTGATATGCCGGTATAATTCATGCGATTCTAAAGGCAGTTTTGTTTTCTTGACTACATTAAAATTTTAATTATATAATGATAGTGCACAAGCATAAATCTAATAAGCCTATATGTGTGAATTGTGAATTAATCAACTACCTATTAATAAAAATGCCACCAAATTCCCTAATTTACCTTTCAATTGATTTTTACTTAATACTAGATCATGCCTTTTTGAGTAATTTATTAAATACAAAAACATTGACCAATAGTATGGTCCAATTTTGCCAAGTGGCAGAATTTTTTTGAAAACTCTTGTCTTCCCTCTTTCCCTCACCTTCTCCCTCTTTCCAATTTTCTTCTTCCCTCTTTCTCTCACCTTCTCCCTCTTTCCAATTTTCTTCCTCTCTCTTTCCCAAAATTATATTTTCTGAAGGAAAAAAAAAAGAGAACGAAAATCCCACTCTCTTCGATACATTTTTGGATTCGTGTTTGATTTAAGGTTTGATTTTAATCCTTCACATCACTCACTCCTTCTCGTCTCTCAATCTTTCTCTGATCTATGGTTCTAGATTTTGTTCTGGTTTTTTTATGGAAGAAATATTTGATTCGTTAGAAAAGGGGTTTAAGATTGAAGAAGGTGAAGAGTCGATGAAGGTTAATGGAGGTCTATGGTTGTTGTGGTGATGAGTTTTTGCTTTGAAGGTTTATTTTTTACTATTTGTGGTTGAGGAACAACTTGAAAAGGGTGAAGAAGAAGGTCGAGGCAGTGACGAGCCTTTGGTTTTTCCCCCCTCCGCCTCTCTTGATCCATTTCTCGCTTCAAAACTCAGGTTTGGTTTACAAGTTCGGATCTGAAACTTTTCCAACCTCTCTTCCCCTCGTCTTCCTCTGTTACTGGTTTCTGGGAATGGATTTGCGTGTTCTATTTTGGATTTTCCATTTTGGTTGGTTTAAAAATAAAGGAAAATTTCAGGTTTGTGGTTTTATTTTGTGGAGAAGAGATGAGCTTTTCACTTTGTATCCTTTTCTTTTTGAGTTGATTATGAGTAATAAAGAGGTTATCAAAATGGCAGCAGTGTTGGGGTTCTTTGAAGAAAAATGGTGCTCTTTATAGAGTGGGTTGAGGGAATTTGTGGGCTGAGGGCATTTGTGAGATTGAGTCGAAGGAATTAATGAGTTGTTATTTGCGTTCTTTGGTTATAGTAACGTGTTGACGCAGTTTGTGCTAAGGAATTTTTGTCGTATTGCGTCATGTGTTGCCGTCGCGGCTTGTTTTTGTGCGTGAGTTTTGGTTTTGAAGGTTATATGCGAGAAATATTTTGCCTATGCCAGAAATATTTTAGGTGGTTGTTCTATATGGTTTTGCCGCGGCTGGCTTAGTTTATGCCAGAATTTAGCTGGCTTTGTTAACCAAGACGATAAGTGTCTTCCACGGCATATTCGTAATATGTAACTTAAGACTCGGATGTAGAGATTTATGATTCTCTCCTTCTGGCTTTGCATGTGTGAAATTATTGAACATACTAGAAGATGTATATAAAAGCTGAAAAAGAAGTTGAACATAGAAGTTTTTCTCATTGATCTGTTTGAACCTTTTTTCCAGGTCTGCGTATCAATGATGTAACTCCTGCGGTTCTTGTCCTAACACATGCTTGGTGCAAACCAAATGCAGGTATCATTCAACCTAACCTATCATGCTATTGAATTTTACGAATTAACTCACATAGCATGACATTTCTTTTATTCTTTGTTGTTATTATATTTGTCACAGCAACTAGGAAGCCAACATTGTCCAATGCTTGGAATGGAAGTAAATTACTCTTCAATTTGGATGATGCGCAAGTTCAAGAATACAAATCTAAGTAATTGACCTATCACGTAGCCTTCTAATCAATCAAACCAATTGCATTTTCGTAGCTATGGTTCTAATGATTATGGTTTTCCAATTTTAGGTTAGGCTCTTACCAACCCTCTCAAGTGTCTTCTCAAAATTTTGAGTATGATAAATTTTGGTCTCAATGTCGTCTAAGTAACGAAGTACAAAATTGAGATTGAAGTTCAGTATGATGGACATGTTTGCTCCTTCATGTTTTGGGACAAAGAATGTGTCCCAATTGTTGGCATTACTGTTGTCAAGTTGAGAGGCATCATGAAAGAGGTAACTATCTTTTGCATACCCTTATTAAACCTTATCTGTGCACCATATTACTCATCATCTATCTTTTTCCCAATCTATAATGTCAGATACTTTGATGTGCAAAGGATTGATATTTACGTATTCCCAATCTTAGCAAGTCAAGGTTTTTCTGAATCGGAAACAAGATGGTTTGAACTGTTTAATATCCGATATCGAAAAGGTATTGTAAAATTTATTACTCCAGGTTTGATTATCAAATGAAAAATATGTTTGAAGTGTATTTAAGCATAATTATATTTACTTATTAGACTCACTGCTCAACTTCATTTTGGTTTGTTCATGATTAATGCTGCATGAATTGTTGTAACACTTTTCTAAAACATTTGCTGTTGCAGTTGTCAGTGTTGGCACAACATGTTTCTTGCTCCAACAATTAGCTGGAATAAATGTTGTGGTTTATTATTCAACTTTTGTCCGCAATGTTGGAATCGCTTTAGATGTTGCAGTAAGTGCTCTGGTTGGTGCATCAAATGTGTTTGGTTAGTACTATTTTTCATTCTATAATGTATATGTTATTTTCTCAAACATTATATTTGGTGATGGTGTAAGTGAAATTATATGTTAACTAACAGATAGTTAGTTGACTCAATTAGTTGGAGTTCAATTGCATTCATTTCTTTAATACTGCTTCCCTGATTTCCCTATGCAAGCATTGATCTTTTAATGAGCTGATGTAGATTCTGCATATAGGCATTAATTTGCAAACATTTTAAATGTATAATTTTGAAAGGATGAACATTATATTTGAAGAAAATATCCAATAGAGTTTTTAGAATGTAACTTCATAAATGATGTAAAACAAATCTCTTAAAATCAGGAAACAATATCCTTTCTCCAATTTGGAGCTACCTGCCTAGCTCAAAGTGTACAGTAGGTCATTGACTATTCATTTTAGAAGAAACTAGCGGTAAAGAAGTGACGTCAACATCCTATCTGCAATAAGTGGCGGAGGAGGGATGGTTACATGATTGTGGAATATGTTAGATGATGGTGAGTGCTTAAAGTGGTTTTCGACTGTTTGTGGTTGTGGATGGGGAAAGAAGTAGTAGTGGAAGTTTACATTGTATGTTATATCTGAAATTTCACAACTATGATTTTGTCATGAATAAGATAGGGTTGATTTCTTCTTCTTTGCTTTGTTTCTTTGTTCTATTTTAGGGTTGAAATTCCATTTTCTTTTTGCTTCCTCTATATGCTAACTTGACTCTCTGTGACTATCAACAGCGAAAATGGCAGGTGTGAATCTATTTTCTTTCTTTTGAATTTTGATTAATAATTTCGATTAAAAAAGATTTGATTTTGACTAATGGTTTTATTGAATTTTGAATTTTGAGTTTTAACATTGGAATTTGATACTCAAAGGAAAAAAGCAAAGAAAAGATGGAAGGAGGAAGAAGAGGGAGGGCTTGTGTTGTAGTTTTGTGTGACATTCAATGCAGCCCTAGAATGCAGTACCATGCTCTCTCACTCGCCAATCAAGTTTTTCCTTTTCTTTTCCATTTCCCATTTGTTTTGTATAATTTCATTTGATCATAGGAGATCTGGTGCAGTTTTTCATTCAGGTGGCTCAAAGTCATTGGCATTGTTTTTCCGATCTCCAAGACCCAGTGGTATATTGTTTCAGTTGAACCTTAGTTTCTTCCTTCCATATAGGTATACAATTTGTAGTGATGAAAAATCATGAACTTGTAGGTTAGATTATATAATCATACAATGGTTTTCTATTGACAATTTGATTTCCTTTTTGGCTACACAACTGAACACTTGCAATTGATTGTTGTATAATTCAAAAATAGCAAATGTATCCTATATACTCTTGAGGAGAAAGAGGAAAGTTGTGGTCGTAACCGGGGATGGAACAAATGATGCACAAGCACTACATGAGGTTAGTACAATGTTTTTCATGTTTTTGAACTCAGTCGGTTATGTTTCTAATTTGAATAACTGTTACGGTGCATCATGAGTCATGATTGTACACGATGCCAAATATGTTATTGCTACTGCCCTAGCTGATCCAAAAATGAAGTTCACTTCAAATTTTTCTAATAATTTTATCCTCTTCAATTTATTATTGAATTTTTTGTAGATTAGAACAGAAGAAATGGATTTGCAGCTCATTATAGTGGGAAAGAATTTGTTCACTTATGAAGGTATTTACTTACCTTTTTAATCTTACATTTGATTTTAAGTAATTGCTCTTGATTGATCATATATCACATTGTTGAGATAGGTTGTTTATTACTAATATGCAGTTTTACAAATTAAAGTCCCCAAAATACCAACGGGGTCAAGCTGAATTGATCAGCCTCAAAATTGGTTTTTTAAGTTGCTAGCCCCCGAAAATTTCCACCCTGTAAGAACAACCTGTCAAATTTTTACAAATTAAATTATCATTAATTTAAATTCAGGTTAGTGTTGTCAATTGCAATTTCCAAAAAACAACGGTTTGTTCAATTGATCACAAGAGAGGAAGAGAAGGAAGTCGAGGAAGGAATTGAAGAAACAATGGTCGACACAAGCAGACGAGTCACAGGGTGAAAAGGAGAGATAAAACGTCAATGAATCAGGTGGAAGTAGCATTAGTAGTAATGAATCGGGTGGAAGTAGCAGTAGTAGTAGTAATATTGTGGTTGATCAAGAAGGGAAAGATTTCAAGTGGAGTATATGCAATGTAACAGCTGGTGCTGATTATATTCCATGTTTGGATAATGAAAAGTATCTGAAGACTTCACATAGAAAACACTTTGAACATAGAGAGAGACATTGCCCTGAGGATGCACCAACTTGTCTGGTCTCACTTCCTATAGGATACAAAATACATGTTCCATGGCCTGGTAGTAGAGATAAGGTTCTCTTATATATACCCTTCAAATTTAAGATACTACTTTGTTTAAAACTTAGTAATAAATGTCCATAGCACTTAAATATGTTTTTGTTATTTAACGTTTTTTTTTGTGGAAAAAAATGTTATGTTTAACATCTATATACTGTCTGTAGTATAGAAATATATGACAGTTCTAATTGTATAGCTTTCTTATTTAGGTTACTGATGAATTGTTTGATGAAATTGCAACTAAAGTTCTTAGTGAAGATGATTTGACCGCTGAAGGTAAATTGCCAGATCCTTCTAATTTTCTCGACCTTCCATATACCTAATCCCATACATTAATGTAGAAACAATTTTTGTTGTTGCTATATGAATTTGTACTATCAGATATGTTTATGTTTTCCATTGTGGAAAATTGGTTTATTTTATTTCATGGTTAACAACATGGTGGGAATGTCCGACCGCGAAAGGAAGAACTATGCAAGGCGTTATAGCAGATCAAGCACTGTGTGTTGGATAATAGTTTAGGTTAGGAGGATTGGTAATTTTTGTGTTCCTGAGTTGGCTAGTTTTTTTCATCGTTTGTTAGCTTCGGTGCTGCTCGGTCTCTTTATCTGACACTAATTGTTAAGTTGTTTAGGGAGGAGTCCACGATGCAATTATTTGAAAGAAATTTAGATTTCTCTCTTGAAACAATGTTGTTTTTTGGGCAGTCCACGGTAATCGAATAGCTCGCTGTCATACCCCAAATTTGTCCTACCTGTGTATACAAATTTCATTCAGTATATTTACCCACTAATATTATATGTTGTTTCTCTCATGAAAGATGAATCGAACTGCATCAGGTTTCGCTTGATAATCATCAGGCCAGAAGTAAGTGCAATATGTGTTGAGGTTTTGTTTTAATTTGCTCGCTCAATCTGTTAGTCAAACCAGGTTTGAGAAAGGTTTAAATTTATCTGGTAGGTGTGTGGGAAAATCCATTTAGGTGTTGCGTGACAAGTCAAGTTAGTGGAAAATAAATCAAGTCGTCAGGATTATGGCAAATTCAAAACATGTTCTGGCTCAAGGAATTTCGTGTTAAAGGTTTTGGTTTATTCAAGTGTCCAGGTTCGAATTTATTGATTCAAAGCTCTAGTCCGTACCAAATTCAGGATAACATAAGATCAATTCATGAATATTCTCAGAGCATGAAGCATGACATTGATATGAAGGTGTGAAGTTCAAGCCACCATTATTTGCAATCGAAGATTTGAAGCATTGCGGGATTAATTTAAGGATAATATAAGTTTACAAAGATTTCCTGAAGAAATAAATAAAGGATGGCGGTAGTACATTGATAATATTTAAATTCCTTTTCCGTTTTTTTTCATGAGTTAAAGTCCATGCCTATAAGAATGGTCATACATAAAAGCTTCACAAAATTTCATAAAATTTCTTGGGCTCATGATAATGCAAAAGAGTTCAGTATGTTATTCCTAAGTTCACATCACCATCCTGATCTACACTGTAAATTGTACAACAGTCACAACAGCGTGTAGGGTAGTGGCTCGTACGGTAACATGCCACCAGCCTGTAAGCCTGTACTCGCGTACGATGAACAACACAAAAATGACCCCATAATTTCCTGAACCTGTACCATTCTACAAACTGTTCCGCGAATCCTACCATAATTTGTACGACGACCTGCAAAACATGAAATTCATTCACGCCTGACACACAAAAGAAATTGCAAAAAAATAATGATGAAAAGGTACCTTCTGTAGAATCATCTGACGCATCATAATGTGGCGCATTTTTGCGGACCGTCTCTTATACATAACCATAATGTGATTCCCAAGATGAAGATTGCACACATACAACCACTCCAACGATACAACTCAACTGCAAAACACGCCTTCAGTACACCTCTAACCGGCACCAACTTGCCTCCTGCATCAGCTCATGATTCACCTGCACAGGCAACAACAATAATTGTGACTTGAATTCAACCGGAAACAATACGGAAAAATAGATAAAATCTGAAGAAAAAAGGGGAATTTTCTCAAAAATGTGTCAAAGCTCTTCCAGGAACTCATGGTGTTGGACACATTCAATTCATTACAAAAGGTGGATTAATTCAAAGATGTGCTTTAATGGTGGGAAAACAGAATGTGATTTTCAGCCTTGCAATTCCTTCAGATCAATCACAAGCATTGTCACCGAGACCATAATGAAGGTTTTGTCTTTCATGGGAAGATTCACGACTCATTGGTTTGTATAGTGATGCAATTATCCACATGGCCTTATAACAAATTCAATATGAAGCTCAAGAAGTTGCAGAAGGCACAACATCACATGTTATTAAACTCATACCGCGTACACTAACTCATGCTCCCAAAACTGTAGCCTGTCGAAATATATTACAAAGAAAAGAATTCTTAAGCAGAGGTTGAAGGCTCCATTTGCAGTTAACCGGTTTGCCAAGACACTTGAGTAAAGCCTTGCCACAAACTTATTTAAGATGCTCCAAAAAGCAAGTCGTACAATTGGTTAGACGAAGGATGTGACACACCGAATCGCAAGCATACTTGTACGTACCAAACAGTGCCCAACCATATGTAATATGACGTCTTTTGTTGCAAACCTTCAACTCGCTCAGTTACCGCACCCCAACATCGCCACACTTGAGCTAAATCTGCATCATTTCAAGCAAAAAACAACACTGTTAGCATGCTAGTAACCAGTGATTACCGGATGCATATTTTACGAAAATCAAACCAGCCATTAATAGAGACCTGGAATAATCGGGCTTCACCGATTCACAAAAGATACAAGTTATACCGTTCCAACTTTGAAGCTTTCATACCACCCATAGCCAGGTCCTGCGCTTTGAAACACCAATAATCTGCTAGACCTACGGCAGATGAAATCAGGACAGTGAGAAGGAGCCAAAGAAAAGAACTCGGGGGTAGAATTATGGAAAGGTAATAGAAGAATAATTTACCCCATGCTTATTTTCACAACAACTTTGTTTGCAACATAACGATCCGGTTCCAATTATTGATCACATGCCGATTTATCACGAATTTCGCGACCCTTTGTTTCTGCTCCGATAGGCTATGAACCTGAAGAAAAATGATGTGCAGATAAATGACAGGGCAGCATGTGTAATGAGGTGAGCATGACAACAAGTTTCACAACAGTAAAAAGTAGAGATGTACTGCAGTAAGTTTTAAAATTATCACCTTGTTCAAAAGGTCCCACAAAAATCCAAAGGAGATGGTACATCACGTGGATACCATTAGGTTTGTTTGCCACAACAACTTTGTTAAGGCTAACAAATCACAATCAGCTCATGAATTTGATTCCAAATCCTTCCTTCTAACGATTACACAGAACCCGTACAACAGTTCCTAATCACCACTCATTTTTTGTACAATTTCCATATTTCTTTTCAATTTGTTTTCCCCGTTCTACCCTCTGTATTCCCCATATAAAATCAAAACGAAGTCTGTAGAAAGAGGGGGGCCGCCTCCAACAAAAAAAACCCTCTCAGAAGACCTCAAAACCCTAACAACTGCCATCACTATCCTCTTCCTTTTCAACTCACTGAACCCAATCGCGCAAACCCATTCTTCCCTTTTGAACCACGTCTTCAATGGTTTTTTAAAACCTTTCTTATTTATGCAAAACACTACCCTTCACGTTCTTCTTCCACCTTCAAATCCACCGAAACCTAATCATGAATAGAAATAAGATGAATCAGACAGACAAATCGAGCAAACATTGAAGCAAAACAAATCCGATCTGAGGCGGTTGCAAACTCGAATCGTGGTGTTGGACCAACGGACCAAAGACGGAGATAAGTTGAACCTGAATGAAGTTTGAATCAAGAAAACTCGTGTGTGAACAGGTCAAAGGTGGGAAGTATAGCGCGTTGATCTTTGTGTTTCGCTCCGATCAATTTTATTTTTTTTCCCATGGTTCATTTTTATCTCATTACGTTTAAGGAGAAGAAGCTGAGTCTGTTTTGGGTTTTTGTTCTTAAGTTGCGGATACCATATTTTATTATTTATCCTATTTTTTAATTCAATTTAATTTGGGTTAAGTCTGATGTTTTTTTTTAACTATCCCTTGTGTCTGTTTGGCTGGTCGACGAGATTTTGAGGGAGGAGGTGATGGGCCTAAAGCCCATATGATCCCCTCCCTATTCACACCTTTCTGCATATTCCATACCCCTGTCTCTTATTTTGTAATTAAATTTGTTTCAAGATATTTCTTTATTATTATTTTTAACCATTTTAGTTTGAATAACTCTTAATAGATTTTAGTTTAGTTGCTTTTTATGTTTCTCAATGAAATTACATTTTTTTTAGTTCCATTTTATTCATTTTTATACATTCTTACACATTTTTTGGTCGATGACGATACTCCAAGTTATAGTTTTGTCAAGTTATTGACAAATAATAACAAACCTGAGACCAACTTCTTTTTAACTTTTCATTTTCGATTTTTATCGATTTCTATTCATTTTTATTCGATTCTTACTCATTTTAGTCAATGACAATTTTTAGGAATTATTATCGGTCAAAATATTGATAGATGATGATTTATTCGAGACTAATCCATTTTTCTATTTCATTTTTTTTCTCTTCATTTCTTTTTTCATTGAATCTTTGAAATTTAGCATTTTTTTGAACGATCATTATTGAGGTGTACACCTTAAATAATGTGTTTATCGACTTTTTGTTTTAGCATTCTCGTTTGGATACAGAAATATCATAAGAATCTAGCATTCCATGTGATATTTCCGTTGTTCATCCAAACATAAATCGAATGAAAAGGGTGTTGTCGAGATCTAGCATCACGATAATACTCCGATTAATTGGTTGTGAGGCCGACGTCTCATTTACCAAATAATCGTCATTTTTAAATCCAATTTCGTATTCTTACCTCTCGTACCGCAAACTCTTTCCATACCCTCGATTCAATTCAATTCTTCAAAATACCTTTCTCGATTAAAACTCCGAAAGAAGGAGATTCTTGGAATCTAGCATTCCTTGAATTTTCAAGTGAATATTTCTCGAGGCACGCTCTTGAGTTATTATTCACTCAATCTTTTGACTTTTTTCAAATATCTTTCTCGATTAAAACTCCGAAAGAAGGAGGTTCTTGGAATCTAGCATTCCTTGAATTTTCGAGTGAATAGTTCTCGAGGCACGCTCTTGAGTTGTTATTCACACAATCTTTTGACTTTTTCAAACGCTTTCTCAACATCTTTCTCGATTCAAACCTTGAAAGAAGGAGGTTCTTGGAATCTAGCATTCCTTGAATTTTCGAGTGAACAATTCTCGAGGCACGCTCTTGAGTTGTTATTCACTCAACCTTTCGACTTTTTCAAACTCAAACATTTTCCAACGTTCTCCTAAGTCGAGTGCTCGTACGCATTCGCAACCCACATTTCACATACACCTCACAATTCCTCGTGGTTTCGATATTGGAGGCACCCTTAGGGACCAATATCATTTCTCACAATCTTAACCCTTGACACGTCGTCAAGACGGTTCCATTTTCAAACAAATCCTCGACACATCGTCGAGCCATTTCAAAAACAACTTCCTTTTCGCCTCACATTCCGTTTTCGACTCGATCTTTCTACAAACGTTTTTTTTAAACTTACGAAAGAGGGATATTCTTAGAATCTAGCATTCTTTGAATACTCGAATGAGTAACTCTCGAGGCGCGCCCTCGAGTTGTTATTAGTTCATTCTTTCGATTTCAAAACATCCAACTCCTTATCTTCAACCTATCAACCCAATTTCCGAAAGAATCGAGTTCTTGGGATCTCGCATTCCTTGAATTCTTGAGTGACAAGCTCTTGAGGCACGCTCTTGGGTTGCTTGTCAGTCACTCTTTCGTCTTAAACTCAAACTTCAACCCTTTTCAAACCTCATCTTTTCGTGGTCGTTACCACGAACTACGAATGCTCTGATTCTTTATTCATTCTTGAATATAAGATACGTAGGCACAAGATTGCGATGATCTTGGTGAGCACACTTCTACCTTTCTCCATTATTCCATCCACACATTCCCAACCTTTCCCATAGTTGAACTACGAAGCTCTGATTTTTCATTCCCGTCCGAATGAGCATACGTAGGCACAAGGGCCCCAATCCTTGGCAAACACCTTATCTTCTAACCACTCATCTCTCCTTAGCGTCTTTAACCTTTTAACCTACCAATTCTACCTTTATCAACGAGAAGAAAACAACCAAACTTAGACAACACTCACCACAAAATACCATAAGAGGTTCCCGTTGAGTACAACGGACGTGAGGGGTGCTAATACCTTCCCCTCGCGTAACCGACTCCCGAACCCGGAACTTGGTTGCGACAGCCCTGTTTCTTTCCTTTTCGTTTTTAAGAGGTTTTCTCGATATTTTCCTCTCCCGTTTATTTGGGAAAAATAAAGTTCGGTGGCGACTCTGTCGAACTGCATTTCCGCGCCTTTCGCGCGAGGGTCGCGTTCTCCGAAATGTCTCAGTGATTTTTCGAGGTGCGACACTCGCATTTTGAAGCTGGAGGTATAGTCTTTCTCTTGGATGTAAGTGAAGTTTCTCAAAGTAGAGTTGCCACTGTTTTATCTGTTATACTGCATTTTTTAAAAAATTTCTGTTATGAGTCAATCTCATCCCTTTGGTGAACTCTTGGATCAAGTATCATTTGGTTTTGGTGATTTATTTCTTTCTGGATCATGGAGTTATGTTATGGTTTGTTAGGGGTCTAATGTATGGAAGTATAAGAATTATAAAGTGTTGTTGAGTTCTACTAAAACATCACGTATTTGACTTTCTATTGTAACATTTTGTCATGGTTTTAGGCATGACTTATGCCTATTGTTAATAAATTATCTTCCTTTGTTCAAAAAAAATTAAGAGTGAATACCCATATTTTAATCCATACAAATTTGCATATGTTTATAAGTTAACTACTTACAGGAGTATTTATTAGATAACAATGCATAAAGTATTGAATAATTTTTAAAATAGCCTTGCCTTAGTAATGAATAAATTTAATTTTAATTTAGATTTAAACTAGCCTTGACATATATCATGGAAAAGTCATTCAAAGATCTTGAAAAGTGTCTTGGTCTGACATTAGACTTTCAACTATATTGTTCTATATATTTATCGTTTTTATGTATTGTTTCTAGCATATTGAATAAATAGTATTGTATTAGCTGCTAAAACTATGACCTGCTTTGATTAGCCTATAGTATTGTGAAACTAATGTTTTGATTAACTTGATCACATATTGAAACTGAATAACCAAGTTTGCTCTGATGCTATTAAGGGAGTTCCTCATCCTGCTGCTATTAAGGGAGTCCTTAGTAATTGCATTGGTTTTCACTTTGACAATGGACTGATAATCTTATATTTGGTGAAAACAGAACTGAATCAAATTGCACTTCCAGTGTACGATTAAACTAAATATCTGAAAGCTTATCAATGCCGGGTTATTTTGTTATTTTTGTTACAAGCTCATTGATATCAACAACAATATGGTCTTGATGCAGTTTTCGGTTATGGCCTTTGTGCGACACTTTTGACAGTTCATGGAAACCTTCATCATAATCTTCTTCATTTATTGATTGGTGTAATGGGTTTATTTCAGGTGATTTTGGAAAACATGCTATATGCATTCTCTCTTCAACTGGCACAATTTCAAATGTTACACTACGCCAATCGACTTCTTTAGGGAGTACTTTAACATATGAGGTGAGTTCAATGTCGTGTCTGTAGAGTAAATCGACATGCATTCACAAAAGGGTGTCACACATCACTTTTCCAAACATCGAAAACCACCTGTCATGCTCATTAACACTTTAATAAATAATCATGCTTTTTAAAGTTTCATTTTGCATGTAGCAACAGATTCAATTTATGTCATAATTCTCTTAACAGAATAATCATGTTTATCATATAATTCAACATTTCTTAGACATTAAGGCCAACATCACAATATTCCAATGAATATAAAAACATAACATAGAGTACACAATGTATCTCTAAAATATAACCAAACGATCCCAGTGTTACATGACCAGAGCATGACTCGACCCAATATAACTAAGTTACTAAATAGCTACACCAACAACGACCACGCAACTACGAGCAGCTCTATTCTCGATACCTGCACAATGTCATATAGGACATCATTCCAGCAGAAGGGTGAGAAATATTATCATAATAACAATGCATATAATCATATATGTACATTAACATAAAAATATGCATACACTACAATCTCACCATATTTTATCATAATCCACTCATATACATCACAATGTACATATTCACAATTCACATCATTTAACATAAACATACACATCCATGTTTCTTCACCACAATTCATCACAAAGTATATATACACACATATATATAACACCAAGCATATTTATCATGCATATATCCACAATTCACATCATTCCACATAAACATTTACAATTATGTTTATTCATCACAATTCATCATAAAGTATATATATACACACATATATATAACACCAAACATATTTATCATGCATATATCCAAAGTTCTCAATTCAACAATTCACACACAAGCATACTTTCATATAACAATGATATCTATGCCATGTGACTCATATAAAAATCATCAATTCTCACCAATCCCTATTTGGGATTATGGGTACATCGTTTATACCCCACCAGGAACAACATCTCAGTTATTCTACCCCGAAGATTATTCCACTAGGAACGACATCTTAGTCATTCTACCCCAGTGTATACGACCATGTCACTATACTTCACTAGGAACAACATTTGTCATTCTACCCCAGTGATTACTCCACTAGGAACAACATCTTGTTATCCTACCCCAGTGATTACTCCACTAGGAACAACATCTTATTATTCTACCCCAATGATTACTCCACTAGGAACAACATCTTGTTATTCTACCCCAATGAGTAAGAGCCTTACACATATACATATTTTCAACATCATCATCACATTTACCAAGCAATACACATATATTCACAATATATTCTCATGCATCCTTCACATACAATCACATACAATTATTATGCATTCACAATTCAATACCTTCACCATATTTATCAAGCAATGCACACATATTCGCAATATGTTCTCATGCATTCTTCACATACAATCGCATACAATTATTATGCATTCACAATATCGCGCCAACGACAACGAACTCAATCACATTCATCATGAACTTTTAAGTAATTTAAACAATGCATATATATATATATATATATATATATATATATATATATATATATATATATATATATATATATATATATATATATATATATATATATATATATATATATATATATATATATATATATATATATATATATATATATATATATATATATATATATATATATATATATATATATATATATATATATATATATATATATATATATATATATATATATATATATATATATATATATATATATATATATATATATATATATATATATAGGATCCCATATTTCAAAGGCCATATTTCACAATCGATTCCATAATCTAGGATTCACGCCATACGGCTACCTACAACATATCACACAACAGCACGCAAACCATTCATTTCCGATAAGGATTGAACACAATCGAACCAAACAATCAACATTGGATGGAAACACAAGGAAATGAAAATGCTGTCACACTCGCTAGCTTGCTCGCGTAGCGAGTTCCTAGCGAACACTCGCTACCTGTTCGCCTAGCGAACAAGCTCGCGAAGGCAAACCGAAGCTACTGTAAGGCTTCGCTACCTACTCGCTGGGGCTTCGCCTAGCGAACCCCTCGCTACCTCGCTTGCTACCAGCGAAGAAGGTCAATTATATTTTGTCCAAGTCTGGGACCATTCGCTACTAGCTCACTACAGCGAACACTCGCGACTTGCTCGCCTAGCGAAGGTGCTAGCGTACGTCTACGATGTTCAAAACCTCAACTGTCCAAAATCATCAAATCATCACCAAATTAACCGATTCAATTCCAAAGAATTCCAGTAGTCTTAGCCTAACATTTCTCGACTAATCTACACCATTTATTCTCGATTTTAACCGTTAAAACATCGATTCTACCGATTAAACTCGTTTCTTCCCTAAAATGGAAAAATGGAGAAAAACATCCAAACAATCCAAACAATCCATACATAATCATAAACATTGATAAGATAATAAAATTTCACACCCTTACCTTGATTAAATCGAAGCTAGAAGTTGTTCTTGAGCTTTCCATGCTTTTTCCCCTTTTCCTTCTCTTTTCTCCTCTTCCTCTTCTTTCTCTCCTCTTTCCCTTATGTTTCTATTCTTTCCTTTTCTTTCCACTTTTCCTTATATGTCTTTCTATTCTATTTCCTTCCAATATTTTCTTCTCTCAAAACATCTACCAATTCATTTAAAATGGAGAAACCACATAAATCAATTAATTAACATAAATAATTAATTAATAGAAATTGGGTTGTTACAGTGTCTATCTGTTTAAAAAATGAAATAATGCATTCATTTGTTTCTCTATCAGATTGGAAAATATGTACCATAATATCTTTCATTTACATACAACCCTTGCCCTCTTTTATTCTATGTATTGATTCCAGATATTTTCAAGTTTCATACCTCACACCATGTGCTTTTACAGGGACGGTTTGAGATTATTTCCTTATCTGGTTCCTTTATGCCAATTGATAATGGAATTACAAAAAGCAGATTTGGTGGAATGAGCGTCTCTTTGGAAGGTCCAGATGGTCGAGTATTAGGTGGCGGGCTCGCCGGTTTGCTTATAGCTTCTGGTCCCGTGCAGGTAATCCTCAATAGTATGTTCGATAAATAGAAAGTGTTATAACCTGTTTCCAACACTCACTATGATGAAAAAACGGTTGCATTGTCTAATGGTTCAGAATAGCAGATTCTTGATTTGAGGCTCTAGGAATAAGGATATGTTATAGTTTTCAATTTACTTTCTATATTTTGTTAGAACTGTAATGAAGTTTGAATGTGGCTTTATTTGAATTGTTTTATATCATTTCTTCAAATTATTGTATTGAAGCATAAACTTTATCTAAATGGACTTTTTCAAATTGATGAGTTATTCTAGAAGTTAAACATCTTATTACAACGGCCTATAACAGAATTTTAGTTTAGCTGACTAGATTAAAATTCCTATACCCATTATTCCAGCTGCGTTATGAACTAGGCAATATGGATTTGATAGTAATATGCACAGAGACTTAGAAAGAATATAATGCATTGAGACCCACCATAATTTTATTTTTGCAAATATTATGTACTGTCTTTTATGTTTTTCTGTGCATAAAATGGGTATAGTATTTAATAGATTGACAACACATATGGACAATACTAAAATATACTTTTCTTATAAAAAAATTTCAAAATTCTACTATAATTAGATCTTAACCATGTGTTTACTATACAAACTTCAATGACTAATAACTAATTTAGTTTGACCTTAACTAAAACCAATCCATTTTATAACAATGTTTACATAAATTTATACTTCTTTTTATTTTATTACAAAATAAATTATTGCATACGTTACATAAAATGTTTTCAATTATACAACATGTCATGGCTATATTAATCCATTATAAACATTTGATGCAATTCTATATTGGACTAAATTCTTTGCGAGGATGAGTCTATTTTGATCGATGAAGATCACTTATAAGGATTTTCTAGGCAATATTTAACTAATGTAATGTAACGGTTTTATGTCTGTAGCTAAAATATAAGAGATTCATCATATGGGGTTTGCTAATATTGTCAAATAACTCAAAATCTCATGTATTTGATCTTTTTATTCCATACAAGCTTACCATAAAATTGTATGTTACTCTATTGCTCTAAAAAATGAATCAGGTATAAATATTACTTTAAAAAATTAAAAGTCTAAAATTTTAATTATGTATTTCAACATTTTCACTATAATATTTAAAATGTGATTAAAATACTTCATAAAGTTACACGAGATACTATCAGTTAGATTCAAATAAATAAAAACCTGCATAAATATTACTTTTAATATACATTTGAATATATTTTTTCTTTTGAAATTTAAATTCAATAAGATTATACTTTTTCTCATAACAATACACACTAAAATGTCGTAATATTGATATATTTATGTCATGCCGTATCCGTACACTAAAATATATACTATTAGTGCTTTTTTTTTTTAGATTTGGATTTAATATTTAATTTTTGGTTTTTAATTTAATTTCAATTTTTGGTAACAGTGCGTAAAGTTTAATTTGATATTGCACTGCTATATATACTTCG